>JAAONU010000001.1:33513283-33856734 GCA_012932295.1 Cyclina sinensis | reverse complement strand
CTAAAAATCATGGCATACAGAGGGCAGGGCCAGGCTTTCAATTAATAGCATAGCCAGTCATTGTGTAAGTTTTCATTCTCTGAATGTTGACAGTTTACATTCTTTTACAGTTACAATACCTGTAGTTCAAAATAAATGTGCCTGCACTGTGTAAAGTAAGCCGTACAATTATTTATATTTATTTTGAAGGAAACTTTTTGCAATAGATCTATATATTCTTTATTTTCTATTTTCAGGGGATTCATCGCCATTCTCAGTTCTTGAATTTCTTCTGGTATGTTTGAAAAACTGGTATTTTCATGACATAAAATCAGTAAAACCCAGTGCAGTCAGTGCAACTTGTATCTCAGTTCCAGTGCTTAACTCAAAGAAATAAAAGACTCCTACACAGCATTTAAAGAGAAACTGGTGCTCACTTTATTTTAATATGCCTTTTTCTGCTCACCTAAGTACAGAGTGCTCACAGTGAGCTATTGTGATCACTTGATGTCTGTCTGTCTATCCACATTTAGTTAGGACACATTTTCCATCAAATGAATATAAAAGTTCATCAGGATCTTTATCTGGATGACTTCTAGGTCAGGTTTGGAGTCAAAAACTAAGTCACTGGCGAAGGAAATCTTGTCAGTGCTGTAGATGTCACATTTTTACTTCAGAACATACGCGTTTCCCCTTGCTGCTTTGTTTGTCTGTTTTAACTTTAGTAAAGTCACAGGCGAGTTTTCAGTGTTGATTGTAATGACAACTGCTGAGGTTTACTGCCCTTTGCTTAAATCTATATGCATTAGATTTTAACTGTGTGTATACTTTTGAATATAAATTTCATATGCATATGACTAAGCTTATTTGACCTTTCGGATGTCTGAGTATGCTGTACTTTAGTTTAAATGACCTTTATTGGCCTTGATGTTTAGTGCAATGGTACTCAGGTGAGCAATATAGGGTCATCAAGTCCCTCTTGTCTTAAATTGCAGTCATTAATGTACAACAAAACAAGTGAAATAATTTGTTTGTTGTTCATAAGAAACTTCTTGCCATTTTTCATTCTACATAGAACTAGTTGTGTCTCCCCTATGAACGGGGTGGGGGGGGGGGGGAGACATACTGTTTTTGCACTTTCTGTCTCTCTGTATGTCACAAAGTTTGTCTGCGCTTCTTCTCTATAACTGCTAGCTGGATTTCTTTGGAACTTGCTGTGGTTCATTGGTACCAAACCTGGTTGAGCATATTGTTGGCAATTTTGAATACAGTTGAGCATATCTCCATGACCATTGGTTGATTTTGAAGCACCTTCACAGCAATGATCATGACCAAGTGTAGTTATACCTATAATCTCTGTTAGATGATTTTTTTTTATTCTTCAAGGTAAATGACATGTAGGGGGAGACATATTTTTTTCTCAGAAACAATCTCTAGTTAACTAGCTATACCCTTTTACTCATTAGACAGTGCTGTACTAAAGCTTGTGCAATATTTCCATATTTTGTTACCATTATATGAAAGGGCTGGATTATATCCATGGATTAACCGACTAACGTTTAATTCATTCTAAAGGGACGAACCCTAAATTTAACTGTTGAAATACTGCATAATTAGGTATTTTATTGGCCCATTCTCTACAAAATGAAAAATAATTGATATTGTGAAGAAGAAATGTTAAAAAATGTTTCCTTATTGCATTCAGACACTAACAAAATGCTCAGTTTATTCAATATCCCTTTTGTACTGTTAAGCTCACCTGAGCACAAAGTGCTCAAGGGTAAGCTTTTAGGATACGTGATTGTCAGTCATCTGCCATCTGTCATCAACATTTGCCTTCAAATGACATCTCCTCCTAAACCTTCACAGGAATGTTTCTCATTGGTTCTTTTTCATAACCCTTAAAAGTAAATCTCTTCTGGTTGCCATGGCAGCCATAAGAAAAAACTTTGAAAAATCTTCTTCTTAGAAACCACCAGCCTGATTTCAAGATTTCACAAAATTGTTCCTTAGTTGACCCTTAATTCCTTTAAGCCATTTAGGTCCCTTAAAAAGCATGGCATACAGAGGATGGGACCTGTTTTCACAAATCAACTATATGGAAAACATTAAAAATCTCCGTCAGAAACTACCAGCCCAATTACAAAATAATTCCACAAAAATGTTTCTTAGGAGGCCCTTTATAAAATTCTTTCAAGTTATTCGAGTCCCTTAAAAATCATGACCTGCAGAGGGCAGTGCCTGTTTTTGCTGTATGACTTTATGGAAAACTTTGAAAATCTTCTCAGAAACAACAAGCCCAATTTCAAAATAAGTTCACAAAAATGTTTCTAAGGTGACCTTTTATCATATTCCTTGAAACCCTTTGGGTCCCTTCAAAATCATGGCCTTCAGAGGGTTTGGCCTGTTTTAACTATATAAGTAAATATTTGAAAATCTTCTCCTCATCCCACTGGCATGATTTCAAAATAATTTTATAGTAATGTATTTTATGAGGTGGTTAATCAAATCTCTTCACACCATGTTATTTTGAAGAAAAACTTGGTTGACAGGGGGAGTGGCAACTTTTCAGTATACTAGTAGAACTATTCAGAAAACTTCGAAAATATTCTTCTGAGAAACTGCTGCACAATTTCCAAATAATTTCAAACAAATGCTCCTTAGTTGGTCCTTTTTCAATTTCCTTTGAGTAATGTTGGTTTGTAAAATAATTTGGCTGACAGGGGCAGGGCAAATTTTCAGTGTATATATACTTGCTGGCCAAGTTTCAAAGTTACTTCACAGGGAACATTTATCATATTTGAATGAGTTAGATTGGTTAAAAGAAAGTCTAAACACATGGACAAGTTTGAAAACAGATTTTAACCAATGGTTTTCAGGTGAGCAATAAAGTAATTTTTGACATTGGTTAATGATTTTTTCAGTATTGTTCACATTCATATGATTTTGAAAGAAATGGAATGATTATCGGGATATGTCTCTTTAAATCTTCATTGAGTAATTTCATTGTGCCTTTGTTTTGAGACTGTGAGAATGTGTCACTTGTCTAATTAATTACTTTAATTACTCCATGTTATTTATTCCATTTACTTGTTTATTGTTGATCTCAATACCTACAGACTGTAGTATGATAGACTCATCACAACACCTGTGCTAAATGAATGTGACAACAATTAATTGATGGAAGTCAGCCTTTTAACATTGTTGTATTTTTGGTTTTGATTTATTTTGTCAGCAAGATTTGAAAATCACTCAGTGCCCTAAATCAGATAGAGGATATGACCTATCTCTTGAAGGTGAAGGTCATTTGTCTCTTGTCCTCTTGAACATTAATAATTAAAAGCAAGTGTTTCTATGTTGACTATAGAACTAAAGAGGCTTTAAAACAAAATGGCACATATTATCAACATACATGAATTATTTTGACAGTATTCCATCCACACCCAAACACCGTGTCACTAAATTGAAGGGCAAAGGTCATGGTCATTCATTTTGTGTTCTTCAGCATTGCATTGAACTTCACATCATTTGTTGTTCACTAGCATATGCTTTATTGAATTACTGGAGAAATTATGTGAATTAAATTTTCTTATGACAGCAAAAAAAGATTAATGTTCTGTAATGAAATGAATGTAAAAGAGCTTTGTTTAAAGTAATATTTGCAATCTTAGTGTACTGCATTTTAATTTAATACACCCTTTCACTATGCCATGAAGTTTGCTCAATGTAATTCATTTCAATAGAGATTCCAGTGATATCATATGTTAACCATTTTATTCTTCTGTTGCATTTTAATGTAGATGTTATTTGTTAACTGTGCCAGTAATGCAAGTGTTTGAGATGCCAAAATACAGTATAGCATGGTTTTCTGATACTATTTTTATATGACTCATTCAACATTTTCATGTGCCATTTTTATAAGATATCCTGTGCAATTTTTTTAAATCATTTATGCCAAAAGAATATTTAGAAGTTTTGGCCAAGTTTTGGTATGATATTTGGTGTGTGTGGTTACTGCTAGATAAGTTTGTTCAAGTGAAAAATATCTGTACTGTTTTCTAAAGCATGACTACACCTAAATATTAGTCATATTTTTATATTTGTTAACAGTGCAGTATTATTCTGAAATAAATGTATGTTTTATTCACAGCTCGTTAGCTTGAAAGAACTGAAATAAAATGTTGATAAGAATGTTCAACTTGCTTTATTTTCATTTTAAGCTTAATAGAGTCCCACCCTAAAAAAAACTTGTATCAAGGTAATGAAGGTATGAAGGCATTGAATTTTGATAACATCAACATTTTCAGAATTTCTATAAAGGAAATATGGCCTAAAAATATGGAATTTGTTATGTTGAAAGCTGTAACATTAGCCCTGAACATGCTGAAATTTTGTAATGGATTTTCCCAGCTTTGAATTTGGAACTGTCCATTCAAGTTTAAGGGATTTCAATATCAAAATACAAAAATGGAGCTACAAACAGTATAGAGCCTGGTCAGACTGCACGGATGTGCAGGCTGGCCTGGCTCTATACTGGTGGCAAAGACTAATCACTTTCGGTTCCAGCAGGTTAAGGGTTAGATGAGTTTGTTGTTATGTACAGCTGGGCCATTCATCAACATCATGCATTTATTGCTAACCTTTTCTGCCCTGTTTAAAACCTCGCCATGGTAATTTCCATACACATTTTTTTTTAAATATTAGGATAAATGTTTAAGGGAATGAAAAAAGAAATTATTACAATGCTGTAACCTCAAAAATCTCAATAAAATGAGTTATCAGCATGGAAATCTTGAAAGTGAGAAATACAGTATATGTATAGGTAAAAAAAATTTGGTTTTCTACAATGAAATATTTGTTAGAGCATTGGGTGGGAATTGACTTAGGAATGTAATTAATGATTCATGATTTATAGAAATTTCACATAAAGTTCCTAGTTTTTAACAAAGTGGCAGTTTATCAGATGGACCAGGTCTAAAAGAGATGGTGCCAGTTTTCTCTGTTTTTTTTCCAGATAAACAGCTTCTTTTAGATGGTGGCTTTCTAGTTTCCATTATAAGGGTTAGAACAGGACATTAATAATGTCAAAGATGTCCCATGTGCCAGGATGTGACTGTATTTAAATGATCAGAAAGCAGATATTAAAGACTTGTAAGAAGTAAAGACCAATGTTTCCTTGTTTTAATGATATCAGAAGATGCATTATTATAGGATACATCAGATGTCATAGTGAAATAGTGCATTAACAATATCAGCAGGTTATTGTAGTGAATGAACTGGGGCACAAACTTGCTATCAACAGTATGTCATACAAGTTAGCATCTTGAACATTAAGCCAACTGAAAGTTGGTAAATTACACCATCTTCTGACGAAAGCATTTCCAATTCACAAAGAAATGAAAACAAGCTTGAAATATTAAATAATTTATTTTTATCAAAATATATCAAAATACATTTCACAAGATAATTTTTCCCTTTTCTCTTTCTTTGTTGCTGTTACACATACCAATAATAAAATATAATCGTATGTACAGTTCTTCCATAGTGCATAACTTCATCACAATGTGAACTTGTATCATTCCTTAGACGATTCTCCTTTATTAAATATACAAACATGAATGGCAAAGTCAAAATGTAACAAAAAAATCAACATAAATTACCATTAGAGATGTCAATGTATATATATTGTACACAACTTGTAATACATTTCCATGGCAAACAACCTTAATTACTTTGTAGTACTACGATTTAACTGAATCATTGAAATTTTACATTTGTAACGTGGTCCATTACCTTTGCCATTATACAAATACACCTTTATTTCAACAACTAAACATAGAAAATGAAATTTCAAACTTTCTGTGCTCATAAAATGTATTATTTTATATTTTGCAAAAAAGGGGAGAAAATGTAAATGCAGATAATCACAATTATACTGATGTTAAAAAAAAGCAGTCATCACATTAGAAGCTAATACTGAAAACAACTGAATGTACATATACAGCCCAAATACAACATGTTTATATTATTTTACATATATATGTATTAGATACAGCAGAACTCTACCTCAAGGCTTATATTGGAAGTGCAAAATCTTTTATTATTTTTCATCTGATACCATTCATACAACACCTATCAATGTTTTGCCCCAGGTGGGGAATGGCGGGCATACACAGGCTTTATGAGAGAAGACCATTCCCAACAGGTGGGAATTCAACAGACAAAACAGACCCAGGAAATAGAATTTGGCCAAATTTTAGATCCCAGGTCATTTGATATGTAAAACATCTCCAACTATGGAGATTTTTACTAATAGCCATTTCTCTAGCGAAGGGTATGGAAAAGGAAAAATGTCAAATTCCCCTGGGTCAGCCAACCACCCCGTCCCTATGGCAAAACACTGATAGGTGCATAGATACCATTTAGAATTTGAATGATGTATTTCATTTGTTTGCAAACTATTTACATGTGGGTTAAGAGACTCTTAATATAAACTGATTTATGCATTCATAAGACAAAAGCTTATGTTGTTTTAAAATTCTGTTAACTATGTCCTAAACATAATAATTCTGGACTACCTTATGAAGATGTTAAATGTTATCATTTGAAGGTATAAAAAATGAATGAATTGTAGACTTCAGCTATGCAATTTTAAACCATTTTTGCACTTCCATACCTTTAACAGACCAGAGTTAGTTTGGCAACTTGGCATAGACTAGACTCAACTCAAAATGTCTTTCTGAACTTTGAAAAATACAACTAAAATACATACTATAAATTAAGTTATAGTTAAATAAACACAAATTATTATGCTACATCCTCAAAGAATATACATATATGGTAAGTATATAAATATAAGCAACGTAAAAAAAGGTTAAGAAAAATAAGAACATAAATTGTACAAAAACTTACTTCTGTCAAAATCCCTTAATACTGAGTGGACACAAAATATGGACAACCTCTGTGACCTTGACCTTTGAGATACGCAGCTGGCAGTTGTACCAAACACATCATTTCAATGAGATTAGCATTTGTGCCAAATTATTTTGAAATCCCTTTGTGAATGACAAAGTTAATGCCCAGACAAAAAGTGGACTGACCTACCAACTGACATGGTGGTTCCTACCTGTATATACCCTGCACACTTCCTTTGTGGGGGTATAGAAATGTTATTTTTACTCCTAACAGTTAATCACTATAAATAGATAGAGGATTACAAGAAATCTTACAAAATGGAAACTTGTCCTCAACTAATGCTTTCTAAATATTATTCTAGGCAATATATTCGGCCTTTTTTTATTAATAAGCACATGAACAAGAAGTTGTCACTGAATAAATCTGAAATGAAATAAAAAAAATTTGTTGCTTGTGTTTCACTTTAATTATGTCTTAGAATTCTTGAATGTAGAATTATTTCAGTTTTATTTCTTTCTTCTTTCATTCAATATCTAGCAAAGCTAATCATCAACCTCAAAAAGACATAATTATTTTTACAGAATAAAACAAAAGAAACTGAAATGTGCAAAACCATTCTCAAACTCTTGCATATATCATTCTGTCAAAATAAACAAAATGCCAAAACACAAACTGTGCCTGTCAAACATGAAAAAAAAAACTCCCAGTCTAAATGTGATGAGTCAAAGGCTAACATTTTGTTTAAACTAGCATCTTTATATAAAAAAGAACACAAAAAATTTTATTATATGAAGCAAAGTCACAAAATCACATCAAATATATAAGCATGCACTTTTTATAGACACTACTTTCTCTATATACATATATACAAAGTCCTTTTACAATAAGTTCCAAAACAAAGACCATATAAAAAAAATCTGGAAATGTCTGTTGTATAATTTCCATCAATATTCTTTAAGCAAGATATATACATTTCAAGGTTTATTCCATGGCATTTTGATTCCCATTTTAAAAACTATCGTTTTACTCGAATGTCTGAAGTATTTCAATGTACTTAACATCTACCGTCTCCGAAATTTACAGATAATTTTAACACCTACCAGGTAAAAAAAACTCTTTTGGTATGCAGATTCATTACATATTGTGCATTTATCAATATCAACATCCATGGACGGACAGACAAAACTGCATATTCCTTCTATTGGCATTCAGCCAAAAGTAAATGGCTTTTTATACCATTTGTATATTTTGAATTTTTTTCTGCACATAATTTCAATGTACAAGCTAAAAATATTTCCAAAACAAATAAATCTGCCATGAATATAAATAAATTTAATTATGTTCTGGTCCTTCATAGGTTACTATGGCAACACAGTTTATCTTGTACCTATGGGAACCCAAAAGTAGGTAATGCTTTTTCTTACATAAGCAAAACTTTATGACAATGCACCAATGAAGATGAACTTCATTTCTTCTGTAATGGAAAAGATACATATCTTGTTTCTGCAATTTATCAGTGCAAAGTTGGTTCAGTTACCTCTTAGCCATGAACTGCAACTAAGAACCAGTCAAATAGTACCATGTATAGCCTATAAGTTTGATCCTGGCCATTAAAATACACAACTGATTCCCGGCATAGACCAGTCAAATTTTACCATATGTGAACTTGCTCCTGGCCAAACAAATATATTACTGGTTCCCTGCAGTCAAATAAACAGTCATTCTAAGCTGGGACACAAACCATTTTACAACCTTTTCATAAAGTGTTGAAAATATTATACAGACATAGTCAAAACTGAACTTTTAAATTATCCCATGGAATTAAATTTGTACAACAAAAGTCTACAATAAACTAACAATTGTTAAACAGAAATAAACAAAAAGATTTTTCTGAAGATGGAAAAAAACTCACTATCTATACATTGTTGTAAATGGAGAGTAACATAATTATATTAGAGTTTAGAGCAAAATTACTAAAATGTATGCAAAAATTAAATAACTGTAAACATACAGCAATTTATGGCATAAGGCAAACCTTTTGTGAAGTCAATATGTAACATTATCATTTTTTCTGTTTGATTTTTTTTTAATGAGAAAAAAATATTTGTAACTGATTTTCAACTGAAAAAAATGCTTGAAGAGTTATTCTCCAATATAACAACATTACCAAAATAGTAAAATTCAGTACATAACTTAAATCTGAAAAACATTATTCTTAACCAATGATTTTGGTGCATAACAACATAAGGAAAAGTTCTTAGTAAGAATAACATTGATGACTAAGAAAACATGGAATCCTCTTCTTGTGTAGAAGAGATGTTTCCTAAAATTGTGCGTCAAGCAGTTATCAGCTATAACAATCTTCCATCTATCTTATTCCACAGAAATTAATTCTGATGTGTAAACACACTATAGTTAGCAGTGCCAACATTCTACAACAAATATTCTAGCTGTAAAATTGAATCAAAAAATTATCTCTGATTAGAAAGTCAAGTTTTTGATAAAAAAAAAAAATTCCCTTCAAAAATAACTTAGCTGTAATATATTTTATAATAAACATATTTTCTTGTCTACTGTTAATTTGCAACCATCATTTTCCAAGTATATGATACAAAATTGCCTTTCACATAAAAATCCAGAGAAAAAATCAAAGCACTATTGGCTGTCACAAGATGTTTCTAATAGCACCAGTTAATATTCAAAAGGCACGAAAAATACATCTGTTGGTATCGAAAAGGTTTCGAAATAGAAGTGCTACTTTTTTTTTAATGAGGGCTACTAACTTAGTCCATTCTGCGACAGTAGTAGCCAAGTAATTTGCACTTGCCACACAGATGTTGAGGATGTACTTTACTTTGGTCCGATACATCCAACCCATCCGGCTTCTCTAGAGGGCGCTGTAAATACAGAAGAAAAAATCACTGTAAAATATACAAAGCATAACTTGACACATGATAAATGTTGGAAAAGTTTATCATTTACATAAAGACCACGACTGGGAATCACACGACTTTTTGGGTATCAGCAACAGACAAACATGGCCATCTGAGATTGTCACTTTGACCACAAAAATCAGGTTATCTTATATATTTTTGGCTATTTCTAATTCCCAAAACCCATGCCAGCCTACATGGTTTTCTAATTCTTTTCAATTAATACCTTACTTAACGACCCTCGGTTCTTTAGTTTTCACAAACACTTAAAAATTGTGAGCTAATTTCCAAAAATTTGCAATTTTTTTGTGGATAAATCTAATGGACATTCATTATTTTTCAATGATTCTTACTTTCCATTTGTATTTTGATCAGAAATTTTATTTACAAAGTTTTATTTCACCAACTAAGATCATGTCTATTTGTTTGTTGCTTTTGAATCATTTTCTAGCCATGTAATTTGGATTTAAAAACTGTTGGTAGCTCCAACAGACGCGCAAGCCTTGATAACACCTGCGTAAGATTTCCTAACTGAAGATACCTTCCACGCAACTTCTTACAACAGTCATTTAGTGGTCAGCTTATTTTAAAATAACTAAAGAAATATCACTAGTATTGAAGTAATAAAGCTATAAATTAAATGTAAAATTTTCAATACTTAAATATATTCCACATTTTAATTCTGTATAAAGTGGTTTTCTTTCATGTTACTTTTAATTATATTTCTGACTCCATTAAGTGTATCAAAATATTATTAAGCTGTTTTGTCTGACTTTGCATTAATTCAATGCCAAAACACCAAGACTGTCTTTTGTTCTGATATGAAATAAACAAATATTCTTTGTTTTAAT
The DNA here is from genome assembly GCA_012932295.1 of Cyclina sinensis. NCBI lineage: Eukaryota > Metazoa > Mollusca > Bivalvia > Venerida > Veneridae > Cyclina > Cyclina sinensis. The sequence continues at coordinate 33,846,056 of JAAONU010000001.1, read as the reverse complement.
GACAGACTGAGAAATAGTTCAATTCATGAACAATAAAATTAGTTCTTTTCTAGTATCTGCCCTTTAACACATGAATATTTTTTCATGGACAATACGGTTATAGTCTCCATCCATCCGTCGATCCAACACTTTTGTCCTGATTATTAATCAAAACCAGTTCAAGACTAATTTTGACTTTAAACAACATCTCCTCTATAAAACTTGGTCAACAGCAATTAAACTTTACAGAAATGATACTTGTATGGTCCTCTTCCAAAGTTTTATAAAAATGGAATTCCATGAGAACTCTGGTTGCAATGGCAACTGAAAGGAAATTTTTTTTAAAATCTTTTTGTCTGAAACCAAAAGACCTAGAGCTTAGATATTTGGTTGATAACATCAACAGCGGACCTCTATCAAAGTTATATAAATCATGATCCTGGGGTCAAATTTGGCCCCACCCCAGGGGTCACTTGATCTTACATGGAGTTTAGTTTAACAGGAAAAAAGAGTTAAGTGGAGTTTAAGAGGAGATGTTGTCTGCATCAAAATGATGATGTACTAATGCACTCATGCATGATGACGTACATACCTCCACAGCTGATGTACTACATAAAATCAACAGGACAATCTAATATTAAAATTGTGTTCAACTCAGATGCTAGTGATACATAATTTTTTCACTGATCCAAGTACATAATTTTTTCACTGATCCAGGTACATAATTTTTTCACTGATCCAGGTACATAATTTTTTCACTGATCCAGGTACAATCTCCTGAACAATTGCACAGGAATCAAGCAAGCGAATGTTTGTCAGACTGAACAGAAATATATGTCAAAGCACAGATTAAGTATCTTACCTGTTTATGAGGGTAAACATTAATGTGGCACTTGATACATTCCTGACCCATGTTTGCCCAGGAATTTCCAGACATCCATTTTCTTTTGCACTTTGGACACTTGTACTCTCCAAAACACCTTTTCTTCCCTTGATATGGTGTCAAACCCTCACCTTTAGGACGTGCCTTGAATTAGAAATTTCGAAGTGTTCTATTCAAATAACAAGAGGGCCATGATGGCCCTGGATCACTCACCTGCTGTGGGTTTGCTGTTAGGCAAACATCAGAAGCAAAACTACATTTTCTAATTGAAGATTTGTAGGTGCCTACAAACCAAATATCTAAAATATTAGTCAATAAATATAGGCTCTATGGAAAGAAAGTAGAAAAATAATAATAATCATGTTTTCATGTTATTATTAAAGAGCCATTTTATTTAGATATTTTTTTTTGTGAGATTATAGATAGTAAGATAGTGTGAGATGTAAAAGATGTAGAAATAATAAATCAATTTCTTTAAATTTTCACCATTTTCACATACAAAAAAATCAGTTTCGTGATTTTAAAAGAGGAAAGCTACGAGACAAGCCTCTGCAGCTCTATTATATAAGTGTAACTGATCAGTCTTCGTTTAAATGCTTGATATCCTAACGGACTAATTCTCATGTTGGTTAACCCTAAAAAATATTCAAATATACAAGTTTAAAATACCTGTGGACAGTCCTTAATAAAATGTCCCTTTGTAAAACAAAGATGGCACAAGTAAGTTGATGGAGGGCGTTTGCTTGGCTTTGGCAGAGTGAGGCAGAGGTCGCTGAACTGGTCTGCAAGGTCATTCACGCTGCCATATGGGGACACTTGGAATGGGTTCTGTAAAATGAAGAAAAACATGTGTCAGTTATATGTATGATAAAATTACAACTATGGTGGTCTCTCTATAAAAATCCAGCACAATTCTGGATTTTTTGTTTTATCCTGTTCACTTGAAACAGTTTCACTTTTCTGTTTATCATGCAAAACATGCCAATTCTTATCAAGTTTTCCTATGCAAGAGTGCAATCTGTAATTTAGATTTTGCAAATCAGAGAGTGCCAAATTCATAAATGTAGTGATAATGCCAGTAAATACTAGGGTATTATAAATTATACATTCTTGTGAACAGTAACGGGTTCTAGCACCTGGTAATTTATCAAAGATTCAGACTATGGTTTACATCAATGTTACAGACCATTTATTATTATCAAAAGTTTAACTGTGAAGTTAACTTAGATTTATTAAAATCCACACTAGCTCAAAGTTGAACATGAAATTCTAATTCAGATGAAAAAAATTCAACTACATGTATAACAATAAATAATGCTGGACACTTTAAAGCTGAGGATTGAACATTGACTAGACTCCCTATATGGAGGTTGCTGGTTGCAAATGGGGTGAAATTCTCCAGTCACTCAAAGTGCCAGTACTGGTTTGAATCCAGGCAGTAGTCTTCGAGAGGGATTTAAATACAGTTGCAACTGATGCTAAATAAATAGGAGGGAGGTTGTTTGTTTGTTTGTTTTTTTACCCAAAAAAAATAGTTACTGTTTAGAAATATCGAACTAATTTTGAGTTGGCTACACCTCCACTTCTGTCAACATTTGAAAGAATATTAAAGTATTGGATTTTGCAGGATTTTTTTCTTTGGTGAAGATAAAACTGATTCATACAAGATTTGTCTATCTCTATATGGTTTCTGCGATAGCCAAATAATAACGGAGAGGTATTTTGTTCTATATTTTGTATGTCTTGTTTAAGGTTCATTTCAGACTTACAATGCAACAGCATCTACTATAATTGTGGCTGTTAATTTATACTGCCTGACACTTAAAACAAAAATTGAACAACATTCCAGGTCTGTCTAGGTTCAAATATTCATGCTCCAGCAAATTGTCTGATATGTGGTCCTTAAGAATAGGCACATACATGTATCTTTCATAATTGAAAATTTGTGCTTATAAATATAACTGTAACACAAGAAATACACAAAGCACATTGACTCATTCTTGAAGGCTCTTGACTTCATCTCAAATCTATGTTTATTACAGGACTTCAGAGCATAAGCAAAAGCTGCATATGTCGGAAATTTTCTGCAGTATATACTGATGAGAAACATCTGGCATATCTACAACACATGCTATAACTATAATTCTATGCCATATAATGTAACAGTGTAACAGTGCATCAGTAAACAGCTGATAAGCCACCAGGGAACATCTCAAAATAATATTTAAACCAATCTGTATTATAATTCTGTTAATCCCAAGCACATGTATTTCTCCATTACTTTTAAGGGAGTAGTCAAAGAAATAATTGTCTTCAGTTTCCTTCTAAATTTTAAATATTCAAAGAAAATAAGGGAGTTTTATTCAAAAAGTGAACTATATTTAGGTAACTTTATAATTATGTGAGATAGATAGTATAACTAATTGTATGTATTTAAACTAATCTGTATCATAATTCTGTTAATCCCAAGCACATGTATTTCTCCACCAGTAATCAAAGAAATAACTGTCTTCAATTTTCTTCTTAATTCTTAATATTCAAAGAAAAAAAAAAGTTTTATTCAAAAAGTGAACTATATTTAGGTAACTTTATATGTAAAATAGATAGTATAACTTATTGTACATGAGTTGGGATATTGTGTATTTTTTTTGTATGGGTCAATATCTCTCCTCTGTGAGATTCTGACCCAAAACAAAAATATCTCAGAATATGCTCAAGATGACACTTGAATTATTTTGACTAGTAATATAGATAAACTTAATATATAAATTTTGTGAATTTTCCAATTATTATTACCATTTTTAGAAATAGATTTATTTATTTTAGATAAAAAATATCATCTTGCCTCTTCCTCATTTTGTTAATTATATGCCCAATGAGAGAATATAAAAGTAAAAGTTTTTTTTTTTTTTTTTTTTTAATTTTTTTTTTATTTCAGATACTTACCTACACAGTTAAATACAATACAAGCTTACAACAGTGAATGATTATCTATTTCTTATAATATTATCATCATACCTTACTTCAATTTTTAACTGTGTTCTTAAGTTTGTATTCTGCAAAGCTAAGTTTCTTATACTTATATATGTTTCAAGACAATACATGGTTTTTAAGTATTGCCAAATGTGAGATGTGGTCTATGTTAATTCATTCCATCTGACTAATGATAAAAGTTTTACTAACAGTAGATGTTAATGCTCTAAAATCAGATTGTTTTAAATCATTATTGCTTGCAAACACTGACAGATAGCTTAATTGCTCCCCCATGGTTAAATCTCTGGAAGGCCCACACACAGGTAGGGGTCGTGCTCTGTTCGGGGCTGTTATCATTACTCTGAGTGTCAGAAACACAATCTATGTTGATTTCCAATAGATAGTATTTTAATCATATGGCTACATTTCCGAATGCCAGATTCTTTATCTGTGGCAAAAATATCAGATTGTGCCATGTGGGTGAAATCAAAAAAGGAGAAAAACGGGCGAAAACTCGTCATCAGTAACGCTCGTTTTAAATAACCAGTTGTTAAAATTTCTTACACAGCAATTGAAACTTCTGTAACAGGAGCAACTTGCATTTTCTTAAGTATTAACGGAATTGGTGTCTTGTTAAAATGTATTGCTTTCAAGTGCTATTAATTGGCTCTCAGTACTGTACTGTATGTTTGAAGTGAAATATACGTCTGCGTGTACATTGTTGATTTTTATGTTATTAAGCATTGCGTAAAAATAAACTTACCGGAGCCACAGTGTTGATTGTGCTAGTTGTCCAGGGGTCGGGCTGCCGCTGGTACTTGAACATAGAGGAAACGTTCGTGTTGACGGCTTGGTTTGTAGTCCAAGGATCATTTGTTGTGTACAGAGACGCCCCATTCGGCTGAGTTTGGTCACCCATATATACCCAGTTTAATAGCTGAGCATTTTGATACAAGGCTGGGTTATCCAGCGCTAATGAAGCCATTTTAATCCAAAACGTTCCCGAACGAAACACCCTCCTAATTGTATGAAGCACGTCTGAGTTATCTACATGGAGACTGAGACTACATTTTTTCGGCGGTGCCAATCAAAGGCATAGCTCCGCCTTAACCATATTTTGTAGACTTGCCGCTGCGGCGTAGATCAAAGCAGACAGCGGTCGGTGACGTCATATACCTTGCACTAGAATCAGAGTTTAGGATGTCGATGTATTTGATTTACCCCTTTCATGTATTCCTTAATCAAAATTTTGCTGACGATGCTTCCCATGTTATCTTGCAAAATTCATTTTAAAATCAAGGTCCCTGGCTATAAAAATTCTAATTCGTTTTTATTAATTTCAAGGCGAGTAACAACGAAGATAGATGAAAATAAAATAATTATCGATAGTTTTGGTAAGTACACTCCACCACGACTTATGTCTGTATAACAATAAATAAATAAATGTAATTTAGATATGATTTTAGTTCTAAAATTAGTTTACTTTAGTCTTATATTTAATATAGCTACTTCTACTGTGAAAGGACTTTAGCCTGTGATGTAAACGTTTGATTTCATTATTTGATGATCCTTATGTAAAGTTATGTGAAAGGATAAGAGCAAGTAGGGGTTAAAAACTTTTAGTTTCTTTATTTGTGCCTTCTGTGAAAGGAGTTAATTCGTATATTAGCTCGTTGTGGCGAAAAGTTGTCACTTAAACAGCAGTCGCCATTTGTATTTCGTGTTGTTTTCTTTTTCTGGGAAAAAAAAAAACTGACACTGAAAGATGACAATGCTCCCGAAGTGGTGCTTTGACCTTAGAGTTGAGGACCAGAGAAAATAAATTGTAGATCCTTCAAAAGTTGTTGTTTTATGCTCCCGATGGGAGCATATAATCTAGTTTTTGAACTGTCCGTCCGTCCGAAAACTTTAACATTGGTCATAACTTCCTTATTAGTAAGTGGATTTACTTCCTACTTGGACACAATACCCCTTTGGACAAGACCTTCCCACTTAGCTATATTTATTTGACCTTAACCCCTGAATGACCTTCACCTTGAAGATCCAATAGTCCAAAAAATTAAACAAAGGCCAAAGCACCACTTCAGTGGCATTGTCACCTTACAGTGACAGTTCTTGCAGTTGTTGTGTTTTTGGTGGTGTTGTTGTTGTTGTTGTTTTGACAATTTTACCTCTCGATCAAAGTCATTTTGGGGTCAGGGTCACAAACATATATGTCATTGGGAAGATCTCTCCCATGATTGCTGTGTGCAAACACGAACTAAATATGTTGAGTAATAAGGGAGTCTTGGCCAATTTTATGCATTTTGTACTACTGGACCTTCAAGGTCAAGGTCATTCAGGGGATTAGGGCATAGAAATATATGTCTGTGGGAAGGTCTTGTCCAAAGGGGTGTTATGTTCAAATATGATGTAAATTCATTAATTAGTAAGGAAGTTATGGGCAATGTTAATTAAAGTTTTATGTTTAAACAGACGGACAGTTCAAAAAGCATATGCCCTCCATCGGGAGTATTAAAAGGAAAAGAAAACAACCCAGTTTTAGTTAGTTATGCATAATTATCAATATTATAGTTAAGTTCCACTAATGGCCACTTTAAACATTTAACAAGAGGGCTATTATGACCATGGGTTGCTCACCCGAGTACTTTGGTTAATAAATTGAACTATCTTGGTAGAGGACCTCAGGATGATGCTCCATGCAAAATATTGCAAAATCTGGTCTATAGCTTACGGGTTTTGATAAGAAGATTGTCAAATATAGATTATTTTACACAAACAGGACCGTCGGAGTAGGGTAAATTTTGACCCCAGGGACATAATTCGAACAAACTTGGTAAAGGTTTTCTAGACTGTGCAACATACACAATATATTAGCTCTAAGGCATAAGGTTTTAGACAAGAAGATATTTTGATCTTTCCTACATGATGTAAAATTATGTGACACCGAGGCAGGGACGATTTGAACAATCTTGGTAGAGATCATTTAGAGAAAATGAAAATGAAAATATCTAAGGTCTATAGCTTAGAATTATTTCAAAGACATTACATAAATAGGACCCCGTGAGGGCTAATCTTGACCCCAGGGACATAATTTGAACAAACTTGATTCAAAGCTTTATGCCAAATTACAGAACTCTAGACTATGTGGTTACAGACAAGAAGATTTTAAAGACGTTCTTCTATATTTCTATGTAAAACATGTAAACCCTCAGGCGGGGCTCAACGTGAACCTACTGTAGGGACATAATTTGGAAAAAAATGTGTTAGAGGTCCACTAGACAATGCTACACGTCAAATTTCAGATCTCAGGGCGTAGCAGTTTTAGACAAGAAGATTTTTAAAGATTTTTCCTCAGTATTTCTTTGTAAAACTAGTGACCTCCTCAGGTTGGACAATAGGTGACTCTAGGGACATAATGTGAACAAACTTGATAGAAGAAGTCAACTAGACAATGCTTCATACCAAATTTTAAAACTCTAAGCTTTGTGGTTTCAGACGAAGATTTTAAAGATTTTCTCTTCTATATTGCTATGTAAAACATGTGACTCCTCTAGCGGGGCCAATAGTGACCCTAAGGATATAATTTGAACACACTTGGTAGAGGTCCAATAGAGAATGCCTCGTGCCAAATTTTAAAACTCTACGCCTTGTGGTTTCAGACAAAAAGATTTTTTAAGATTTTCTTCTATATTGCTATGTTCAACTTGTGACCCCTCGGTCGGAGCCAATAGTGACCCAAGGTACATTATTTGAACAAACTCGCTAGAGGTCTACCAGACAATCCTACACACCAAATTTCAGACCTCTTAGGCTTAGCAGTTTTAGACAAGAAGATTTTTAAAGTTTTTCATTCTTGTTGTCATAGCACCAGAGTTCTTCATGGAATGTTATTCTTTGAACAACTTTGGTAAAGCTTCATGCAAAGAACATTCCTGCAAAATTTTTATCGTCTTTCACCATGTGGTTTAGGAGGAGATGTTGTTTAAAGTAAAAAGTTGACGACGCCCGACGGACACGGCGATCACAAAGGCTCACCTTGGGCACATTATGAGCTAAAAATCCCATGATGATTGGTAAATTTTTACCCAGCCTCTCCAGTTTGGAATAAACAGACTCTGATAGTAATATCAATTCATTAATAATGACCATCAAACTTAGTCAAAACGTGTATTGGCCTTTAGAGTTACTGAGCCCGATACCATAAATCAACAGAAATGTGTGTATAGTATGCAAGATTCAAACAGGGGATAAAAATTAAGCAACTGAGTTATTATTATCGTAGACATTTATGAAAATATCATTTTATTGTTTTATTTTTGCCGTTCCTTTGTACCAGAAGTATGCATTTTGCGCATGTAAAGGGCGGACGAACAACGTTTCAGCCATGGCATAACCATCGCCTCCAATACATCTGACTGTGTTTCTGCGTTTTAAATGCTTTGATTCTTCAGATTATTAGTTTTCACTTGATCATGTTGATATACTAAACAAAGTGTTACCTTGCTAAGTGTTGTTCACTGAAAAATATCAATATAAATAAGTTCCTGGCAGATGCACTACAAGGGACGTAACCTTTGTATGCAAAAAACTCTAACTCTACGCAGTTACCTCCCCTATCATGACTTCGGAAAAAAATCAGCTTGTAAGTAATGTTGGTATAAAATAAGTAATCATTGTTTAGAATGAAACAGTGTGACTCGAAATAGCTTCTGATTGAACAAGGAAACGTGTTGTTATGAAAATCGTACCTTACATGTACATGGTGTTATATAGGCCTACCTGTAAAACTGTTTCCAGCTAGGAACCATCAAAACTACAATTACTATACAGACATTTAAATATTTAGCAACCATTTTTATTAACAAAAATGTAATTTTGGACATATTTTGTGGGCATCTGTGGTTGTATGAAAAGCTTCAGCACCAAACTCCTAGCAGCGGTTATCAGAATTACACGGTTACTAAACGAGGCATTGCCGAGAAATTAAATCCACATATCGACTTGCATTTGAATAAACTTTCAGTCTGAAAAAAATAAATTCGTTGAAGTCACCTGAATGATTGAGATTATGTCATTATGTATGGAAACTTCAGTGAGAATTGGTAGAATGACTTTCAGAAAATCATTTGTTTCTCTGTAGTTAGACGAGTATTTGTTCACCTGACGCTCTAAAAATCAAATTTCGAAAATGATATTCTATTAGTTTAAAGCAACGTTTTATAGGTAAATTCTATGTATGTTTGAGTGTTGTTAGTGTTCCGAGCTCGGGACTTCAGACGCAATATAGAATATTGCGCACTATCACATTTTGATCATCATTATACATATGTAAAACAGTGGGACGACTGCATTTATCATTTTTTAATTTCAGTTAAACAAAACAAAAAATACATATTTCTATCACCTTAGTCATTATTCTACATTTTGTATGTTTAAAACTGGTGTTGCTCTCAGTATTAAAATAATAGTTAAACAAGATTGTGTTATTCACCCTACCAAGCAACCTTTTTATTCAAATAGTTCCATGGTAAATCATTTTCATAAGTTTGCTACAGAACTAAGTTTGTTTCGTATATGTTTTAATAATGTTTCATCATTTGGCATCTAGTTTTCCCACAAGTGCTCATATATATATTGATTGTGTTATCCTCCCCCGGTAATTAAGAATCTGACACATTTCAATGTTTTTTTCTTTTTATTTTATTTCAGGCACCTAGTACGAAAAGCAAAAAGGCACAAAATTGTTTTGGTGGTGGGTAGCAAATTCTGGTCGTTGATAGGTGATTTGTAATAAGCTGGTGTCCTTTGTAACATTTGGTCGATTACGTGACAATCGATCCAAAAATGGAGTGGGTGGAGGGGCTTTCGTCCTACCTGTGAATTTGATTGGAGGATTTTTGTCCACCTTGTCATTTTTGATTTCTGACGTGTAGGATGTTCAAATGTATGACCATGTTTTCTTTCATATGGCTTGATCAAGGAGCAGATAACCAGACTCGCGATAGAACTGTGACTTAAGTCTACTGTGTACAGATGTCTACACTGAAAAAAAAGGCGGATGCTTTCAGTGGCGTAGCTACTATTAGGCCCTGTAGGTCCGCGCCTACAATTTAAGCAAGGAATGACATTTTCAGAAGTCCCAAAAATGCAATAAAAGCTGGAATGGGAGTGGGGAAGGGCCCGGTGCAAGCTTTATGGTTGAATCAAGTGTGTGTTTTAATTTACGTTTTGAAATTCCTTTTGGGGAACATTATAATTTTCTTGACACAGAAAAAACGACTTCATTTAACATTTACCATGCCTTACGCATGCCTACAGCAGGGCCTTAATTGAGGCCCTGCTTACAGTCTGCATACAGTGTTCAGTTACTTTTGCATCGAATCAAATTCCAAGTTTAAAATGGTTCTATTTAACGGATTGTTTCGATTGTTCATTTTCTTTGAGATACTTTGGAACATGCATTTTGCTCCTCTTTTTAATCCCCGCTTGTTACCGGCTTCGCGGTGGAAGGGGGACGGGAAGAGCGAGCCCCCCCCCCCCCGAACAAACCGTGACCCTTAGTAAGGCAACCGCTCTTTGGAACCCCTTCCGTATTGGCCTACAAGTTGAAAAAGCTGGCTTTCGGTAGTGCCATCTAAAGAATGATATAATTAAGTTGTTAGTTGTTACTACGAGTATTTTGTCTGAATTTTTTCAGCTTTAATTTCAAATTCTATCCATATGCTTGATTGGTATGGATTATCGAATCATTAGTAAACTACCGTTATTATCGAGGCAGCATGAGTACGAATTACACTCACAGCTGACCAACAGTTGTACAGTTATAAAAATATTATGTATGTGTAAAATTACATATATTCAACACGTTCACATTTTCAGAATCTTCTGCGCCACGTTAATGCTGTGCATCAATGTTTTTTCTTGTTTTTATCTAGGTGCGTATTTTAAATGTTCTTGAAAATCATTTCGGCGTGAAACATACTACTTCTTCACTTGCTTCAGAGGTGAGGGACAAATGACCTATAGTCGCATTGTATGAGATCAATTATCAATGAGAATTTTGCCGGCCCTAAAGGGGATTGAACCGGGATCGTCAAGATTTACAACCCGATCCTATTCCGATTGAGGTAAGCGGGCGATCGAACTTGGGACCCCTACTTTTACCAGCCCAGCGCGTTACCACTGGACCACATCCGCTCCTAATATACACTAATTTCTAGATTTTATATCTTGATGTTGTTACAGCCTAGTGCATACCACAACTCCGTCTGGGAGGAGCGGATCGGTGGTCCAGTGGAACACGCTGGACTGGTAACCCAGGGGTCCCGAGATCGATCCCCCACTCCTCCACTAACATTAAAAAATTGTATTTCGAATGAGACGTTAAACCGAGGTCTCATGTATCAGTGCAAGTGAATTAGGGGTGTGTCTGGAATGGAATGCTTTCTGTATCTTGCACTACCACAACATAAAATAACTAATCTCTTCAGGGGGCGTCGGTCATATGAGCAACCAGAACCGGCGATAAATAAACTCAGACAGATATGTAGCCGGGTACAGGTTTATAGGTGATAAATCGATAAGGCAAAACCGTGTGGCTTGGTAGCTCATGATCAGTTGGTAGAGTGTCCGCCCTGTAAGCGGAAGGCCCTGGGTTCGAGTCCCGGTCGAGCCACGATTTTTCACCACCTGTTACATTTGGCACCCAACGTAAATAACCTACGTTATAATTTGGCTACTGCTTCGGCACCTCGAGATTGTTTCACAATATTCTCTGTGAATCTGAGAATTCAGGAGGGGTATATGTAGCCGGGTACAGGTTTATAGGTGATAAATCGATAAGGCAGAACCGTTTGCCTTGGTAGCTCAGTTGGTTGAGTGTCCGCCCTGTAAGCGGAAGGCCCTGGGTTCGAGTCCCGGTCGAGCCACGATTTTTCACCACCTGTTACAGATAGATTGCTTTGGCTCAGTGGTTAGCGTGTTGGTCTTCGATTTGTCTGGTTCCCGGTCGTACTTTGCTACGTAAAAGTACGTCCAGATAACGACAGTGGTAAGGGTAGGCAATCCAGACTATATGGTAGCCAGCTAGCCTTTTCTTTAGCTGACAATATGCTAAACTGACGAATGAAATTTCAGTGCTTATTTATTGAACCAATCAGTAACTGCGGAGGCGTGCAGAGGGACAAGTCATTATATATCATCGATTCGCATTCAAGAAAATAATTTTTCCAGTGACATTAAGAGTATTAGACAAATACAGTCGTTTTAAATTTTAAGCTATGGCTCTCTAAAATGTATGTAATGATATTTACACTATTAGTTAATCATATTTTGTATAAGTTCATCTTTACTCTCAATAATCTAATGGTTAGTCCTACTGTTATTGATTTTACATGTATTAATGACGTCAATCACAAACAGCGATAGCAGTGAAATGAGATTACATTTTCGATAATGATAATCTAGCAGATTTTCTTCATTTTTATCTTTTCTGTCAGGTTTTGCGAAGAGAAAAAGACAACAACTAGCATTGCATCAAATTGTAATACTACAAATGGAGCACTTTCTGGTTCTGTTGACAGTTTTGTCTGTTATGCTCACAATAACATACGGACTGGACGAACAGGAGTGGAACAAACATCACAATAATGAAGAATTATATCAGGTTATGGTTAATGTCAACAAGAAATGTCCAGATATAACAAGACTCTACAGCTTGCCAGTGGAAGCGCATAAAGATGTACCTGATCATACAGCTAGCGGCAAATATAAACTGTGGGTGATTGAGTTCGCAAACCAGACTGGAAAGCATGTGAAAGGTAAGTTCAACTAATTGTACTCAAGTCGAAATATTGTGTAGTTTTTTTTGTGGTTCAATATCTGTCCTCTGCGAGGTTCTGACCCAAAATAAGAATATCTCGATATATGCTCAAAAAGTCGTTTGAATTATTTTGTGAATAAACCCTAACATGGTGATCTTTGTTTTATTTCATGTTATTATGTTTTTTTAATCAAATTGATATTTTTTAAAACTGATTGGGAAGCGAGGTCTTTCAACCTTTCTTCAGTAAAACCTTAACTGAATTAAATAGGAATTACTTTTTAGACACAGTATTTATTAGCGTAATTCATTATGCTTAAAGCGTTTCTTCACTTTTATAGATTTGAGCCAAAACAATGAGACTAAGAATTAATCAATAATATAGTTTAAAGAGTAGATTCAGCAATTACAATCTGATTCTGAAAGCAGGTAAAAGACCAAAGACCTGTATGCCATACACTAATAAATAGGAAACTCCTTTTTTGGAAAATGGAATCTTTTCTCTTTGCTAGTCAATATTTGTCCAAAATACTTAAAAAGGTAAATTCATAAGAGGAAATCTTTTTTTTTTAATTATAAAACAGTCATTTATATGAGTCCAGACAACTAAAGAATTCACATGTAATGATGCAAATGTTTATGTATAGAGTTGTGGATACCATTAGTTTATGTACCTGGACAGGGAATTCTGAAGTAAGTCAGATATTCTGCAAACATCCATTTCTTACCATATATGGGTTTTTCTTCTTTATGTAACATTTTTCATTTCTGGTCTGATTTTGACAAGTAAGAAACCTTTTTTAGCTTACCTGAGCACAAAGGGTGAGCTATTGGGTGACTGTCAGTCATCAGCATTTTTCTTCAAACAGCATCTCCTTAGTCTGTTGGTGTTTTATTTTTTTTCAAATTCCTTAAAACGGTTTAATACACAACTCTGATTGCCACAGCAACCAGTAGGAAAAATTTTGAAATTCTTCTTCTCAGAAACTACCCGTCTGATTTCAAAATAATTTGTCGAAAATGTTTCCTAAGTTATTCTTTAACAAAATCTTTCAAGCTGTTTCAGTCCCTGTGGCCTACATAGCATGTTGCCTGTTACATTGAAAACTTTGGAAATTTTCTCCTCAGAAACTGATGACCCAGTTACAAATTAATTTCAAAGAAAGGTCAAGGTCATTTTCCACCAAATTTCACAGGAATGTTCTTAACATAGACCTCTATTAAAATTGCTCAAAGGGTTCTTCTCCATTGCATAAAATGGCAGCCAGAGCTAAAGATAGATTTGCTTCAAACAACATCTCCTAACAAGCAGCTAGTTCAAAATTGGCTCTGCCCCATGAAATAAAATATAAGATCTTTTCAATTTAGAAAATGTAATTTTGCTTCTGGTGTTAGCAGACCCACAGCCAAAATACTTAGGTGAGCAATCCAGGAATATCATGGCCCTCTTGTTTATAAGCATATTTCAGTTTATAAATAAATGCCTTTTGAAAAAAACTTTACTTTGAAATAATTTACTTGTTAATAATGCTGCAAAAAAGACTTACAAGGTTTGTACTTTCTAGAGAACAGTTGTACTTGTAGGTTTAAAGCCGGTTTTGTAAACAGGAACATGGTAATTATATCTAAAGTGATGAAAAAAAAAATAGAGTTGACAGTATTAAGAAAGTGTGATGAGAATTTCAGAATTCTTGTCTCTTATGTAGATCAATGATGAATTTAAATGAAATAGTGTTGTGTTTTTAGCTCATCTGAACACAAAGCTATTTTGTTGTAACAATCTTCTTGTTTGAAACCACCAGGCCTAAAGCTTCGTAATTTGGTGTGTAGCATCCTTTAGTGGACCTTTACCAAGATTTTACCAATTATTTACCTGGAGTCAAAAATGACTCTGCCCGGCGAATTGCTTGATTTCCATTGAATTAGGAAAACTTTGAAAGTCTTTTCCTCTGAAACCACAAAGCCAAGGGCTAAGATACTTAGCATGGAGCATCATCTTGAGGTCCTCTACAAAGATAATGTCCCTGGGGTAAAAAATGACCCTGCAAAGGGGGTCACTTGATTTCACTGAATATAGGGCGATAATGGCTCTCTTGTTTTACAAATGTCTTTGACCAGTATCAGAAGAATCATGAAAATGTCTCTCTCTTTTGCTAAATTAAGCTGTCTGCTTCTTTAATCAGTAGCACTTAAACCTTTTGCCTTTCACCCCTTGGTACATGTACAGGTACATGTATGTACTTTCAGGAGTTTGATTCTACTTACACTTGTCAAAGACTGTTATGATATTCTCAAGCTTTTGCAAATATTTGGAAATCTTATGCTTTTGAAAATCTTGGGAAGTCTTATGCTTTTAAAAATCTTGGGAAGTCTTATGCTTTTGAAAATCTTGGGAAGTCTTATGCTTTTGAAAATATTAGGAAGTCTTATGCTTTTGAAAATCTTGGGAAGTCTTGTGTTTTTGAAAATCTTTGGAAGTCTTATGCTTTTGAAAATCTTGGGAAGTCTTATGCTTTTGAAAATCTTGGGAAGTCTTACGCTTTTGAAAATCTTGGGAAGTCTTATGCTTTTGAAAATATTGGGAAGTCTTACGCTTTTGAAAATCTTGGGAAGTCTTATGCTTTTGAAAATATTGGGAAGTCTTACGCTTTTGAAAATCTTGGGAAGTCTTATGTTTTTGAAAATCTTGGGAAGTCTTACGCTTTTGAAAATCTTGGGAAGTCTTATGCTTTTGAAAATCTTGGGAAGTCTTACGCTTTTGAAAATCTTGGGAAGTCTTATGCTTTTGAAAATCTTGGGAAGTCTTTTGCTTTTGAAAATATTGGGAAGATTTTCCCTGAAAAAATTTATTGCCCATGATTATGCAAATCATGTTTGTTGTGTTCTTAATTTTCAGGCATTCCTGAGTTCAAGTATATTGCCAATATGCATGGGAATGAAGTTGTTGGGCGTGAGCTTCTGCTTCGATTAATTGACTACATGTGCGGAATCTACACAGGGGAAAAGGAAGTTGAAAATGGCTACGACCCTGAGAATGGTTTTGACAGAATGCAGATACTATGGCTCATTAAGAACACTAGAATGCACTTTATGCCATCCATGAATCCAGATGGCTGGCAGAATGCTGCTGTAAGTAAATCAGTATTAAATCATGGGTCAGAGAAAGAGAGAGTTGTTTGTATTAGGTAAGTCTTTTGATTGATCTGCAAAGATTTTATTGTGATGACTTACACTGGAGGTTCTTGTCATTGTTTTGTCCTTTTTTGGTTGAATGTTCTATTTTAACACTTCTTGCCTTGTTAAATTTGATAAAGTTCATTGGAAAAGCAGGTTGAAATTCATTACTACCATTTTTAGCTGTCTGGATAACTTGCTAACAGCACCTGTGCAAGAGCAGTGTCCACAGATTGTATAAACAGGCTGTAAAATGCATTTTTAGATGTTCAGACTTACATGATTTTGTTTTTCCCCTATGAAACTTAGGAGAGTCACATTACAGTCAATCTGTTTGTCGATCTGTCACCTAGCCTGTCGGTTCGTCTGTTGCAGAAATCTTGTGACACAAAATACTACCACATTTCTAGGATGATCAACTGTTGAAACTTGGTGTGCATGTTCACCAGTAAGTGTAGATGTGTTGATGCATTTTTTATGCATGCCAGTACCCGTCTGTGGTTTTATGGCCCATTGTAGCCAGATCTTATTATATGAAGCATTTCCACATGCCTTGGACCATCAACACTAATTGAACTATTTTGTCATGTAGAATTCAATCAACGATTGAGGCCTTTACAAAGTTTGCTCAAATAATGTCCCTCAGGTCAAAATTGGCCCTGCCATGGGAGTCCTGTAGCTATGAAGTATAAGATCTTCGGAAATCTTCAGTTCAGAAACTGTAATTTTGCTTCTGATGTTTGCTCAACAGCAGACCCAAAGCCAAAATATACAGGTGAGCAATTCAGGGATGGCCTTCTTGTTTGCCATGTGTTATCATCGCTCATCCATGTAGGTGGATGAAGGTGTTCAAATGTGCAGACTGATTACAGTCTCCACAAGTCAAAAGGGAAGAGCAGGTGCTACCAGCACAGTAAAAGAAAATCTGCAAGATTTATTGTAGGTTTATTTCAAGATAAGACTACATATTTATCCCCTTGAACCTCATCATGGACATAGTTGAAATAGGCACCTCTGCATACAGTCAGATACTCAAGCCTAAAGCAACTGACTTACAGATTTTAGCTTAATTTTTTTTCTTTAAAATTAAAGAGAAGTTAATATACTTAAAATATACTGGTTCATATACTAAGCAACATGATTTTATGCCCCTATACATGATAAAAATTGAAGAAAAAGAATTTGATTTTAACAGGATCCAAACCCCCTTCAGGTTAGTAAAATTACATGTAGGAGCGGCGACTAAGGAAAGTTATTTACAAATGTCAGAAAATTAACAATATAAAGAAAGTACCTACCCCTTGACTAACATGGTAAATATTTTTACTGATAAAAGTGCGAAAAACTTTATATTATGATATGTTTCTGTATCAAAACTTGAGACAGTAACTTAGTTTAAATATGTTCTTCACAATTACTACCAGAATTTTTACATATATAAACATTTTCTTTTTTATGCATCATTGACCCATCTATGAATCAGTCGCTTTCAGTTATAAACCTTAATTAAGATAGAGATGATCACAGCCATGTACATAATTGTTCTGTTCTTGTTGTAAGAGCAGTTTCATGTATTACATGATTAACAACCATGACATTGTGTGATAAATCTTGACAAACATGGGATGAAATCAATATTGTTTATGTGCAGAGAATTCTGACAGTCCCTGGTGTAAATTGTACTGGCAAAGGAAGTGAAGAAAATGTCTTGGTCAATACTGTTTAGTTACATTCCTCTGAATATTGTCCAAAATTCTATTTTTTCTTAGATTATCATATATTTGATAGACTGTTATGCAAAACATTTACATGCTGAACATTTTTAAGGAAATATAGGAATAAATTTGAAAAACATGATTTGCAGAACATCGATCTGAGAACATCTGTTGCACTAGATGTACTAATAAGAATTATAAAGCCTGTTTTTAATTTAAATGATAGTGAAAAAAATACCTGCAATTAACATTAGATAATAATTTATCATTAAATTTATGTAAGCTGATGTTACTTTTTTGTCACATTCTATCATAAATGTTGGTGGTTGTCATAGAAATCTGTAGATAATTGAAAGATAACCTGTACTCAGTCTTACTCTTTGTTAAAGAGTAGTGTCAAAGGTAAAATGTCAAAAGGTCTCCGTAGAAAATATTCCATTCTTCATAATTACAGTATAATATCTGCTTTAGAACTGTAATATAAACTGAAGAAATCATTAAGTTTAGTTGACTTGTTATAAAATCTTGTATCATTGCCATTCCATCTCCAGTAGTAAACTGTAATATGTGATTGATAGCTATCAGCCTATCGCTTCAAACATACAAATCTATTTGTTTTAATGTTCTTGAAACTTATATTTAAGACTCACAAAGACTGGTGTTTGCAGATGAGGCCAGTTCATCATGTTCTCTCCTGTCGAGATTCATTATATTATAGTGAGTCACAGCAAGAAAACTCATTGAAACATGATTCTATTTCAGTCCTCAGTGGGTACTGGAGATTACCAGAATGGTGTTAAGAACTGGTTAGTCGGACGAGCCAACAACAATGATGTTGACCTGAATCGAAACTTCCCAGATCTGAACAAGATTTATTACAGGATCAAAAATAAGCCATTCCATCAGAACAACCATCTAGATGAACATTTTGAGATGGTGGAAAAACTTAAAGGGGTAACTTAGTCAATTTCTTTTTCAAGATAACAACTTTGTGCAGAACTGATGTGAACAGTATTTAGACAAAGTATATCATAAATAGTTTAAACTGTAATTGCAGTGTAAATGGCTATATAGTCTTTTTATCATTTCTTTTCTTTTTTTAGCTCGACTTTTTTTGAAAAAAAAATCGAGTTATTGTCATAGTCATGGTGTCGTTGCCGTTGCCGTTCCCGTCCGAATACTTTAACATTGATCATAATTTTTTTATTCCTTGATGGATTATCTTCATACTTGGACACAACAACCCTTTGGACAAGACCTTCAAGATGACCAGACTAAACTTGACCTTGACTTTTAAATGACCTTCATATTTAAGGTCAAAATATTGAATTTTGCTAAAATTGGCCATAACTTTATTATTAGTAGGTGGTTTCTCTTAATTCTTGGACACAACAACCCTTTGGACAAGACCTTCAAGCTGACCAGACTAAACTTGACCTTGACTCATAAATGACCTTCATATTCAAGGTCAAAATATTGAATTTTGCTAAAATTGGCCATAACTTTATTATAAAAAGATGGATTCTCTTTATGCTTGGACACAACAACCCTTTGGACAAGACCTACAAGCTGACCAGACTAAACTTGACCTTGACTCACAAATGACCTTCACCTTCAAGGTCAAATTAATTGAATTTTGCTAAAATTGACCATAACATTAGTATTTATGGTTGGATTTGATTTATACTTGGACAAAACAACACTTATGACAAAACCAACATGTTGAATAACTCAGATTTGACCATGACCTTAAAATGACCTTGACCGTCAAGGTCAGATGATTGAATTTTGCTTAAACTGTCATAACTTTCTCATTTATATATAGATTTAATTCAAACTTGGACTAAACAACAGTTGTGAGAAATCCGACATTATGATTATTTCAAGTTTGACCTTGACCTTTAAATGACCTTGATGGTCAAGGTCAAATCATTGAATTTTGTTAAAACTGGCCGTAATTATGTAATTTATGGTTGGATTTGAATCAGACTTAGACAAAACAACACTTTTTCGTTTCGATTTCAAAAATGTCATCGCATGACCTATATTTTTGACCTACTGACCTACTTTCTGGTTTTGAGCTACAGCAATGAAATTTGAACTGTGTGCACAGTTTTTTATTTCGATTTCAAAAATGTCATGGCATGACCTGTATTTTTGACCTACTGACCTACTTTTTGTTTTTGGAGCTATGGCAATGAAATTTGGACCTTGTATATAGTTTTTTCTTCCGATTTCAAAAACGTCATAGCATGACCTATATTTTTGACCTACTGACCTACTTTTTTGTTTTTTAGCTGCAGCAATGAAATTTGGACCATGTGCACAGTTTTTCGTTTCAATTTCAGAAATGTCATAGCATGACCTATATTTTTGACCTACTGACCTACTTTTTTTTTTGGAGCTGTGACAATAAAATTTGGACCGTGTGCACAGTTTTTAGTTTTGAATTCAAAAACGTCATGGCATGACCTATATTTTTGACCTACTGACCTACTTTTTTGTTTTTTAGCTACAGCAATGAAATTTGGACTGTGCGGACAGTTTCTCGTTTCGAATTCAAAAATGTCATGGCATTACCTATATTTTTGACCTACTGACCTACTTTTTGTTTTTGGAGCTATGGCAATGAAATTTGGACCATGTTCCCAGTTTTTTGTTCCAATTTCAAAAATGTCATAGCATGACCTATATTTTTGACCTACTGACCTAATTTTTTGTTTTTTAGCTACAACAATGAAATTTTGACCATGTGCACAGTTTTTCTTTCCGATTTCTAAAATGTCATCGCATGACCTATTTTTTTGACCTACTGACCTACTTTTTGTTTTTAGAGCTATGGCAATTAAATTTGGACCATGTACACAGTTTTTTGTTCCAATTTCAAAAACGTCATAGCATGACCTATATTTTTGACCTACTGACCTTCTTTTTTGTTTTTTAGCTACAGCAATGAAATTCGGACCATGTGCACAGTTTTATGTTCCGATTTCAAAAATGTCATCGCATGACCTATATTTTTTACCTACTGACTTACTTTTTGTTTTTGGAGCTATGGCAATGAAATTTGGACCATGTATACAGTTTTTGTTCAGATTTCAAAAACGTCATAGCATGACCTATATTTTTGACCTACTGATCTTCTTTTTTGTTTTAAAGCTACGGCAATGAAATTTGGACTGTGTGTACAGCGTTTTGTTCGGATTTCAAAAATGTCATTTCATGACCTATATTTTGACCTACTGACCTCTTTTTTGTTTTTGAAGCTATGGCAATGAAATTGCATTGGTCCATTTCTGTGATATGCATCATTACATTCATAAAAATTTCTTTCATCTTTGAACCCAGGTTAGTGATTTAGGGCCATTGGCCCTCTTGTTTATTAATACTTGGACAAAACAAGGCTTATGACAAAACCTACATGTTAAATTATTCAAGTATGACCTTAACCTTTAAATGACCTTTACAGTCAAATTTCTAATTATTGCATTTTGCTAAAATAGCCAAACTTCTGATTTTATAGACAGATTTGATCTATACAGGGACAAAACAACACTGAGAATAAAAGAAACGCGTTAAACAATTCAAGCATTACCTTGACCTTTAAATGACCTTGACATTACTTAACTTGGCTATATCTTTTTTGTTAATGGATGTAGTGTCTTCATGCTTGGACATAACTACTTTTTAGACAATACCTCCAGAGAAGGTTAAACTGAACTTGACCTAGACCTTTAAGGTCAAATTTCTGAATGTTGCTAAAATTGGCCATAACTTTGTTATGTATAATTATATGTCCAAATGATGTTTCATTTGAAATCCCTTCACCACAATGTGCTTCCTCTGATGTGTTTGCCTTTGGAAATAGAAAAAAGTCGAGCGTGGCCCCCACTTGCGGTGGCTCTTGTTAAGCTCATCTAAGCATATGCTGTAATTCTGTAATTAGTAGAATTGTCTTCCACTAATGTTATCTTATGTATTTTTTATTGCATCTGTAAAATATTCAGAGTTGCCTGCCCTGTGGACATTTCCTACTATATTTTTAGGTTATACTTGGATGATTCTAGATGCAGACTTGTCAACTACCGCTATTGCACTTTGTTTGAGAGCTGTGGTTAAAGTCTTGAGTCTGATCTTATTCTGTTTGATAGTTGACATATTTTATAGTTGAACACTTTGCACAACAATATGCCTGCCCACTTATGTAAAGCTGAAATGCTGCTAATAGAACAAGCATAGAAGAACATACACACAAAAGATTCAAGATTAGTATTATTGACAGTAAAAATCAGGTACATGTATATTTTCTTGTATTCTCTAGATTCAGCCAGAGAAAGGTTTTGAACTTGAACCAGAGACAAAGATGATGATGTCATGGCTACATGACATACCATTTGTCCTATCTTCAAACATGCACAATGGTGACCTTGTTGCAAATTACCCATTTGATGAGACAGTTGATAACAGGCCAAAGAAGTACACCAAGAGTCCAGATGATAAAACATTCAGGTGAGACATAATGTGTCCATAGTATGGGTTTGTGTGTGAATTCTTTGAGGTGCCAGTTAAAATAGTTTATAACAATGAGCAAGCAAAGCTGGTAGGCAAAGACTTCCTTCTGTTAGTGATTATTCAGCTGGGGTAATCTGAAGATGATGATGTCAATAGATTTTAATAGCTTTTAGCTCACCTGAGAAAGTGCTCAGGGTGAGCTATTGTGATCACTCACCCTCCGGCATCTGTCCGTCAGTCTTGTGTCCGTTCAGATCTTCTTCTGAAAAACTAATGGGCTGATTTTGATGAAACCTCATAGGAATGTTCCTCAGATGGTTCATTGAGATTTTTTCAAAGAATTTCATTCCATGCAGAACCCTGGTTACCATGACAACCACCCTGGTTGCCATGGCAACCAGAAGTAAAAACCATATAGATTTTTTTGTCATAAACCACAAGATCTTCTTTTCATAAACCATCATGGCCCTCTTGTTATTGAAAGGTAATGAATATGATTTTGTTCAATAAATCAGCATAACCCACTTTGTTTACAGATACCTAGCAGAAAGCTATTCTATGGTGCATCATGAAATGGCAAATCCTAAAGAGAAATGTGATAATAGTGAGGCAGACTTTAAGAATGGTATCACCAACGGAGCAGCATGGTACTCTGTACCTGGAGGTAAGGTTGTTCAGAACAAGTTTTCATTTTTCTGTTCTTAAACTGACTTAAGTTTCACCAAATCACATAAGAATGTACATTGTAACTCACTAATTTTGCTACCGTTTTTAGCTCACCTGAGCACTGTGCTGCTGTGTGCTGTCAGTTTTTTTACTTTAAACATCTCCTACAGCACAAGGTGAAAGTTGATAAAACTTTGCAGGAATGTTTCTTGCATGAAGCTTTACCAAAGTTCTTAAGAGAATCAATTTCCATGAAGAACTTAGGTTGCTATGGCAATAAGAATGAAAAGCTTAAACAATCTTCTTGTCAGCAGAAAGTTAAAATTTGGCATGAAGCATTGTCTAGTGGACCTTTACCAAGTTTGTTCAAATAGTGTCCCTGGGGTCATTATTGGCCCTGCCCAAAGGGACACAAGTTTAACATAGCAATATAGAATAAACTCTTTAAAAATCTTCTTGTCTGAAACCACAAGGTCTAGAGTAAAAAAATTTGGCATGAAGCATTGTCTAGTGGACCTTTACCAAGTTTGTTCAAATAGTGTCCCTGGGGTCATTATTGGCCCTGCCCAAAGGGACACAAGTTTAACATAGCAATATAGAATAAACTCTTTAAAAATCTTCTTGTCTGAAACCACAAGGTCTAGAGTAAAAAAAATTGGCATGAAGCATCGTCTAGTGGACCTTTACCAAGTTTGTTCAAATAATGTCCCTGGGGTCACTATTGGCCTCACCCAAAGGGTCACAAGTTTTACATAGTAATAAAGAATAAAATCTTTAAAAATGTTCTTGTCTGAAACAAACCACAAGGCCTAGAAGGTAGCTGAAGAGAACTTTTTGCTATGACAGATGAAATTATTTGTTTCAACAGTTCTTGACTAAGATTTTTTACTTTTAACATTTTCACATGCAGTCATGATACCCATGTAATCACTGTATTTCAATGTTGTTGTTTTTTTCAAGCAGTTAGCACTTTTTATTATTTTTCTACACAGGTTTACAGGACTACAATTACTTGAGTACAAACTGTTTTGAAATCACTCTTGAACTTGGCTGTGACAAGTTTCCACCTGCATCACAACTCAACAAACTCTGGAAAGACAACATCAACTCCTTGTTCAATTTCATATTTCAGGTAAAGAATAGAGCCTCCTTATAATAGAATGTTTAGTATGAAGATTTTGTTATGGACTTAAAGCTGTTATTGTAGGTATTGTGACTGGACTTAGTCTGTCATCCTTCTTTTTATTCATCATCACCTTTGCAGTTAAACAATATCTTCTCTATACCCGCTGTGTGGAATGCAAGGAAACTTTGTGTGGATGTTTCTGCAAAGGTGTTCTACCAAAATTTGTCAAAGAAATGAATTCCATGCCGAATCTGGTTGCTATATCAACTAAAGTGCAACTTAAAAAATCTTCTTGTACCGAACCACAATTCACAGACAATAGATATTTAATATTAGCATTGTGTAGTACACTTCTACCAAAATTGTTCAAATTACTGCCCCTGGAACAAATTTGCCCAGCCCAAAGGATCATATATTTACATAAACTTAAATAGGAAAAATTTTAGAAATCTTCCTGTCTGAAACCACAAGGCCTAAAGTGGAGATATTTTGCATGGAGCATAAATTAGAACCCTAGGGTCATTCATGGCCTGGCCTCAGGGTCACTTGATTTTAAATTGGTTTATACATGGAAATATTTGAAAATCTTCTCTGAGACCACAAGACCTATTGCTTTGCACTGAACATCAGCTAGAGATCCTCTACCAAGATTGTTCAAATTATACCCCCTCGATCAAAATTTGACCCTACCTTGGGGGGTCCTATTTGTGTAAAATATAAAATCTCTGAAAATCTTCTTGTCAGAAACTGTAAATTCTAGACCTGTGATATATAGTAGCATTGTTAAGCTTACCTCTACAAAGACCATTAAAATTATTTCGCTTTGGTCAGAGTTGACCCTGCCCTGGAGGTCACTGAAGTTAGATTGAGTCATAAAGGAAAAAATGAAAAGCTTTGACATAAGGTATGTGGTAGTATCAAGTGAACCTCTTCCAAAATTACTCAAATTATGTCCCTTGAGCCAAAATTGGTCAGTGAAAATTAAAAATGCAGAAAAGTCAGGAAAAAATAATGTCACAGCTTGAAAAGAATTTCATTACACTCTCCATCTTTGATGGGGTAAAAAGTTTTGCAAATGTTGTTTGGTTGGGAGGTAGACACTTTCGTTTCTGATCAATATCTAGTGAACCCTTGGACCCACCTTCCTCAGACATGATATGTAGGTTGATCATAACAAGAAGATGACCTCTCTAGTTTTCTAGGTCATTAGGTCAAAGGTCACAGTGACCTTGAAAAGCAAAACGGTTTCCAATCAATAACTATAAAATACTTGGTCCCAGGTTCATCAAACTTAGTGCGCCTACCCCTTATAGTTTTTCAGGTCTCCAGGTCAAAGGTCAAGGTCACAGTGACATTGAAAAGCAGAACGTTTCTGCTAAATATCTAGGGAATCCTTTGGCCCAGATTCCTCAGATTTAGTATGTAGGTTTGTCATGATCAGTAGATGACAGCTATTATTTTTCAGGTCATTGGGTCAAAGGTCAAGGGTCAGAATAACTGTAGAACTCTTGGACAAATATTCCTCAAACTTGGTATATAAGTTGTTCATGACTTGTAGATGAACTTTAGGTCAAAATAACATATGAACATAACATAAACTTGTGATTTAAGTGCAGTTTCAATCATATATGAGTGTATAGCCAAAAGTTCATGGACAAATGCTACTAAAACAACACCATTTGAGCTTCACCGATTTTTTTACCTCAGTTAACGAAGTCATTGTCTCATATTTGCAGCAAATTGCAAGATAATACAATAAACGGGAATAAATTACGTACATGTAACAAACATGACCATATGTGCACTGGCGCAGCATCATTCTTTCTCAAAATATTCACCGTCAACTTCTACACAATGGTGATGCCCGCAGCCCATGCCTGGAAAGCACTGCGAAACCAGTCTGAACTATAACTGTTCAACAAAGCCTGAGCTTCTGTCTGCAGTTCATCAAAGTCATTGAAGCACTTGCCATTCAACTGTTTCTTGAGATCAGGAAACAGCAGGAAATCACAAGGGACTAGGTCAGTTGAGTAAGGGACATAACGAAGAATTTCCGCTTCAAGCTGAATGGTGGCGGCTGTCTTCACCTCGTCACTGACATGCCATGGCATGTTGTCATGTGGAAGTATGAATCCATCTGGGAGCACATGTGGCTGCTTCTTCTGGTGTTTATCCTGTACCAATACGTGGCACCCACCCAGCACTAACACATCTCATTTCAAGATCTTCTGCTGTTAAATGGTGGACTGTGGTGTAGCTCATATCAACTTTTGGTACAGATTTCATGTTGAGTGTAGCGTTGGTCTTCATCAAGCATGCATCTGACCAGTTCAACGTCACTTTCCCTATGACGAGAGACCAGACGGCAGCTCCTCTTATCGCCACAAACGGTTCCTGTTCCCTCACTATACCTTTTGTGCCACTTGTATACGAGGGATCTGGCAACTGCAGACTTTCCAGAAGCAGTTTTCACCATTTCCATGGTTTGAACTGGCGTCCTACCTAATTTCACACTGAATTGTATGATAAACCTGCTTTTCAGCTTATCTTTGGGCATCATTTTTACTCAGCAACAATAAGATGTCTGTTTTTCTACATTGAATAAATTCAAAACAAGATGGTGCACTTTTACAGAATTTGACATAATAATGGAAAAATGACGTAACTTCATTATCATGATGTTTCCTGGCTATTGTTGACGTCTAGGGTTGATATAGCGATGAAGTATATACATACTAGCGCAAACGATTTGATGACCTGCACCGGTTACATCAAATATGAGATTCCATAGCGACAGCCAATGATATAATACTCATTTCACAATATAATTATATGTATTTAGAATATATTGCTGGAAATATTTTTTCTACAAGATGTCAACATATCAAGCTGTTTGGATAAGGAATAAAAAAAAGTTATAGCATTTGTCCACAAACTTTTGGTTATACCCTCATATTTACAGTCTTTGTGTATTTCTTAAAATTATACTAATTTCATTTCCAAGATGGGAGATGTTTTATTACAAGATTTACATACCTATTGCCTTAAATAATGAGTTATTCATTTGCTAAATATACACCATTTCAAACCTCATATAGGCACTTGACTCTCTGATAGCATTCAGAGCCAGCTGTAACTTAAAGAATTTAGCCAAACTTAGGGTTTTTTCTTCATTTTTGTAAGGTAGGTCATGGGGCAAAAGAGTACTCAGGTGAGCAATGTAGCTTGTTTTGAAGCATTGTAGATATGAAAGTCAGACCAGATATACAATTTTGCATGTAGATTTCAACTTCAACATTTGGTAAACTCAACTTGATTTCTTCATTGGCCTTGCTAGTTCAACTGGTGGTATTCAGATGAGCGATATAGGGGCTTCATGGCCCTCTGTTAACTGTTAAATTAAAATTTGTTATGGATCTGTTTAAAGTTGTCAAAATATTGTAATGGACCTAATTAAAATTGTTACCAAGATTTTGTAGGACCTGTTTAAAGTTGTAACAAAAATTTTGTAATTAAAAGGTTCATATTGGAATCAAGGGAGAAGTGTTGCTGCCTTATGATTTACCAAAGGACACTTTTACAGCCATTCACATTAAGGATGAGGAAACTGGCCAGGATATAGATCATGACATTCTTGTCAGTAAGTAAATTACCTTTATAAACTTCACCTCACTCTGCACACAAGAAAGTCAGATGGGCTTTACAGGATCCAGCTTGTACCCATCGTTTTAGTTGTTTGTAGTTGTTTTGTTTGTTGATTAAGAGCTTATATTATGCCTGCTTGGGGACTGCTTCCTGGTTTTAGCTCAGTCCTTGTTGTCAGATTTGTAGGACTCTGACATAGACTTTGCAGGAACTTTATCAAATGATTGAAAAATTTAAGAAAGCATACCTTGTTTGTGATCAGTGAGAAAAGGAAGGTGATTAATATAAGTGAATACATGTTTACAGTGATAGCACAGAGAAATACAGAAATTCAATGTTCTGTGCAGAATATGATTAGTGAATGATACTGTAAAAATTTACTGTGTATTGTGACTTCTGCTTTCTGGTAAACAATTCTTGGAACCCATTTGAATAAATGCACTCATAGGCAGTTATATTCAGCAAATATCGTTTTATTTTTCTTTTCAGCAAAATATGGTGATTACTACAGACTGTTATCCAATGGTAGGTACACTGTCACAGCTACAGTCAAGTCAGAAGATGGTAAAGTTTACTTAGAAGAAACCAAGTCTGTCACAATTGAGAATGATCCCACAGGAAGTGACTCAGATGGTCCACGGCAAGCTCTAATCCTTAACTTTGATTTCAGGAGCCAGTATGATAACTCAGATGATGACAGTATGTCAGTTGAGGTGAGAGTTAATACTTTCTTTCTTAAACTTGTTTATCTAATTGTATTCTTATAAATTTTCTAAGAAGTTAGGCAGTATTCTATGTTACAGTGTTTATCATTATTCTTAGGTAATCAGCAGTTATCTCTAAAAGATATGTGCAGTGCTATTGAAAAACTCTGAAAACTTATATCATTCATGTTATGAAGATGCTCAAGGAACAAATTTTGTATAATTTTTAGCTCACCTGAGCAGATGCTCGGGCTGAGCTATTGGATTACGGACGACTGATGCCAGACAGGGTGATCCAATAGCTCACCCTGTGTCTGGCATCAATTGTCCATCAACATTTTACTTCATATGACATCTCCTCCAAAACCACAAGCCAATTTCAACCAAAGTTGACAGAAATATTCCTTATATTGCCCTTTTCAAAAATTGCTCAAACTATTCCGCTCCATTGCACATAAGGGCTGCAAAATCTGATAATAAAAAAATTCAAACAGGATCTCCTCCTAAATGACCTAAGATGATTTTCCGCCAAATTTCAGAAAAATGTTCCTTAAATGGCCCTATATCAGATTTGCTCATATAGTTCCACTCCATTGCACAAAATGGCCACCAGAGCTAAAAATACATTTTCATCAGTATTTGGCTTCAAATGACATCTCAAAAACCGCAAGACCATTTTTAACCAAACTTTACAGAAATGATTCTTGTATTGCCTTTTTCTAAAATTGTTCCACTCAATTGCACATAAGGGCTGCAAAAGATCAAAATAGAAAAAAAAATTAAGAGCATCTCCACCTTAACAGCAAAGTCATTTCCAACCAAATTTTGCAGAAATGTTCCTTACATGGCCCTCTATTAAAATTGCTAAATTGTTCTGTTCCATTGCACAAAATTGCCACTAGAGCTAAAAACAGACTTTCATCAATATTTGGCTTCAAATGACATCACCACACAAACCAGTTGAACATTTTAAAACCAGCTTGAAAGATATTTATCTACTTCAACTGTTCCACTCATTGCACATAGCAGCTGAAAAAGCTAAAAATAGAAAAAATTCAAACAGCATCTCCTCCTAAACTGCAGTCATTTTCCACTAAATTTCACAGAAAAGTGCCTTATATAGCCCCAATAAAAATTGTTCATATGGTTATACTCTGTTGCACAAAATGACCACCAGAGCTAAAAATGGATTTTTCGTCAGTATTTGGTTTCAAATGACACACTGCAATGCCATTTTTCATCAGACTTGATAGAAATATTTCTTTTATTGCTTTTTTTTCTAAAATTGTGCAAACAGTTCTACTCTTTGCATTCAAAGGAGTTTTTGTTATATATCCACCTATAAAAATAGGTCAAATGTTTCCACTCCATTGCACAGAATGGCAGCCACAGTTAAAAAAATTTTTTTTGTCAACATTTTGCTCAAATGACATCTCACAAGCTGCTAGTCCAAAATTGCTCTGTGCCATGAATTTTATTTGTATAAATTATGAGATCTTTAAAAATCTTCAATTAGAAAATGTAATATTGCTTTTGATGTTTGATTAACAGCAGACCCACTGCCAGAGTACTAAGGTGAGTGATCCAGGGACATCATGGCCCTCTTGTGTAGCTAACCAGACCACTTTGTGGTCATGTTGAGTTTTTGTGACCACCTGATGTCAGTCTCAGCATTCATGCATCACTAATTTTTTGTCTGCCTTTTGGATTTGATTTCAACCTAACTTGCACAGAACTTGTATCACCAGTAGATCTCGGTTCCTTTCTTGAAAAAGCCTTAACCCATTATGCTTTACAGAGTTACAGCCCTGGAAAGGGCAAAAAAGGCAGATTTTGCCTTGTCTGCATAATAGAAGCTCCAGTTTTAGCTCACCTGAGCAAGAAGTGCTCAGTGGTGAGCTTTTGTGATCATTGATTGTCCAGTGTCCGTCGTCTTGCATCAGTGCGTCATCAACAATTTGACTTAACAGACTTCTCCACCTATAGGTCAAAGCCAACTTTGATGAAACATGCCTGGGATTTTTCTTAGATGAAGCTGTACCAAAATTATTCAGAGAATTTAATTCCAGGTAGACACTGGTTGCTATGGTAACAAGAAGGAAAAGCTTAAAAAATCTTCTTGTCATAAAGTACTAGGCCTTGAGCCTTAAGATTTCATATGTAGCATGGTCTAGTGGACCTCTGCCAAGTTTGTTCAAAATTGTTCCTGGGGTCACTTTTTGCCCCAACTGTGTTGTCACAAGTTTAACATTAGAAATTTAGAGGAACATTTTTGAAAAATCTTCTTGTTTGAAACCAAAAGGCCCAGAGTTTTTGAATCTTGCATGAATCATTGTCTGGTGGATCTGTACCACGTTTATTCAAATTATGTCCGTAGGATCACTATTGGCCCTGCCTGAGGGTTACATGTTTTATATAGAAATAAAGAGGATAGTAAGACTGTTAGAAATCCTCTTGTCTTAAACTGCTTAGCCCAGAGGTCTGAAATTCGGTGTGCAGCATTGTCTAGTAGACCTCTACCAAGTTTGTTCAAATAATGTCCCTGGTGTCTCTATGAGCCCCGCCAAAGGGGTGACAAGTTTTACATAGAGATATAGAGGAAAGTCTTTAAATATCTTCTTGACTGAAACCACACAGCCTAGAGATTTAATTTGGTGCGAGACATAGTCTAGTGGACCTCTATCAAGTTTGTTTAAATTATGTCCCTAGGATCACTATTTGCCCAGCCTAATTTTTTTTTTTCAAATGATCCAACTCAACTGCAAAACCTCATCTGAATGTAAATCCAGATACCTTGAAGCTGAATCACCTGATCACTATCTTAACACATGACATGCACTTACAGTACTGGTATATAATTAAGTAACACGTACACAACTTTGGTTGAAAAACTTTGAGTAATATACCCACTTTTATTTTCAGGTTGAAGCAGATCCGGATCAGAGAGACTATTACAACGTAAATGAGTTGAAGGATTTTCTCAGGAAGTTCCTTTACAGAAACAGATATCCAGACTACTAGACATCTCTTTATTTCTCGACATGCTTTGGGAGGGGTGTGTGAAATCTCAAAACTATTATTTCCTAATGCAGTCTGAGAGGATTAACACAGTAAAAAAAGTAGTATCATGGTTTCTTGGTTATCCACTGACAATTTCTTAACAGTTAATTACCGTACTATATACACCTCTAGATTTAATTCTAAGTTTGTTTCAGAGATGTTAGAGGTATTCGTTTTATTTTGAAGTATTAGTCTTTTCACCCACCGATTTATTTCCATAAATTATAGTATGTTTCAGGTATGTTAGATATACTAGATTCAGGTATTAGTTTTTCACCCACAGATTTACTGTCCACCACCACATATTAAATGTCAGATGTATTTTTCTTTTGAAAGATATGAATGGCTTTTCTTCAGGTTGGAATTTTAGCCAATTTTCAGAAAAATATTCTTTTTCACAACATTTGTAATAAGACGACCTGTCAGATATAATTGTGAATGGTTATTGATATCTAGTGGTTTTAGTAAGTTAACTTTATGTTTATTGTATTGTGTGTTTTCTCTTGTGATGCAAATGACTAAAGCAAGTTTTATAACTCATGTTCAGATTTTTAGAGTTATTTCTCTTGCTGTAAGAGGCATTATCTGAATTCTTTGACATTCCGTTGAAAATTTTCTGAACTGTGCTCCTATGTCTTCAGATCATTTAGGGGTTATGAGACGGCATCAGTGATCATTCTCAAACTATTTAGGAAAAGAGCTGAGAAGTAGTTTTTATTTTAGACAAGATGGTAACAAATATTTGTTTTTGAAACAAGCAATTTCTTACAGATTTGAGATTTTTTGTCTGAAAAGTTGTTAAAAAATACAGAGTACTAGGATATTTAGAAATTTCTTTTTATATGTTTGTATTTTAAAGGCTGATTCTAAAAATGAAAAGGGGGGAAGAAAATTGTGCCTTTTCATTTATTATTTTGGAAATAGGTATTAGATTTTGATATTCCATTACAGCAGTTTTTATATTATACAAAAATTGGCACAGTGTTGTAAAATATGTACCTGTAAATGCCTAGGCATATTGCTTCACTTTAAAGGCTGCTTCTCAGCAGTTTTTCCATTTACACATGATCTTTTTTTTTTTTTTTTCTTTTAGTGCACAAATTTCTATTCTGATACTAGAGCAAAAACTGTTTTTGAATTTCTTCCTGTGAATATAACTAATTTAATATAAATTTTGGCACACAGACATTTGGCTACATACAGGTAAATACAGTATTTTAACAAAAAGGAGAACTCAAGACAAAAATAACAAGAATGAAACTTTTTGTTTGAAAAACCAGTATTTCAACATTCCCAAACTTATTAAAGATCTATAGACCAAAGTTAAAAAAGACCAGTTAAGTCATACTTGTGAGTATGCATGAGATTTACTGTGTATTCTAAGATTTTATGTTGTAATTGTTCAACACAGTGTTAACATGACAGTGCATTGTTAGACTTGTGTGAGAGGAATGTAGTTCACACACAGTTTTTTTGTCATTATTTGGGCATTAATCCTTTACATTATGGATGGTAATGGTTTGGACTGTGATCAGCCTTCTTTTCAAGCAGTCTGATTTTGGTCTAAACTGTTCACTGTTCTGTCGTAAGTTTCCAATGAAAAGCCCTAGAAATGTTCAGTCGGTTGGTCAGGATTGAATAATGGCCAAGTTGGTTGTAGAAATTTAATGTAAGGATTAATTGATATACAGATTTTCTATCATTCAGATATTTATCACTATTCTATATTTTTGTTCTGGCTGGTTCAGAATCTTTTTCAGATTTTATTTGATTCTTTAAGTTACGTCATAAGGCCAAAAATTCATTTGAAGACCATATCTTCATACATAAGTTTTATTTATCGTATTTAAGATTTTTCAGCATGAATAGATTGTTGTTCAAATAGTTTCAAATAGGTATCTCATTTGACCTGTGATTTGAAGAAACTATATTTAGACTATATTTAAAAAGCATTTCTATTTTTTGTAGAGACTGATCATAGAAAATCCATGATATTTCTTGAAATCCAATATAGTGTGCACATAATATACTTATTTTTTTCCTATTTTTTAAGCATTGAAAATGGTTGTGGAGGATTATATAATACATTCCCTGTTTTAAGTTGAATCTCATTTGAGCTCTGAAGTGTTTTCACTTAATTGTTTGTGTTGCATTACAAGCATTTAATGATAAGCTTAATGGTTTTAGCTCACTTACGGACTTCAGTGCTGAAAGGTGAGTTATTGTGATTGCCTATTGTCCGTACCCTGTCTGATGTCCTTTGACCATCCATTTACCTTGTGAACTCTAGAATTTACATTCCCTATCCAATTATCATGAAACCTAGACATAATGCTAAGCTTAATGACTTGTAGGCTCTTTTCATATACATGTATGAGTCATGTTGGGTCAAAAATTAAGTCAAATCCTTGAAAAAAACTCATGAACACTAGAAGCCACATTTTCCATCCAATCATCATGAAACTGTCAGAATTCTTCACTTTATAATCAGGTGAGTGATATAGGGCCATTGTGGCCTTCTTGTTTATATGTTATACACAGTTAAGACAATTTCACTTATTTTCAAATCTGTGCATTTATAATATTTTATTCAGAAACATGTGGCATGAGCTCTCAGGCTGCAGGTAGATCAAAATTAAAATATTGAATGTCATGCAACTGCATTTTGAATTTCTCTACATTTTATAGTCAACATTACTAAATCTGTTTTATTTTCTCTAAGATATATAACATTTTCCTAATGATTTTTACATCAGATCTGATTTCACTGCCATGATTGAAAAAATTTACATTCCAGCATAATTTTATTTATATTTATATTCAATTTTAGATGATCCCAGTGTGAAGGAATTAATGGTGACTTTCTGTGATCTTTTATTTTCTGTCTGCCCATAAATCTATATATTTTGTCCATTTGACAACGTAAGTTGTAAACATTCCAGACACAAGGTTTTGAGTGTTTATCATGATGTAAGTTAGAGAGGTTAAGTCATTATTAAGGCTGAATCTGATAAATTGAGACAAAAACTATGTTAGTGGTTAAGATTGAATGAAAATGGGACACTAATTTAGGGACACTGATTTTTGCAAGATCTGTCTGAAATAAACTAATTCAGTATAAGAAACAAGGGTGGATAAATACAACATTCAGAAGGTTGAAACCAAGAGAAAAAAAAATTATGGGCTGTTTTGTAAAATTGAATCAGATGATTCCCTATGTTGAAACTCTTTCTGAAGTCATGGCAGCTGTGTGGAAACAAGGTCTCTAGGTTAGACTGTAGCTACATTTTTGGTCCAGTCTTCAACTTATCTGATCAAAAATCTATTGCAGCTGGTAGCATTTGTTTTCTAAGGTGAGCAGTTTTCTGTTAAGTTATATACAGCATTCTAGTGTATTTTCTACTTAAGAAGTTCAGAACAGGTGTGTAGTGTTGCTTTTTGTAATACTGAGAGATTTAAGAAGCCTTAATTACAAGCTGGCTTTGAATAGGTTTTTTTGCATCTTATTCAGACATGTTTTACCATTTTCATGTATAGTAAAGCAAACAAATGATCATCAGTGAGAAATGCTGAAGCGTGGATGAAATTCACACTAAAAGTTTAAAAGTATTACATTATGCAACAGTGGCCACCATGTTGTCTTATAAATACATTATTCTTTTACAGCACAATATTCTCATGTTCACTGCTGGGTGCAATATGGGTGGGGTAATAGTTGTTATTGTTGTTATTGTTATACATGTTTTATGAGCACTTTATTTCACAGATGTAATTTTATAGATCATTTACTTCATGCAGCAAGTTGAATCAGAATTTTTCTCCACCTAGCTTTTCCTTGAACAGCAATGTGAGCTTTTGTAAATTATGTACTGTAGTAATATGTATTTATGAGTTAAATGTACTGTTACAAGTCAAAAGAAAAAAAAAAGATAAAATGGTGTCATTTCTTTAACTTTCTCATCTATATGTTAAAATTTTTCTCTTGGATTTTTTCCATTCATCATTGTTTGACATCAAAGTACAGTCAAACTTAGAACATAAGTCACTGGTAGGAAAATTGTTTTGGAAAAGTGATCTGTATAGACAGCTTGAGCTTAGTATCTATAGATATGTAGAGCACCTGTTACTTCTCTTTCTTTCTGCTAGAAGTTTCTCTGGTAGTGGTCTCTGACACAAATTTATTGATCAAATTTCATAATTATTAAAAAAAAGACTCCCTAGAAACTTAATATTTGCACAAGGGGCATTTCTTTTAGTTTCATTCTTTCAGTAGTAGATCTGGTGTCTTTTTGTTCAGTCTTGAATGACAGATATAAAGCATCTACTTTCTTTTATCAGATCAGATCAGCTCTGAGATCCATATTGAAATTAAATTATAGCAATTCAGTTAAGAAAATTATTGTCATCAGCATTTTTAGGGAAAAATATATGACAGCCCAACAATTTGTAGGAAAAAAATTTATATGGATAAAATATGTCTTGTTTAAAAAAAGTCTTTCTATACTGTAACAGCAATTATGAAAGACAAAAAAGTCTTTTTCTATTTTTGAAAAAATAAAAAGAATAAAAAAAGAAACATTCACATTTAATGTAATTGAATTTATATGCTCCGAAGGGTAGCATAAAGTAGTCGTACTATCTGTCTGTCTGTCCCATCTTCTGTGCACAACTCCCCCATTTAATTCTCATTTGACTTTCACTAAACTTTCACACAGATGATCATTTTCAAATGCCACAGTGCATATACTTAGGCTTTTGTGATTTAAGTATTTTTGGCGAAGTTATTGCTCTTTGTTTAATTTTACTTAATATTTCTTCTGTGCACAACTCCTCCTACATTTCCGATGTGATTTTCACCAAACTATCACAGAATGATCATTATCAAGGGCCACGGTGCATATACTCAGGTTTCTGTGATTATTTTTGGCTTAGTTATTGCCCTTTGTTAGATTTTACTAAATACTGCTTCTGTGCTTAACTCCTACAATTCATAATTGAACTATATTTTTGCCTATGCATAAAAATCCATAAGTTAAAAGGTAAGAAACTGTTTTGAAAAACTTTGTCTCTAAATCAGTTTGGGAAATTTGTTAATTTTACCAGCCATGCAAATAGGCAAAGGACATATAATAGTCTTACCCCTGGATGAACATGATGAATGAGTACTTTTTCAGTTCACAGACTGCAAAAAAAGCTTGGCACAAATGACCAAGGAAACATCAAGTTATAAGCTATCATGACTCTGACCATTGCCATGTTTCGGGGGGCATGCGTGTCTGTGACAAATTTCTTGTTTACTGATATTTAGAAAACTTAAGAAAAACAATTGTTCACCTATCAGAAGTAGATTAAAGTTGGTATTCTTCAAATAGTTGTTGTTGTATTGTACATCCCATGTAGGAAAAGACCTTGACTTTCTTTTCAATTTAAGTGTTTATCTCTATAAACTTTCTTTGCTGAAATAAAACAGTGGAATACTCATTGTTAGATCACAAATGTAAAGGGAGTCATTTAGAGTAAATCTAATGAAAAAAGCAACCTGTCTGCATGGTATAGTTGTTGAAAGTCACAGACTTAAAATCAATCTCCCTGGTCTTGAAGTCACTGACTTTTATATGCCCGTCTAAATACGCAAAGTTATATGTGAAACCCCATGGTAATTATGAAAGGGATTGACTGGAAACTTCAATAAAGATAGATGGTAGGAAGCAGATGTGCAATGCAAACTAACCATAACTCTACCTGGTCCCATTTCTTAATTACCTCCACTTATAACGTTTTCTGCCAGGAGCATAATTCAAAACTGTGAAGTGAATTGATGTGAATCTTAAAATATAGATGGATGGTGACAAGGAAAAGTGTAGTGCCAAAGAAGCATAAGTGTACATTTTTTTGTTTTTAGATATCTCTCCTTTGATTTTATAATGAAAATTTTATCCAGAGCACAACTTGAAGACTATGAAAGGGATTGACTTTTGCTTAACATGAACATAGACGGTAAGAAGCAGAAGTGCATCTGCACAAGAACTGTAACTCTACCTGGTCTCAGTTTTGAACTGACCATTACTTCAAAATCTGAGGTGAATTGACATGAAATTAAAATATAGATAGCTTGCGACTAGAAGAAGTGCAATCCCAAGAAGCACAACTCTATCTCATCCTGTTTTTGAGTTGTCTCCTCTTCCTTTTTTGTCCAGATCATAACTTGAAGTCTACAGAGGGGATTTACTTAAAATTAAAATAAAGATAGATGGCAAGAGACAGACATGTAATGCACAAGAACCATAACTCTACCTTTTTCTTTTATTGAATAATCTCTCCTTAGTTTTGTAATGAATTCTTTATGCAGAGTAACTTGAAGACAATGAAAGGGATTGACTTGTAACTGATAATAAAGATAGATGGTGACTAATAGAAGTGTAGTTTCCATGAAGGGTAACTCTTCTTTATCACACTTTTCAGTTAGTCCCCTTTTATTATATAATGATTTTTTTGTCCCTAGTATAACTTGAAAACTACCAGAAAGATTTACCTGATAAATTTAATGTCCAAGAATAACAACTCTGCCTAGACTCCTTTTTTTAAAAAGAAAGAAGGGATTTATAATGGGAAACCCCTTAATAGGATGGGCAGTTGTTCTACTTCTAGGTACTTTGTAAGGCCTATAACTTTGTTGCTAACTGACAAACTTCAAACTAGTTACGAACATTTCTTGCAAAGAGTACAAGTGTAATGCACAAAGAGCATAACTCTAGCTGGCTGTGTTATGTCCCTTGGTTGATGTATATGTAAGTAAATTCATGTGTAAACTTTGTGCAGATGATAAATCAGAAAGTCTATAACTTACAGACTTAAAAAATTGGTTTGGAGATAGATCTTGGTCAGAGAAGTGCATTGCATAAGAACCGTAACTCTGCCTCTTGTACTTTAGAGTTAATGCCCCTTTGTTATATTATACATATGAGTTTTGCCAGGACTGTAACTCATTTAGTACAAAAGCTACACATTTAAAAGAAATTGTGCTGCTTG
Organism: Cyclina sinensis; assembly: GCA_012932295.1. Taxonomy (NCBI): domain Eukaryota; kingdom Metazoa; phylum Mollusca; class Bivalvia; order Venerida; family Veneridae; genus Cyclina; species Cyclina sinensis. The sequence goes on along the minus strand of JAAONU010000001.1, from coordinate 33,807,766 downwards.
ATCTTGGTCAGGGGGAGTGCACTTTGCAGAAGTCTATATTGCTTGGTTTCCAACTTCACATAATAATACAGCTGAGTTTGTAGTGTGGTTATGTGGTGTATGGTTTATTGATACTGATTAGTATGATTTCAACAGAGTTGTAGGAATGCTCTTGCTGAATTTCATGATTCACCAATATTTCAGCCGGGCCATGATATGAAATGTCTGGCATCATTAGTTTACAGTTTAGGCTAAAGGGCATTTATTGCTTCTGTTCTGCAATGCTCTTGTTAATCACTTAACCTCCCTGAAGTCACTGACTTAACATCAGGTAATCTTCCCTTGTCTAATGGATGAAGTCACTGACTTTTAATAACTTAATCTGCCAAGTCTAGTGGTTAAGTCACTGAGTTTAAAAAAACTTAACCTTCCCTGGTCTAGTGGTTGATTTCACTGAGTTTTTTTTTAATCATTTAATTCCCCCTGGTCTTGTGGTTGAAGTCACTGACTTAAAGGGCCATGATAGCCCTGGATTGATAACTCACCTGAATACTTCGGCTTACTTAAACAATCTTACTAGAAAGCCTCTAGGTGATACTCCATGAAAAAAAAGCTTATGTCTAAAATTTACAGTTTCTCACAAGAAGATTTTTAAAGATTAATTATGTTGCACAATAAGGACCCCGAGGTGGTGCCAATTTTGAACCAAGAGTCTATTTTTGAACAAAACCTGGTAGAGAACATCTAGCTAATGCTCTATGCAAAATATCTCAGGTTTAGGCCTTGGGGTTTCAGACAAGAAGATTTTTCAAGTCTTCCCTACATAGCCTATATAGAACCAAGTGACCCCAGGGCAGGCCAATTATAGACCCCAGGGGGATAATCTAAATAATCTTGGTAGAGGACCTCCAGATGATGCTCCAAGTAAAAAATCTTAGCCCTTACCTTTGTTGTTTCAGACAAAAAGATTTTTTAAGGTTTTCCCGATATAAGTCTATTAAAATCAAGAGACCCTTAGGGTAGGGCCAATTTTGACCCAAGGGACAAAGTTTGAACAAACTTGGTAGAGGTCCTCTAGCTGAAGCTTAAAAAATAGCATATAAGTTCTACGCCTTGTGCTTTCAGACAAGAAGATTTTTTAAGGTTTTCCCTATATTAGCCTACGTAAAATCAACTGACACTGGCAGGACCAATTTTGACCTCCGAGGCATAATCTGAACAAACTTGGTAGAGGTCATACCAAATCTTTAGGCTCTGGGCCTAGTACTTCTTGACAAGAAGATTTTGAAAGTTTTCCTTCTTGTTGCCATAGCAACCAGAGTTCTTTAAATTCTTTGTACAACTTTGGTAGAGCTTCATGCAAGGAATATCCCAGGCATGTTTCATCAAAGCTGGCTTAGCAGTATAGGAGGAGAATTCGTTCTAGTCAAATTGTTGACGAGGCATGAAGCACGCCGACAGACGCCTAACAATCAATGATCATAAAAGCTCACTTGTGAGTACTTTGTGCTCAGGTGAGCTAAAAAACAAATACATGATATTTATATGTATAAAAATTTACATTTACTATTTCATTTTGGCATGTGTCACCAAGAACTAAAACATGCGTAATAAAAACATTAATCATATCAGTTGAAAGTACTGATTACTCAGCACAATTTTTTGGTGTGCCATCAAGGCCTTGTAAATTCTGGCTCTGCTTTGGTGGCAAATCACTTGGTACCCAGATAACACAAGCTTTGCTTTTAAGGTACTTGAAAGCCCACATGGTATGTAACATCTACTGTCATCTGAATTAAAACAAGTCCATAAGACTGATTCAACCTAAATGTATTGTTTGTCGTGAAAATAGTTCAAGCGTAACACTACTAAGGAATGCCGGGATGCTATCTTGACGTATCAGATACATTTCCATCAAGTCTTGCACTGTGGATGAGAAACTTGTACCTAACATCTCTATATCACCACTGGAGTTTTGCTGTAAATAGTAAACATGTTTTCATTAAGTGTGCTTGACAAAAGAAGGATAAAAAGCACATTTTTCATGCATAATGACACAATACTTCAACCTAGAACTGCTAACATTTCTTTTAGATAAGAACCAAAAAGGTTCAAGCACACACATCTTAACACAAGGTGTTAACAGATTTCCTGACTGCTCTTCTTTCATTGGCATTTCAAACATTCCTTTAAAATCCTCCTCCTCCAAGGAACTGTTGACAGCGAAATATTGTGTTAAAGTTCAAATCACTATGAAACTGTTTTTAAACATTTCATGCCTTGACAAAACAAGAGGGCCATGATGGCCCTGGATCACTCACCAAAGTACTCTGGCTGTGGGCCTGCTGTTGTGCAAACATCAGATCAAAGTTACAGTTTCTAATTTGAAGATTTTCCAAGATCTTACATTTTCAACAAACAGGACACTTAAGACTGGGCTTATTCTGACCACAGGGACATAATTTGAAGTTAGTCCATATCTACTAGACAATGCTACAGCTTTAGGGCATACAGCTTCAGACAGAAGGTTTTCAAAGTTTTCCTACACAAGTTCAATTTAAAACAAAAACCACCAGGTAGGGTCAATACTGAGCCTAAGGAAATGATTTTAACAATCTTTGTAAAATACCTCTAGATGATGTTTAATGCAAATACCATAGCCCTAGGCCTTTTGGTTTCAGATAAGATTTTTTTAAGTCTTCACTATATAAGCCTATGTAAATGAGCAGAGCCATTTATGACCTTAGTGGCACAATTTGAATAATCTTTGAATAATCTTGGTAAAGCACCTCTGAACCTCTATGCAAAATATCTAAGTTCTAGGCCTTGTGGTTTCAGACAAGAAGATTCTCAAAGTTTTTCCTGTTGCCATTGCAACCAGAGTTCTGCATAGAACAGAATTCTTAGAATAATTTTGGTAGATTTTCAAGCAAGGGAGATCCCTACCAATTTTAAGCTGGTGGTTTAGGAGGAGATGTTGTTTACAGGCAAAAGTGGACAATGCACAGCACATCCTGGACACAGGGCAATCATAAAAACTCACATTGAGCTTATGCTCAGATGAGCTTATAATTACAAAGATGCTAGTAATCTTTTCTCTCTCTCATGACTGGAAATTTTGTTACAGTAATTAACCAGAGATGTTTGTGGAACATGTATGCCCCGCTAATGGCAATCAATTAGTCATGTTATATGGACTTCTAAACCTGACCTAGACCTTTGACCTTCTGACCTCAAAATCAATATGGCTCATCTACAGGTCATGACCAACCACACTACCAAATCTGAAGACTGCAGACCAACTTTTGTGGTGAAGGTCACAGTGACATTGACCTTTGACCCACTGACCTCAAAATCAATAGAGGTCATTTTCCAGTCATGACCAACCTCCCCACCAAAACTGAGGACTGTAGGCCAAACTGTTCTTCAGTTATTAATTGAAGTTTGAAGGCTGTGGGTCAAATGGACGGTCAGACAGATCAACCGCTATTGGCAAAGCAATATATGACACTTGTTTGAAGGGGGGCATAATTATTACTAGCCTGTTATTTCTACATACCATCCTTATTTGTTGTCTTATTTTTCTATTTTCTGTTTACTGCACTAAAGTATCTAATATCTCTAAAGTAACTTGAGTAAGCCTACCTACCTTAAACAGAAGAAAATCGCTGGGTGACTCTGCATACATGCTGGTCAATCTGTATTGGTTAGATGTTGGGATGTCAATCTTGTATCCTGTCAGTTGGTAACACACTTCTCGTATCTCCTGACTCGTTTTCTTAAATGCCTCCATCAATCGTTTGTTCTTTAACTCGGCTGTTGTTAACTGCGATCTTATTTCTGTAACATGAATTATATAATGAATTATATTTTACATGCATCCTTATATATAAGAATGAAGAGCTTCCCTCCATTTCTTTAACACAGCTGTATTTGTCTGTGAAAAATTAGAGCAGGATCAGTTTTGCATCACGCCCTCCTAATGATGTCTACCTATTCAGTTCTATCAGCATGAAAATATGCCATCATTTGAAATATATTTGTAGCTTGCAAAAAGTAAGGCAAAATTGTTAGGAAAGGTAAATTTATATTGGTCTATTGAAGTAAATTAACATTTGCTTGATGGAAAACTTGGGGTCATGGACTTGCCTTCAATATCTTTACTGGATCCTGGTTCTTTTAGTTTTTGTTCGACAGCCACAGTAAGATCTTCTATACGCCCCTCATTTTCCTCAAGAAGCTTGATTCTCTGTTTCAATCTCTCATTCTCCTCCTTCAGTTTCGTAACTTCCTCTCGCCGCTGCTCCACTGCCATGTCAATAGGGTTCATTTTAAAGTGTAATACCTTCAATTTTGTTGGATCATAGTCACCCTAATCAGTAAAGAAAATCATACTTATTTAGTATCTGCATGGTCAGCATCTAATTCCAACAAGAGGACCAAATGGTCCTGGGTCACAAAACTGGGGTGCTGGTGGGGTGTGGGTGGCACCTATGTCATGTGTCAAATGGCAAACAGTTCAAATACTGCATTAGATATAAAAAATATTCTTAAACCAAGAAAGTAGGTCAATAAACCATAGTCAAACTGGAAGTCTGTATGCAAACTTGTAGAAATAATTTCATTGACATATATTTATATCTGGCTCCCAGGGCAGAGTGAAAAATGACCCCAGGGCCAAAGACTCAACAATCTTGATGAGGTCCAATAGACAATGCTTCTAGCAAACTTTATGAAATTCTGGGCCCTGATGTTTCATACAAGAAGAATTTTAAAGACTTTTCTCTATATTTCTTTGTAAAACATATGACCCCTTGAATGGGGCCAATAGTGACCCCAGGGACAAAATCTAAACAAACTTGATACAGAACTACAAGACAAATCTACAAACATAATTTCAAGTCTCAGCCTTGCCGTTTCTGACATGATGTATTTTCAAGTGTACGGGAGATTATGACCAACAACACTCTATCACAGACAGTATATCTCCCGCTGTTCGGTGCTTGTCTGAAGAAAGGGTAAAGTCAAAATTTTCAAACAAAGATAATGGGAAAAAAATCAGTAATAGTTTTTTCAAAGAATAACTTCGTGGTTATCATCTCGATCAAAAAATGCATGGAAAAAATGTTATTCTTTATACATATAGAATAACTATTCAGGGGCCATAACTCTGTGTTAAATGGTCCGATTGAGACATTCCAAAGACATGCACATCTCCTTTTGGTAGTGATGGTTCTCATAAAGTTTCGTTGAAATCCAGCAAGCAGTTGCTGAGAAATAGCGCGGAAATAAATGTTACTCTGATTACATACTGAATAACTAATCAAGGGCCATAACTCTGTATTGAAGTGAACAAGCCAAAGATATGCGCATCTCCTTTTCTTATTGAAGTTCCCACAAGGTTTCATTGAAATCCAGTCAGCAGTTGCAGAGAAATAGTGTGGAAATGAAATACTATTCAACTCTGGGTTAAATGGTCTGACCAAGACATGCCAATGATAATTATGCCCATCTCCTTGTGGTATTGATGGTTCCTTTAAAGTTTCATTGACATCCAGTAAGAAGTTGCCAAGAAATAGCACAGAAATTAATGTTATTCTGTATAGATACTGCATAACTAATCAAGGGCCATAAGTCAGTGCTGAGAAGTCCAACCGGAACAGTGCCTTTCTACATTTTTGTAGCCAGACAACAACCACATAACTTTGCCTCACAGATAAATGCCTTTCTATAGTTACATGTATTTGACGTTATTGTCTTTCCATCCTCAATGTTAACAACATAATCTTGTGCTTTATATGATTCTAGATACCAACAAAGAAATGATATCTACATGATAATTAAGTTTACCTGTAAATGCCTCTGCTCTATCCTGCATTCTAGAGTATATTTCTCCTGTTCACACTTTTCCAGAGCTTTCTCTAAGTTTGCTATCTTTTCTCTTAAATGCAAGAAAAAATGCATTTCTAGCAGAATTACAGAAACATATTTTAACACACAAAACAATAGACAATTCCATTAAAAAACAAGAGGTCCATAATGACCCTCACCTGAATACTTTGGCTCTGCTGTTGAGCAAACATCAAAAGCAAAAGTACAGTTTCTGAATTAAAGATTTTCAAAGATCTTATATTTCATACAAATAGATACCCCAGGCAGGGCCAATTTTGACCCCAGGGACATTAACTGAACAACACAAGTTTTTCCTACAAAAACTCAATGTAAAACAAGTGACACCTGGACAGGGTCAATTTTCATCCTTGTGAAATAATTACAACAACCTTTGTAGAGGTTAACTATATGATACTGCTTACCAAATATCTCAGGTCTAGAGCTAACAGTTTCTCATAAGAAGATTTTCAAAGGTTCAATGTTTTACACAAATAGGCGCCTGTTGCAGGGCAAATTTCACCTCAGATTCAATATTTTACATAAATAGACTCCCACGGCAGAGCCAATTTGATCCCAGGGACATAATTTGAACAAATTTGGTAGAAGACCTCTAGCAGATGCTCATAGCAAAATATTTAAGTTCTATGCCTTGAGGTTTCAGACAAGACTTCCCTTTTTAAGCCTATGTAAAATCAAGTGACCATGGGACAGGGCCATTTAAGGCATAATTTGAACAATCTTATAAGAGAAACACCAAATGATGCTTTAGCAAAAAATCTTACTTCTAAAATTTACCGTATCTCATATGGAGGTTTTTTTAGATTCAAATAGGATTCCCAGGATGGGGTCAATTTTAACCCCAGGGACATAATTTGAACAAATTTGGCAGAGGACCTCTAGCTGATGCTCTATGCAAATTATCTAAGTTCTAGGCCTTGTGGTTTAAGACAAGATTTTTTTAGATCTTCCCTATATAAGCCTATTTAAAATCAAGTGACCCTGGGGCAAGGACATTAACAACCCAGGAATATAATTGGAACAATCTTGATAAAGGACCCAGAGTTGATGCTCCATGTAAAAAATCTTAGCCTTTTGCTTTGTGGCTTCAGACAAGAAGATTTTTTTAAGGTTTTCCCTATATAAGTCTATGTAAAATCAAGTAACCCCCGGAGTAGGAACAATTTTAACCCAAGGGACATAATTTGAATGAACTTGGTAGTGGAACTCTAGCTGATGCTCAATGCAAAATATCTAAGTTCTTCCCTTTATAAGCCTATGTTAAATCAAGGGACCCCCGGGCAGGGCTATTAATGACCTAAGGGGTATTATTGGAACAATCTTAATAGATGACCTCCAGATGATGCTCCATTGAGAAAAACTTAGGTCTAAAATTAACCCTTTGGAAGATTTTCAAAGATTAAATATTTAACATAAATAGGACCTTTGAGGTGGGGCCAGTTTTGACCCCAGGGAATAATTTGAATAAAATTGGAAGAGGTCCACTTGACAAAGCTTTATGTCAAATTTCACAACCTTAGGCTTCGTGGTTTCAGACATGATGTTTTTTAGGATTTCTTTCTATATTTCTATGTAAAACATTTGACCCGTTGGGCAGGGCTCATAGTGACCCCACCGACACTATTTGTATTTTCACAAATAAGTGTAGTTTATGGCCATTCATAGCAAAATCTTGTGACAGGAACTATTTCCACATTTCTAGGACTGTCAGTTTGAAATTTAGTGTGCAAAATCACCAATAAGTGTGGATATGGGTGATGCATTTCATATTTCCCCTTTTCCTCTGAAGTCATTATTTCAGGGGTATTAATCAGATTCAGTGATTGCTCTAGTTTTTAACAAGTTTGAGGGCAGGTCCTTGAAAATTCAGTGTAATCACAGAGTTAAGAATTCTTACTTCTGTGCAGTTTCCTCAAAATCTCATCAGTGGTTATGGGGGATATGCCTGATTGTATTCAAATTTGGACAAATCAAGGGCCACAACTTGCTAACAATCACCCGAACACATACTATTACATGTGACTACACATTCTAATGATCATTCCTCTAATTATTCCTCAACTTCTGACAAACAGTTATGGAGATATACCCATATGTGTTCAAATTTGGACAAATCAAGGCTCATAACTGCCCTGAAAATCACTGAACTGGAAAAATACTGACGATAGCTCAACAAGGCTTGGTATCAATAAATCACAGCGAGCTCCACTGAAACCAAATCAGTGGTTACGAATAAGAAGCACAGACAAACTTTATGATATACAGACAGACAGACAGACAGAAAGTACAAATACAATTTGTCTACCATCCCATTTTGTGGAGCGAGACATAATTCGGTAGTCTTAGAAATGTGGAAGTAGTAAGCTTCACAAGATTTTGCTATGACTGGCCATAAAGCTGCAGAGCGGGCATGGGTGTGCATGAAAAACATGTGATGCACATCTACACTTTCTAGTGAACATGCACAATCAACAGTCCGAGAAATGTGGAAGTAGAAATGTTGTCACAAGATTTTGCTATGAAACCGCAGAGCTGGTACTGGCATTCACCCAAATCTACATTTATTGGTAAACATGAACGCCAAAATTTGAAAGAAGTTTGTGCCATTAGATTTACAATGACTGGCCATAAAACTGCAGAAAGGGCACTGGCGTCCATAAAAAAACACATCACATACATCTACACTTATTACACTTATCGGTGAGAATGCATATCAAGTTTCAAATCCATTTTCCTAGGAATGTGAAAGTAGTTTGGGTCACAAGATTTGCAATGGACTAACTGACTGCCTGCCCGGTCGACCAATCACTCCAAAAAATGACCCTAAGATCACTCCTATATACCCCCACAAACAAAGTTTGGCAAGGATGTAAAACAAATGATGGCCCTAAACTGCTCATCTGAGTCCAACTGCTAGGGGACCATCACTCTGGAATGCATGATAAGATCTGGATGCTTTAACAAGAGGGCCATGATGGCCCTAAATCACTCACCTGAGTCTCATTGCTCAAATTAAAAGTATCGTTATTGGTTGTTATGGGAGTTCATTGTTCTCAAGTTTGAATAAGTCAAAACTTCATGATATTTTGATAAAATAAAAAGATTCAATCTATGTAAGGATATCAGAAATATTTTCAACAGGAGTGAGATGTCAGCAAAAAAATGTTAACAAATATACTTTTTTCAGTAAGAAGACCATGGGATGAATCTTTGGCGATTATAAATGTGATATGTAGTTTATGAGAATCTGTTTCTCTAGCAGTTTCTCTAAAAGGTCACAATCATACTACAGCCATAAGAATGGGACATTTTCTATGCTCCACATTATAAAACTACTTCCATTTGCAGGCCCTTAATGGCAGATGCAGGGGATGTAATCATGGAGGTACTAATTTCTGGAATGGTTTTGAAGGAGAAAAGTACAAAAATCTGTTTAAAGCCTTGGTGACCTTGACCCCAATGAATGGCAGAAGTTCAAGCAAGGTGCCTATTTACCAGATATTTAAGATATCTGTCAATAAATTAAGGCTCTATGACAAAAATCTGAAGTCTATTTTTTAACCTTGGGGCAGGGCCAACTTTGTCCCAGCAGTTTCAGAGGAAATGTAGTTTGAATCAAAATGCTGATGCACAAACACACTTACAACAACAGACATTATGCAATCTTAATAGTTCACATGAGCATGCTGCGCTCAGGAGAGCTAAAAATGAAATTAACAGCATTACAATGATTCATTAGCAGTATCCATTCTGAGTGTCAATAATATATTTTAAGCCTATTTATCTTAAATAGATTGTGAATCAAGTTCTTGAGACTTGTATCAATCCCTCTTCATGACTGCTTCCTGAATTTGAGCCAGTACTTGTACCTACACTGATATGGAGAATGTCGCCATTAGAGTGATGTGAACCAGTTATCTCCAGATCTGGAAGCAGATGCTCTAACCCCTCCATCACTGCTCATCCGTCAAAAGCTTAAAGACTACTTCTCCTTATTGTCAAAAGTTTTTAGACTATTTTCCTGAACTGTCACTGTCGATCAACTCCTCCAAACTGCACTAGATGATACAACTTACCTGAGATGTAGAATAGTTTGTTGATCACCAGGTGAGGATGACAAACCATTTTGACTGGCACGCTGTAGCTGAGACAGTCTCAATTCAAACTGAAATGAGCAAAGTCGCTAAACTAAAGTCCCCTGCTGAATGATACAAATCACTGGAATGGAGTGTTAAGTTTACACAGATCTTTGACCTTGGCATTTAAGTGACTAATCAATTTGATATCTTTATCTATAATGAATCAATGCCCAAAACAATTGAGCTGTGCTAAGCAGAAATAGCTCTTACAGTATATGACTACACACTGCACTTTTACTCAATGAGATCTACCAGATCTAACCACATATAAAGTTTGAGGTTTATAACTTTAATAGTTTTTGAGTTATGTTCCAAATAAAAAGTGTGATGGTCAGACAACAGCCATCCAAACAATGAAACATCAACGACACAGATAAATGAAGTATTGACAATCAAATATAATAGACTTCAAAACAGCAGGAAAGGAAATTGTATCAAAGTGTAATCACATTCATGATCGCATCTCTGATATCTTTATAATCCAATAAGAAATTTTAAAGACACTTAGATTCTGAAGTGATCAAACCAATGAAAAGTTCCATTTCCAAATGTCTTGTATTCTTGGAACACCCTGTACTTTGTCCTGTCCTGATACAACTCTCCAACCTGTACGTATTATATTCAGTCTTCAAACAGGGAGAAAAGGTTCATCAAGAAAGTCTGACGATTTACCCTTTTACAGATATGGAGCAATTACCTGTCTAGCATTTTGCTTAGCTGTCATAAGTTCTTCATTCACACGTGTTAATTCTGCATCTAATGACTCATTCTGTTTCCTGTATCCCTCCACATTCTCTTCCAGTTGCTGTATACGACTTAAAGAACCAGCTGAATCCAGTGACACTGTCAACTCGCTCTCGTACGAATCAATGATACGTTTGTAGCTATCTCTCTCCTAAATAAGATAATAATTGCATATATCTCACTTTATACAGCTATGCACTAACATGTCTTCAGATTTCAGAATATACAATTTAACATCACTGAGCAATACGTAGAAGCTAACATCAAAGGCATGATAATAAATTTTCCAGATAACCTCACAATTATTTCAGTAGGTACATGCCCTCTGAAGGAATTTTTACCTTTTAAGGACATTGTTTTTCTACTGGAATAAAAGCCTTGACTCAATCATTATAGGAAGTTTACATGTCAGTGACGTACAATTGTATTTTTCAGGGGTATAAAGGTACAGTTTCCACTAGAACGACTGTCATTTTATACAGTCTCACCCTGAAGTCACGTTTCAGGACACAAAAAATGTTCATGATTTTGAAAACTAAAAATAATTTCAAAATAAACTACAGCTATGACAGAATGTGATTCATAACCCCACCAGTGCTTAAACTGAAACTGGGTGCATTGGTGGAAGGGAAATAAGTGTTCAGTATATAAATACAAAATATCTATATTGGCTTCAAAGATATATAAAAAAAATTGAGACGGGACCAGACAGGATGCTGACAAAGTGATTCCTCTACAGCTTCCACCACCGGCCAGTCGGCAAACAATATCATTAGATATAACAGAACATCCATTTAAACTACTTTCAGCATTCGAAAATGTCAAACCTTTGTGACAAGGAGAAGTTTTCTCTTCAATCTTTTTATAAGCTCAGCCTCCTGTTGTTGCTTGGTTTTCTCCATCACAACCTGTTGCTGTAAGGAATTCATCTGCTCTTGTAAATTGTGTAATGTGTTCTCCTTTATATGCAATCTGTGGAAATATAAAAGACAAGATGCCCACTTATAACACTTCAAGCCCACTTACAATGACACTGGGTGTCAAAAGGACTCTATATATTTCTATGTACAACATGACACCCCATGGGAGGGGCCACAAATGACCCCAGAGATAAAATTTGAACAAACAAATTTGTAGAAATTATATCCTCGCCAAAAGATGTTCCTTTTTGAACATTTACCTGTGTGCTAAAAGGAAATTACTTTTAGGACATGTGAATATGAAAATAAACATTTTTAAATACAAAAGCATGGTTTGGGAATTTAAACTCAAAGCTATACAGATGAGTTTTGTATACAACAGTAAAAGTTAGTGATATTCCTATTGATATTTCCTTCCTGCCAGCAGCTGCCAATTGGAACGTCATTGTTGAAACAATATGCATTATATTCTAAACCTGCCATACTACTATGAATTTGGAGAGATGGAAAATAAATAATTGCGCTAAGTTTCATAAAATTCATTAATGCCTACACAAAAATATTTTTGAAGTCTTCCCTATGTGAAATCAAAGGACCCTATGGCGGTGCCAATAATGATCAAAGGGACATAATTTGATTAATCTTGGTAGAGGACCTCTATATGATTCTCCAATATCTAACCCATGGTCCTTGTGGCATCAGACAAGAAGATTTTTGAAGACTTCCCTACATAAATTATAAATGACCCCAGAGGTGTCTTCTCTATGAGTCTATATTAAATCATGTAACCCCTAAGGTGAGACTTATTTTGACCATGGGGCCATGTTTGAACAAATTTGGTAGAGGTCTAGTAGGTTGTGTTACACATCAAATAACCTGATACCTTGTGGTTTCTTACAGGAAGATTTTTTTTAAGTTTTTCCTATAGAAATCTATATAAAATCAAGTGACCCCACCTCGGGCAGGTAATTTAGACTCTGGGGTCATGAATTGAAGAAATTTGGAAGAGGTCCTCTAGACAATGCTACATACCAAATATATAAGTTCTAAGCCTTCCAAATTTGGAGAAGATTTATGAAGTTTTCACTTTATAAATCTACCTTTAGCTCCTGTGACCCAGATTTGCAATGGAATGGAACCATTTGAACAACTTCGACAGAGCTACATGCAAGGAACATTCACGGCAAGTTTCTTCAATTTGGACAAGTGGTTTCAGAGATGTCCTTTAAAACAATTGTGACTGACAGACAACAGCCGACTGACAACTGTCAATCATCAACCCTAAAAGCTTACATGAGCACTACATGCTTAGGTGATCTAAAAAATCTCAATATTAAAACCCATAATGTCCTTCAACTGAGACTTTGGTTCTTTCAAACTGCTGGTTTTCATCTGATTTTGAAGCAGATGTGGTCTTATTAGCTTAACTTCACTCTTCACTGGAAAAAGATACCAAATTTTAACACTTCTAGTTTGTACTGAAATGTAGATAAAACTCATACATATATCATATCTCACCTGGTTTGTAACTCTCCCTGTTTTGACAACATGATAGCTTCTGCATTCTGGAGTTCAACAACCCTCTTTGACAATTCTGATGGTGACCTGTTGGAGTGTATCGAATATAAAAGTCTGACAATATCTGTTTGTCTTCGCATTATTGAAATACATTGTATTAGGTATTTGTTATGTGATCACATAACCTATTTCAATTCAATCATGCTAACACCATCACATAGTGGTCCACTGATGTCACTCAGGACTTGTAATATAAGGGTTGTGAGTTTGATCCTCTGCTCCTCCACTTACACTACTACTGATCTTTTGAATAAGAAACTGTGGCCTCATGTCTCTGTGCTATACAATGAGCAAGCAAAGAACCAGAAATGTCGACAGGATGTGACGTTTTCTGTATCTTGCACGTTTTCTGTATCTTGCACGTTTTCTGTATCTTGCACTTTCCCTTACTGCCTAACATAACTAGGACAGGGATGCCTCCGCATTCCGATGAATTGTCACAAAAAATCCTGTACATTTACAGGTGCGTATAAAGTCTAAAAATGCTACTTTTTAGCATAATCAGGAGGGACAATTATGCCGATCTCCAATAAATTTGCGTCAAAATACCCAGGTGCGTAAGTTCACATGCTGACAACTATTCTTAGAAAGTTTCATGGCTCTTGCAGTTATACGTTTTGAGTTACATGCAACTTAAGTCTAGAAAAGCTATTTTTTGCTTAATCAGAGAGCATAACTCTGCCAATCTCTAAATTTGCGTCAAAATACCAGGTGCATAAGTTCACATGCTGTGAACTATTCTTCGAAAGTTTCATGGATCTAGCAGTAATACGTTTGGAGTTACATGCAACACATGTGTAAAATTGCTATTTTATGCTTAATCAGCAGGCATAACTCTGCCGATCTCCAATAAATTTGGAAAGTGGTGGGGGCATAATTAAACTCAAGGAACATCTGTCATATGGGCAACTAATAATAACTAATAAAGCTAAAAGACAGAACAGTCTCTAATTTCATCATAACCCAGTTCTGAAACTGAGCTTATTTTTAGTAAGTAAGATTGAAGAGTACTGAAAAAGTTATATCTACCTCATCTTGTGGCCAGATTTATCAGAAGTTTCCCACTGGTCCAACTTACTTTTTATCATCTGAAATATATGAGTATATAGCAAGTGAAACAAATTTGACACATCTTCAAACTACATAATTAAACTTTGCAGATCAATACGGTATAACTGCTTAATCCCAGTGAAGCAGACTTTGAAAGAAAATCTCAGTCAAATTATACATTTATATTTGTTTCTATTTCTGAAACAAGAAGGCCATGATGGCCCTATACTGCTCACCTGAGTACTCTTCTGCCCCATGACCAACCTTATAAAAACGAAGAAAAAAAAAACAACTAAGTTAGCTAGATTCCCTATGCAATCAGAGAGGCAAGTATCTATATGACGTTCAGGCTGTAGTGTATATTTAGCAACTAAGGTATTCTTTATTTAGAGCAATAGGTATATAAATCCTGTAATAGAACATCTCCCTTCTTGTAAATAAAATTAATACCATTTTATGAAATAAAGAAATGACTGTAAATATTTAATGTAAACTGCATTTAAATTAAAAGTTTTTATTTTCATTTACTCACGAATTTATTATGACCTAAAGTCAGTTTACTCATGAATGAAATTCCATACTAACTTCAAAACCTTGTTCTCATACCCAATAAATTATTGGAATACCTATGATAAAAAGCCACAAATTGCAGATACAGAAATTACATTAAAGGTGAGAATAATGGGACTGTTATCAAGTAAGAAATGTTATCAAAATAAATCTAGCACCAACTAACTAATTGTCCTGATAACATAATCAACAACTTTCACACTGTTTCTTATACCAATGTCACATAGATTCAGTTATATTTCCATTAGAACATGGCAGGAAGTAGATAAAGACTTGTGTAGCACATGAAACAACTGCAATGTTTATGTCACCTGACCTGTACCTACAGTTCCCACCTCACACCCCAAATCTTACAAAGCAAGGTCAGTCATCCTTTGATGCATCAGGATGGATATAGATGAAAGAGTGTCAAGATAACATTGAAGAGAAATAAAGTGTATTTTCAAATCACATTGACCTTAACCTTTAACATACTAGCCCCAAAAATACCAAGAATCATGTTGACAAGGATGCAAATCATCCTATTCAGTTTGGAAGGTCTACATGAAAAGTACTTCCCTCATTCAGCAGAAACTGCTATCAATAGTTTAAATCACAGTGACATTGACCTTTGACCTAGTGACCCCAAATATGACAAGGATCATCTACTTCATACAAGCATCCATTCTATGGACTTTGAAGGGCATGGGTCAAATAGTTTTCAAGTTACTGACTTGAAAAATGATTCAAAGTTTAAGTTGATGACCTTGACCTTTGACCTCATTGCTCCAAAAACAAAAGGGGTCTGTCAAAATGGTCAACTATCATGAAGTTTAAAGGCTCCAGGTCAAATGGTACTATAGTTATTGAGTGGAAACCGTTTTCACATTCAATGTCACTTTGACCTTGATCTTTGACCTACTGACAGAAAAACAATAAGGTTCCTCTACTCAGTAAGGGCAATTATCCTATGAAGTTTGGAGTCTCTGGATCATATGGTACTCCCGATTTATTGAGCAGAAACTGTTTTCACATTTAAGGTCACTGTTCCTTTAACTTTTGACCAACAGACTCTAAAAATACTAGGTTTTTCTACTCAGTAAGGGCAATCAACCTATGAATTTTGAAGATTGTGGGTCAAACAGTACTTAAGCTATTGAATGGAAATGAAGTGTGACAGAAGGACAGGGCAAAAACAATATTCTTCTCCAGATATGGTGGAGATATAAATAGTATGACAAACCTTTTTGCCTAAGTAATGGTATTTAAATAAGGCTTTTCCCAGTACCTCCTTAAACCTTCTTTTGCACAAAAGATGTTTCACAAGTTAATTACAGGTGATATTCTGAGAAAAATAAGGCAATAGTATTTTGATAAATGCGAAAATGTTCCAGGTGGAGTTATACCCTCTCCATAAAAATATAAGGCAAAAGGTGTTTTGTATGAAACCTGATTTTCAGCAACCAGTTTGTTGTAGCTTGCAAGTTTATCCTCTAGCCTCTCAAGTTTTTTCTTCATTGAGTCACATTGTTCCTTCAGTAACAGGTTATTCTCCTGTATATCTCTGTAAACAACAATATAATTTTATAGCTGTAATAAGTGAAGTACAAACTCAAGCAACAGAACAGTAATGCTTGCTTACACTACTCAACAATATGATTTTTTTCCTTTGATTTTTTTTCTTTAAAAAGACCACAACACTGGTGCTCTAAACTTGAAAAGTTGTGTAAAAGAAAATTTAGGTCAAAACACCTTGTAAAGGATAACTCCTGAAAAATGTTTGTTGAAATCCCTGAATCTACTGTACAGATATGGATGTGGACAAAATGTGCAGACTTATGTGATTATGTCCTGGAGACCGGCAATTGTGCAGTCTAGTCCCACCAGGCAAAGTCAAGTTAGTCCATTAAAAATGTCCTTGAAGAGTGAATACATGATCACTTCTGTGAAACAAACACAAAATCTAGTTGGCAAAAGAGATGAATTTTCTTCATGAGAAATTTGTAACAAATAAAATACTGCATTGAACATTTCAGTAACAACCATTTTACAATTAGATAGCAAACCTTAAGTATTGGTTTTCATCTTTTAATTTTCTGTTTTCTTTCTCCATTTCTTGGAATGTTGCCAGCTGTGTTTTCAATGCCTTGCCCACAATGTGATCTTCCTTCATTCTGTCTATCTGCAGTTCTAAATCCTACAAATAAGAAGGTCCAGATAACTTCACAGACCTGTAAACTCCCAATAAAATAAAAGAGGTAGAGAGCTTGCGCAATCCATCTTAAAAAATTTCTCAAATTTAGCTGTCACTAGTTTAAGTCTACATCACAAAAATGGGATAAAAATACAAATCTAATTTAGAAAAAAAATACTGTGTTAATATGTTTTAGGTCTTCAAATGTTATTTATAAACAAGAGCTGTCTGATGACTATTCTCAGTGCTTTGATAGTGAAACCTGAGCATGTCTTTAAAAAGCCTTAATTCTTTACCATAACTCTATGTTGCGAAAGGTATTCATGTTATGTACCTTATTTTTTAAGCTAACTCTGTAAGCAAGATATTATAGGTTTTATTTGAAATAAATTGTTTTCATAAATAAATAAAAAATTAAGTTAAAAGGGGCATAATTCTGTAAATATTCCTAACAGAGTTTTGCACCTTGTCCCACAGCAAGGCCTTAGTATTTTAAGTGTCAATTAAATCCCTTTAATAATGAACAAGGTATTACACTTAACAAAAACTTTAACCAATGCTGACGCCAATGCAATAAGCCCTCATTTTTCTTCAAATAGTCGAGCTACAAATAAGAGGGCCTTGGTGGCCCTATATTGCTCACCTTAGTACTTTGGCTGTCGTCTGCTGAACAGAAAACATCAGAAGCAAAATTACAGTTTCTGAATTAAAAACTTTTGAAGATCTTATAAAAATATAGATAGGATCCCCTGAGAGGGGCCAATTTTGACCTCTGGGACATACTCTGGACAAACTTGGTACATATCCACCGCACAATGCAACATACAAAATTTCTAAGCTCTAAGTCATGCAGTTTCAGACAAGAAGACTTTTAAGTTTTTTCACAACCTAATGAAAAACAAGTGACCACAGGATGGGGTCAATTTTGAACCTGGGGAAATGATTTGAATAATCTTTGTAAAGGTCAACGAAACAATGCTACATACCAAATATCTAAGGGTTGGAACTTTGTTTTCGACAACAAGATTTTCAAAGATTAAATATTTTACACAAACTGGACATCTGGAGCAGGGCCAATTTTGACCTCAGGGACACAAATTAAAAATCTAAGATCTACACTTTATGGTTTCTGACAAGATAATTTTCAAAAACTAAGTATTTTACACAAAAAGGACCTCTGGGGCAGGGCTATTTTTGACCCGAGAGACATATCTGAACAAACCTGGTACAAATCAGCTAGACAATGACACATACAAAATATCTAAGCTCTTAGGCACACCATTTTCAGAAAGATTTTCGATGTTTTTCCAACACAACTCCATTCACTAAAATTAGTCACCCCCAGGTGGCGTCAATTTGACCCTAGGGAAATAAATTAAACAATCTTTGTAGAGTTTAACTATACATGTCTTGTTCAATGCTACATATCAAATATCTATGGTCTAGAGCTTACGGTTTCTGACAAGAAGATTTTCAAAGATTTAAATATTTTGCACAAACAGCTCTCCCCACCACTGCTGTGAGAGGCCAATTTTGACCCCAGGGACATAATTTAACTAACTTGGTAGTTAGTGCAAAATATATAAACTATCTTAGCTCTAAGGCATACAATTTCAGACCAGAAGATTTTTATGTCATCCCTATAAGCCTAAGTTAAACCAATGATTGACCTCTGACCTAGTGGGCCCTGAGAACAATCCAGGTAATCTACTGCTCTTGTCTAACCATAAAGAGAATAAAAAGGTCCTAGGAGCAATTATTTTAGAGTAAATGACTATAATCTGGTGGGTCCCTGTGAACTTGACCATGAGGGCCTAAGTCAGTAAGGGACATCTACTCATCATGGCTAACCATCCTCTAAAGGCTGAAGGTCCTGGGAGCAGTTGTTCTTGGATAATTATTGGAAACAATTTTCCAAGTACAGGCCGCTGAGCTTTATCCTTGAAACTGTGGTCAGAAAAGTAAAAGGGTTTATCTTTTCAGCACGCCAAACCATTCTGTAGTTTTAAGGTCCTGTGAGCAGTTGTTCTTGAGTTTTTGATCAGAAACAGTTTTCAAAATGTGGGCCCCTGTGAGCTTGATCTTTCAACCTTTGTGCCCAAAAAAGCAGTAAGGTTCATCTACGCACCATGCCCAACAATTCTGTACAGGTTGAAGGTCCTAAGCACAGTCGTTCTTGAGTAATTGAATGGAAACTGTTTCAAAAGTGACCTTGACCTTTGACCTAGAGGGACTAACCAACCAATACCTTCATTTCCATCAACTGCCTATACTTTCAACATACCTTTATTTTCTGTTCAGCTTGTGTGGCCTTAAGTTTGAGTTCTTCACAGTCCTTCATCTGGTTACTAATTTCTGATGACCTCCTGCAAGTACAGTGAAACTTCGTTTAAGCCACCTCCCAGTCCATGTAACATGCCACAGATTCTAAATCTCAGTTTGGGCTTTTAAACTTTGCCAGAATGCAGACCCAGTGCTGGTATAAAAATCAAGCTTTAACAGCAAACCAACTATGGAATTATATTTTTTTTCTTTTACATGTATTGGTACTTAACTTAGCCACTTTAAAACTTTATAAAATATTGTAAAGTAATTTTCATTCCTTTTCAAACAATATTTTACATGCCTATGAAATCTGATGCAGGCCATTAGATTTTTTTAAGGTCAGTGGTCAGAATGGCTCAGCTTCAGAAAAAATATTTTGCAGACTAAGTTCCTTTCAAGGTGTACCATTTTCCTCCTACAAGTTGTACTTTTTAAATGCAAATGCTCTTTAAATGCTCCAGACAAGTTATTGAAATAAAATTCCCCTTTGACTAGAGGAGCCTTTTGTCCCTAAACCAGACTATGAAATGAGTAAATCCATGCTGTATGAACTTACTTGAGTTGCAACTTTAGCTGTGTTTTAGTTTCCCCCAGTTCATTCTTGCATATATTGAGTTCTGTATCTTTCCTAATGATTTCATTCCTTAACGCTGTGATTTTTTCTCGAGACTCTTCCTTTTCCTGCAGAGAATACGAAACAACTGAACATTAACATAACACAGGCCAAGCTGAGAAAAGTTTGTACCATTTTATGGGTGTACACATGTGTACACTGTAAACCATTGACTCAGAAATTTAGAATAAGGCCAAAATGAGAACAAGATGAAAAAGAAAACTGACTTATTTCAGCATAATATTTATTCAAACATTTTTCATCATACTGATAAAATGAATAGGTACATTAGTTACATATTATTTGTTGGATAAACCCAGCAGAACTCGAATTTTTTCAGGGAACAGAAGTACATTGACTGCATCTACCAATGTTTTCAAACCTATCTGGAAACAGGTTTTGAACCAGTAATTCTGTTGATTTATGAAGCACAAACATATTATCTGATTCAGCAGGTTTATGACATTCTGAATGGGCTATTTCTGCATTACTTCATTTACCTGTTCAGTTAAGTTTGGTTTAGGTTAATGTCCTCTTAAAGTTAAGTCATATCAGGCAGGCAGTGTACCCAACAATTGTTCCACAGAAAGAACAGACCTAGACTTCCATTCTTAAAATCTGCCAACATTCTCAAGTAAATATTCATGATTGACAGAAGGGTCTTCAATCAGCACAAGGTATATTGATTACAAATCAGCCACCTTTACCATCCGGCCATGAAAGTGGGTATATATTTACCTGTGCCATCTCATCAGACAGCTGTATTCTCTCTTTCTGAAAAACTAGTATTTGTTCGTCATATTTTTTCCTCTGCTGTTCCTTCTCTTTTTGGCATTCTGCCAACATTTCACGTATTTGCATCTCTTTTTGTTTCTGAGTTTGTAAGTCATGTTCAAGATTCCTCAATCTTTCCTTCTCATGCTGTATCATAAATAAAACACAACCAGTCAGTTTTATAATTGTCTTAATTTTCATGGCAACCAATTTGTCATGTTATATGGGCTTCAACTCCTCTGACCTACAGACCTCAAAATCAATTGGTGTCATCTACAGGTCATGACCAACCTCCCTAACAAATCTGAGGACTGCAGGCCAAAGCGTTCCTAAGTTATTGATCGGACAAGCTTTTTGTGGTCAATGTCACAGTGACCTTGACCTCTGACCTACCGACCTCAAAATCAATAGTTGTCATCTACAGGTCATGATCAACCTCCCCACAAAGTCTAACAAGACCTGTCCATGGACAGCACACTCCACTTTTCTCAGTGCTGGATAATAAATTATAAGCCAAGTCAAACAAGAGGCCCAAGTGAAAAAAATTGAGTGGGGGAAGGAAAGGGGTTAGGGGGAGAGTACCTACCCATCCCATGTAAGTAAATAGTTTAGTTTTAGGCTTTGTGTTTTGCTATAAGATGTTTTTTTCCTATCTCAGTCTAAGCAAAATCAAGTGACACCTGGGGAGGGCTAATTTTGACCCCAGGGTCATGGGTACCAACAATCTTTGTAGGGGTCTTGCTGGTAATCAAGTATTCCAAAAATAAATTTGAGGGTTATCTGCCCTACAGAAATGGTGTCAAATTTTGGTAGTGAACAAGTATTCCAAATTTTAAGTTAATAGCTTTGATAGCAATATACCCCATGTTTCTTCGAAAGTGGGGGGTAACCATCCTATGAAGCTTGAAGACTTGCAATCAAATGGCACTTGAGTTATTCAATGGGAACAATTTTCAAATTTTGACCTACTGACTCCTAAAACAAAGGAATCTTCTATTCAGTAAGGGCAACCACTCCATGAAGTTTGAAGGCTGTGGGTCAAATGGTACTTGATTTATTGAGCGGAAAACATTTTTGAACTGAAGGTAACAGTGACCTTGATCTGTAACCTACTGACCCCAAAATTAGAGTGTTCTTCTGCACAATAAGGGCAACCACTCCATGAAGTTTGATTGCAATGGGTCAAATGATACTAGTGCTATAGGGTGGAAACCTTTTATTAAATAGTAGGTTAATGTGACTTGACCTTTTATCTACTGACCCAAGAAACAAAAGGGGTATTCTACAGCGTAAGGGCAACCACTCTTTAAAGTTTGAAGGTTGTGAGTCAAATGGTACATGTGTTTATTGAGTGGGAACAATTTTCAAATTGGAAGTGAGAGTGACCATGACCTTTGACCTACTCACCCCAATACAACAGTGATCTTCTATTCAGTGAGAGCAACCACCATCTGAAGTTTGGAGGCTGTGGGTCAAGTAGTACTCCAGTTATTGAGCTGACAAGGTTTTCAAATTCAAGGAGACAGTGACCTTGACCTTTGACCTACTGATCCTAAAACTAAGATGGTTCTTCTACTAAGTAAGGACAATCACCCTATGAAGTTTGAAGGCTGTGGGTCAAATGGTACTTAATTTACTAAATGGAAATGGTGACAGGTCAGAAGGACAGGGCAAAAACAGTATGTCTCCCCAAGATATTGGGGGGAGACGTAATTATCCACATATTATACATTCATACTTTCTTAGCATTCATAAAATAAGATGCAGTTATTTTCACATTAAGAATTCAAATAATATTCAAAAGAATGGATGAAAGAACAAACTCACTGATTTTTCACTATGAAGTGTGTTCATTTCTTGCTCATAGTCGATTCTTGCTCTTTTGTTTGACGTTTCAAGTGATGCAATCTTTGCCTGCAGTCGAGTTACCTCAGTTCTTGCAGCAATAAACTCTGCTTCTTTCAGCTTGAATTTTCTCTCTTTCTCTACAATGTCAAGGGTCATACAGAAAATAATTATAACCAACAATTTCATTATCTGAATTGCTATTACAAGTTTCAGAAATTTACTTCTCAAGAAAACTGAGTTGGAATTAGGGGCAAACTTCTGAAGTTTCCTTCAGGTTTTCCTCAGAAAACCATGCTGTTATCAGTATCTGAATATGTTTGTTACAGGACTTTACTGAAGTATCTTGCAATATGACTGAGCGAAACCTTAACACTGAACTTGAATGGAACTTGTCTGCATTTACATTGTTATAGCATTCAATACCGTCATTTAATTCTTGTTTAATCATTCATAACTTAAGCATCAATTTTCACTGGGTGATGTAGTCTAGGAGTTATCACACTAGGAAAGTACCAGAAATAATGGTTTCTTCCCATCAGTCTGGGACTTACCACACTAGGAAAGTACCAGAAATAATGGTTTCTTTCCATCAGCAATCCATTTTATCTGTACTCTTTCTATAATAATGATGCATTGATTAAGATGTGGGCACCTTATCCACCTGATAACCAAGTGGTTGTATTTACACCCAAGCCAGAAAATAACACAGCTAAACAATAAAAAACGACTGATTATCATGCAACAACTCACCTAGCAAGGCCTGCACAGACACAGCTCCAGTGTCACCCGATGTGTTCCTGAAGCTTGAGTTACCAACATCATCTAGACTGAATATACCCACACCATGGTCATTATGATCTTGTACAAACTGATCAAAATCTCTCTTCATACGAACTACACTTGTGTTCTCATCAAAGAAGGACATTGTCACTTGTGTAATCTCATCAAGTTACAAGGAAATAACTCAAGCTTAAATCCTGAAAAAAAAAATTATGTTATAAACAGATATTTATTGTAAGCTACACCTGTATGACTTGTTGAAGTTACCATAGTGTCAGAAATATTTAACAGGTTTGATTCACCTAAAATCTGTAACCATTGGAACACATAACCATTTGATATCAGTAACTGTAAGGATGACAGCCTTCATCTTAAATTGCTAGACTTAGTCCACATGTCCTACACATCTACCATTGGACATAATTTGTATCAGGGTATAATAAGTAAGGGAAGGGGTCTTGATATTAAACAAGTTCTTCTTTTGTCTATTAAAATCTACTTTCCTTTGTTTGGAATTTGTAAGAAAGTAAAATAAAATAAAAGATCATATCATAACTCTGAAATCTGATATAATTATGTAGATTGAAGTATGAAAAATTAAAAAGGGCAATAACTCAAAAAATATGTGAAAAAGAGTTATGGTTCTAGGGCACTGCACCCCTCCACAGTGAGATCTATTCACCTATGAAGTTTCAAGTTAATATCTTCAACACCTTTCAAGTTATGCCCCAGACAAGAATTAAGTATGAAAAATAACAAAGGGCAATAAGTCAAAAATTGTGAGAAAGAGAGTTATGGTTCTTTGACATTGCAACTCTCCACAATAAGATCTATTCAACTATGAAGTTTCAAGTTGATACCTCCAGTACTTTTAGAGTTATGCCCCAGACAAGCAAAATGGGAAGCCGACACCGACAAGGACACTGCAAGTAACACCTATGTGTCTCCTGAATATAGTCAGGTGACACAAAAATTACTGTCTGTTTTGAAAAGTGGAAAGTTTGTTAACAAAATTCAAGCAAAAGTAGATCTTCACAAGTGCTTTGTAGATATCATACATATTGCTGTAAAGTTGATCTATCACTGAACTTGGGTCTTTGCTACAGTGTAAATTACTGAGTGTCACTGAATGAGTGTAAACACAGCTTCTGAAAATGTCATTGTTTCACCCTAAAAATTTCGGAGAATGTACAGAAATCTCATACTAACACTACACAAGTCTTATGTACAATTACCGATCAACCAATGGCAATGGAGTGAATGGATCACAACCAGGTTGCGAAAATTACCATGTCGATAATAACTAAGTACGAAAGACTTCATGCAAGTAATTCAAATCAGAGGGACTGCGTTAACATAAGAACATTTTGAAGCTGCATCTACTGGACCTGGACAAGTGTTGAGAAAAGAGATTAAGCTAAATATAGTAATAATATTCAAATAAACATATTTGACCTACATTTTATTTTTCTAAAGCAGTCGGGTTTAATGTTGTACATATGTTTATGAACCAGTCTCTACCGACTTGATTAAAAGAAATCTATCTCTTGCGCCAGTTGCTATTTAATGGAAACTCAAAACAGTTAATCATTATTTGGAAACATACGTTGCAGAAGGATTTGTAGAATATTTGTTGCTGAAACATTCAATTAACGTCACACTTTTGTAAAATATGCAGGGCGTTAATTTCATTCAATTAAGGCTCTGGATATTAAGTCGCGATGTTATATAGTTGAATTCCAGATACTTACTATGACTTGTACACAAATTTTCAACTACCAGGGCATTTCAGCATGGTATTTAAAGCGATCTGACTGATCTAAATGTCGGTGGTAGAAACCTAAAGAAGCCTATCTTTATATACTGCATGGGTGAGTCAGTTGTAAAGACAGGATCGACATACAAATTTTATTTAAAGTCGATAGAGTCAACATGATAACCATTAGCTATGTTATAGCTATTGACCGACTATGTAATAAATTACATATATAAAAACATACATACATTACAATCAACTTTCCTTAATTAGATAGTTGTCTATATTATACAGCACATACATGTATAAATTATATACTTAAAGGTCATTGGACACAAATTTTTGACCTTGAAATTTTCATATAAGCGAAAAATATGTATCTAAATAAGACATTTTTACAAAATGCCGCAGGTAATTTTTATCTTTTTTTTTTTTTTAAGCAAATTAAAATCCATATTTTACGCACCTGGTTGCGCGCACCTCTCACTTGCGAAACCGGAAGAGACGTACATTTATCCCTTGCCGCTTGACACAGCTACCTGCATTAACAAAACTTTAAAATTTTGATGGAATGTGAAAATGCAATCTGAAAATAGTAACAAAAAAAAAATGAACAAGTTAAGCTGACATTATGAATATATATTGATAAAATGTTAAGTAAATAATTTGAAATTTTGATGGAATCAGAACCTTAATTTGTACATGCTCATTTTTATCCCATGCAGTTTTTTTGAAGACTTGACTAGCTAACTCCAATTATGAAAGGAAAATAGCCCACGGAGACAATAGCCAACTGGTAAATTTGGCAGGGAAGACAATAGCTTATCAAAAAGGGTTCAAAAATCAAATTTGAACATCATCGTGAAAAAGTACCCATTTGAGATTTAAAATATTTACGTCTATAAAAATTCATTCCTTTGTCTGTTTATAGTCAATACAATATTTTTCATATTCAATAATACAGTGTGTTTTTACTCATTTACAACCTGTGTCTATCAAATAAAACATGAGTAAAAAGTATAGAGCTGGTAAAAAGTCCATTGAATCTGGATCTGCTGTTTGTTTAAAGAGAAATGTCAGAATAAAAAAAAGTCGTTGACTTATTAATACTTATATTTTAAACTCAATACATACTCAATTTCTTAATTAAATGCATAATTGTGCATAAAAGTGGGCCATTGTCCTAATGGGCTATTGTCCTAGTGGGCTATTGTTCTACACGCAACTCCAATCGAGAGGTTTTTTTTTTTCATAAAAAACGTTCTCTTTACAGTGATGTGTTGTTTTTTGTCTGTGCTATATTTCGCGTTAGGTACGGGTAAGAAATCTTTGACTAGGTCTATGTTTTTTTTTTTTTGTTTTTTTTTTCATTATAAATGCATATATCATTTTTTGCATATTCATTCTAGAATTTTTTGAAAACAAAACAATAATGATCAAAGAACAACTAATATGATAAAAAGAAACCCTAAAAACTATGTCAACATCATAACACAAACACATTGTTCCTTATATTTTTGGTCACATTTACAAGTCAAATGATTTTTATTTTGATCAAAGATAGATCTATTACATTTGATTATTTATTAAAATATTTAACTGCATGGAAGCTACTTAAGTAAAAGTCATTGAGACATGCTAATTGGAAGCAACTATTACATAATGTTTTTACAAGTGTGACTGATCAAAAGTAATTCAGTCAATTTGTAAGATCATATGCCATAAAATTTTGCTAATTGTCTCAACTTTAACAATAACGAACTTCATTAGCAAATCGACATAACACATGTCTTTGGCTAATGCAGAACAGAACAGAACAGAACAGAACGTTTATTAGACGTGTACGAAGTACATTGTCTTGGTAACATAAATACATGTATATACAAAGAACAACATAGTCAACGTGACAACGCAAAATACAAAGAAATACAAAGAAAACACAAAGAAAATAATATACGCAGTAAATAATGACCTTGAGGATGAACAAATTAGCTTAAAACGTTAAGAATGTTATTTCTTATGGTTAATGCTTCTTTAACATACAATGATAAAGCGATGATTTCTTTTTTGTTATTACTTTGTAAAAGTTGTATATATTTGTAAACAGACGGTCTAACAATATAAAACCTTTTAATATATTTATTTCTGACATCGGTATAGCACGGACATTTACAAACAAAGTGAAATTCATCTTCTATATCATAAGAATGCACAGTGAAACATTTTTCACAAATATAGTTCATGCGCAACACACACATATAAACAAATAGATAGATATGGTATCCATTAACAAGTAATTTGAGTTTATAATGGGAATATAATAAACGAATTATGTATTAATTACTGTTCCTTATATGATACGCTTTTTTCAAAATGGTTTTCTTCTTTTTCCATGACATAAGATTTGTGATTTTTTTAAGATCGGGCCATGCAAATTTTGGGAGTTAGATATCTCGAATAAGTTTATATTTGTCACAGATCATTAAAAATGGTATTCTGACTCTACATTATTTTTACTGTAATTTTGACATATCCTATTTGCTCTTGGTGTATCAATATAGCGTCCAGTTTCATTAGTAAGCGAATGGGATGAAAGACGAAAACATGCTAATATTTTTCTGTATTGATCATTTTCCACAAAATCCAGATACTCTTCGTATTTAAATTCCTTTTTAAATCTAACATAATAATCTTATTTAGCGGTACTTATATGATTGATGAATGCCAGTCTTGTTGAAATTCATCCCTGATTCTTTTTTGAAGCATTGGAAAATAATTTATATTCGGGTTTTAACCATAAATAGCTATATCCAATATCATCTAAAATATTCTTTACTTTTTTAATCCAAGGGTTACATAGGGTAGAATCAACACTTTTAAACAAACTTGAATCTGGATTGTAATAATTTTAAGCCAATATTTTAAAACCCTTTCTTTAAATATAGTCGTTTATGGGTATCTGCCAAGTTCCCCTAAAACTGCCATATTTGGTGTTTGTGTTTTAACACCCAAAAATTTTCTTGCAAAATTTAACATTGATTGGGTCATAAAAAAAGTTAATTGCTTTGTTTTGACAGCTATGCAGAATATATACAAGGATCCCAACCAGGTAGGTTAATTTGCATAAATCCAACAGTATAAGATTTATGGATCTTTTACCAGTTCAGGAGCGGATCATTGGTCAAGTGGTAACGCGCTGGACTGGTAAACCAGGGGTCCCGAGTTTGATCCCCGCTCCTCCACTAACATTACTAATAGTCTTTCGGATGAGACGTTAAACCGAGGTCCCATCTATCGGTGCTACACACTGAACCAGGGTGTCTCTGGAATGGAATCTTTCCGTATCTTACACTTCCTTGACAACATAAAATAACTAATCTCTTCAGGGGACGTCGGTCATATGGGCAACCGGTACCGACGATAAATAAGCTCAAATAGATAAATTTAACCAGTTCATAAGCAGACACAAATTTCTGCATAATCGACATGCCGTATTATTATTTTTCAAACAATATCCCAACGTGAACATACACTGTAGTGTGAATTTCCATTCCAGTGAAATCCAATGTTAACACATTAGGTCACCTAAATTCACTTCAATTTTACTACACTTAAATGAAAAAGAATTTGTTTATGTCGTAATCATCAAGTGAGAAAGTGTTACACAACATGTTAAAACGTGGAAGAGATAGTTTTATTTAGAACCACAGCATTGAAGAAATTGAAATATTTATTAATCACATTCTCTGCTAAGGTAAAATTAAACCCGTTCTCCCGGCACAAAGTTTGAATTTACCTATAAAAATCGAGAAGTAATCACATTTTTTTTTAATTTACAATTTATAGCATGTTATTTTTATAAGTGTGCCTTTAATGTGTTTCTTCCACTTGCACTTTAGTGTTATTTTTGCTTTTAAAAACGGATGCGTTATGAGCAGTGTGATTCTGCACTACTGCCTCGTACTGTAGGACAGGGCCTTTCACAATTAAGGCCCTGAGTAGGGATAAATCAACGTCATAGTAAAAAAATGCGGCGGAAACTACCAATGTCGAAACGGAAACAGCCGATCATCAAAAACACATTTTTTCTTATCAAAAGCAATAGTTTCATAATTTTGTAATTAAACCATTTTAATCAGTTCATTATGATTATTTTGAATTGACAAAGTTGCTAAAGTCATGTCCAATGACCTTCAAAATCTAAGGTGCTAGCGCTAATCTTGACCATTGCCTAAAAGGAATTACGACAGGGAAATTAAGAAATTGATGGCAATATGGCACAAGTGTGCATAATTTAAAGACTGCTAATGATATCCACACCTAAGTGTGCCACCACTTCCCGTGTTTATTTTTAGCCGGGCCTAGCGGTTAGGTTGTAATGCACGAGGCTTGCAATCCAAATGCTATGCAAATATTGTTATAATGGTACATTATTTTAAACCGTTTTGTATTGCAAATAAAAACAAATCATTTTCCACACTTACGATGATGTACAAGTAACATCTGTTCAATAGAACATCAACTATAGGTATATACGCTTCATTTTAAAATAGTATACTTTCGCCTAGATATAAGTGTGTAATGCAACGACCTAACGGTACCCGTAGTGCGATCCCCTACTCAACATTGCCTTTTGGATGAGACGATAAAACGAGTGTTGGTTATATAAATGAACATATGACAGAACCAGAGATGTCTCTACAATTATCCCCCGAAACCTAAATTACTAAACTCTTCAAGGAACGTCGGACAATTGGTGCCTAAAAATACCTGAACTTGAAAATTAAATAAACAAAAATAAAAGTTAATATACTATACACACCGCTAAACCGTCTTTTGAGTGTTAGTTAGTTGACAGAAAAATTGTAACTATAAAGGTGAAAATTAAAACCTGACGAACAGAATTATTAAATATATATTTGGCCATAACTAAAACATGTGTTTGTTATTAAAAAAAAATAATAATTCCTATTTGATTGCTTGCTCTAAACTTGATAACCATACATCAAAGCACGAACATAATAACATTTGAAAGACTGACATTTATACAAAGTATAAAACTTAAAATTCAGATATGATAAAGATCTATAAAACTCTAAAATTAAAAATATAAAATGTGAAAAAATCTAAATATTATGAATCAAGAACAAAAAAATCAAAATTTAAAGCAAATCATTTAATTCCAAATCCTAAAGTTTCCTCCCTTATATCACAAATGCATCATAGTTAGAAAAAAACACCCTTCGGGAATATAATGCTCCGCCCAGCGGTGCTCTTGTTGTCGCTCTAAGTTTTGACTTGGGGCCGTTTTGACTGTACGTAATCCTTGTGGTGTGAAACCACCAAATAGATTCCTTCTTTATTCTATATAAAATTCATAAAGTTCACAGGGCTGTAAAACATAGCAAAACCTTTTTTAAATAGCTTTAACTTACATATTCTTGTAGATCTATATCTGTACTCATGAAAAATAGCAAGAAAAGTGGGGGTTGTGTTTCAAACAAGAAAGATATTTCTGCTCATGTAAACTTACCCATAAAATTAACAAAAAATCTGAGCTAATTTTCAGATTGGGGTATGTGAAACAATTTCACATTGTGAATTCTATTCTGTATGCATATGAGCATAAAATTGCTACCACACTATCAGAAATAGTCAAACAAAATGATTTCAGCAAAAAAAATACACAGATTAGGGCAAAAATGTTAAAAATAGCCAAGAAAACTGAGAACTATTTCTAGCCGCCATTATGCGGGTACCATTTTTTGAGCTGAATTGGTGGTTTCATACCTTGTTCGACATCAAAATTTAACACAAGTAGCAACATGTGAGGTAACAAGTTTAAGAAAGGAATAAGAATATGCACGGAACTAAAACGACTGTGATGTATGCTAATCTTATGCCTAAAATCGCTTAAAAACAGCTGAATGAGTTGTATGGAAGAAAAAGACACTAATGCGGTCTAAAAAAGGTGTATTATTTCAAATCAGATTTGAAATAACCTGATAAGCATTTATCAGAAAGGAAGATAACTACTACCTGGTGTGCCTGAAAAAGAAAAAAAAAGAGACACAGTAAAGCCACAATTAGAAAGCAAAGCACATGGATTGCATAAAAAAACTGCGTACACAAATAAAATGAAATGAGGCAAATGAAAATAAACATATGCAATAAAGCAAGGCTGATGAAACATAAAGTAAAAGAAACAATAAAGGGAGCTAAGATATATTTCCACAATAACTACAGACATAAGGCTACCCCCGTCCCATGCCGCTACCAGACTTCGGATTGTCTGTTCAAAGTTGTCCACTCCTCACCTCGAAAGTGCTGAGGCAAAGAATTCCAAAGTCTTGCAAAGCGAAAGGAGCTGAAGTCGTAGCTGAAGGTTCTTACCTGTATTTCGACTTTTGTAGCTTTCTTGATACATTTATGAGATTATATTGATTTATATGGGTACTCTTAAGTATATTTCATAGGTATTTTTACAAAAATAATAATGTTGGCTGTTCCAAATGAGATAACATAACCTCATGGGAAAAAAACGTATTTCATACTGAAAATTAACAAGTAGCCTACCTCTAAAAGTTAACGAGCACCACAAAAGTGGTGATGTACTGATGGCATGATTTTATTCTGATAAATATATTTAACAGAAGAAAAAAACAATTATAAGAACTAGCAAAAAATGTGTTAGAAAATTTTCAGTTAGAAAAAATATTTTCATGAAATAAAACCTATTGTCTGCTGTAGTGTTTCTTCGAAGTAAAAACTTAAATTGATGCTGACAAACTCTTTAAATGGGTCTTATGTGTTACCTTTTACTATTTTTCTTAATGTTTTTTATAGTAAAAAAAGTCTGTAAGTTGCATTCTTAAAAATCTATAACATGAAAGTAAGTGCATCTCCATGTTACATTGTGACCTCAATGTCCCTTGCGTACCTATATTTCTGAAATATCCAGATTGCTTAATCCATCTAACAAAATCATTTTAAGCGTAAATGAAGAATAGCCTTTAGTCACGTGATAAAATATGGAAGTCTTCTAACAGTAACAGTTAGTGTACTTTCAGTCAATATCAAAAGCGTTCTTAT
Source organism: Cyclina sinensis (assembly GCA_012932295.1). Taxonomy (NCBI): domain Eukaryota; kingdom Metazoa; phylum Mollusca; class Bivalvia; order Venerida; family Veneridae; genus Cyclina; species Cyclina sinensis. Next base: position 33,775,515 of record JAAONU010000001.1, on the reverse strand, counting down.
TATCAAGAAATGCCAGGAACCCTAGGGCAATGGCTTGAAACATTTATGTGTGGACAATTTGCTGATAACTTTGAAAGATACGGCTACAGAACTCTTCAAACGGTGAGAAAATATGCTTTTAAAGTGTGTCATTTGGATTGTTTTGCCTTTATCCTTGAATGCAAAATCGAGGTGTTTCTTTTTTTCAGGTATGTCAGATGCAACTACCCCAGTTACTTTCTATTGGGATACCACATAAAGAAAGCGAACTAATTCTGAAGAATATCCAGATTTTACGTCAGTCAACAGCTGCTGGTAAGAATGAACATTAACATTTCTTCAGTGATGTGCAACGAATACCAGCTGATTTGGACCTCGGCTGTTTCGGCCCCAGGCTGATTCGGACCACTTTCTTGGCTGATATGTCTGGCTGACATGGACCACTTAACTGAAAATTATTCCTCATTTTAACAACTTCTTTTCAGTGAGTAACTTTCTATTTTTGGTACGTATCTAGCTTAATTTGATTGTAGTTGGGCCATGATGCAGGCCACGGTATGACTAATTACCGGATCTAAGTTAGATCCGCGGATCTAAGATGTTAGATCCGCGGATCTAAGATTTTCTAAGGACAGTGTTTCGTACGAGCAGATATTTGATAAAATCCAGATACTTATTGTACAAATTGAAGAATTATATAGAAATGTTCGTTTCAAACCAATTTTGAATAAATATCTTTTTTAGGGATTGAAAAATTCATGAATTTCTGGCCGCGATCTAAGATTTTAGATCCGCGGATCACAGATTTTACTGCAAACATTTAGCTTTTTTCAGAGCATTGAATTAATTAAATCCAGGTATTTATTGTTCATATTAAAGAATTATATAGAAATGTATGTTTCAATCGAATTTTCAATAAATGTCTCTTTTTGGAAATAAATAATTCGCGAGATTCAGTCCGCGGATCTGCGGATCAAAGAATTTAATACGGACATCTAGCTTCTTAAGAACAGAAAATCAATTAAATCGAGGAATTTATTGTATAAATGGAAGAATAATATTGAAATGTATCATTAAACCAAATTTTGAAGAAATAGTTTTTTAGGGGATTGAAAAATCCATGATCTTCCGTCCGCGGATCTAAGATTTTAGATCCACGGATCCAAGATTTTAGATCCACGAATCCAAAATTTTACTACGGACATCTAACTTCTAAACAGCAGAAAATTAATTAACTCCAGGTTTTCATAACAAATTGAAGATGTTATAAGAATGTATGTTTCAGCCAAATTTCTAATAAACATATTTTTGGGGGATTGAAAAATTCATGATATTCTGTCTGCGGATCTAAGTTTAAAGAACGTTTTGAATGACTAGTAACTATTAGATGTATATTTACCTATTAATTAGTAATAGCAATTACATTTTTCTTAAAATCTGAGATGAAAACAAAAGCCGATTTGATTAACTGTGATGAAAGAAATCCGACATGGCACTTGTTTCTCAAAAACACGTGGTAATTTACGCGTGATTTAACACTACCGATTAGTTAAAGAGGTGTTATAATCGGGATAATTTCGTCAGATTAAGTTAATTGACGCGTGCGCTAATACTACCATTTAAGAGGTGTTCTAATAAAGAAATGTTCTCTGATAAAGATATATCAATTGGTAAGAGTGGAGAATATAAACAGTTAGTATTATAATCAATTACTACCAATTAATTTTTATAAAAATGCAAACCAACTTATTTCATTATATCATACAGTTAAAAACTTAGATCCTATGGCATATTTTCCACCTGGGCAATGACCATCTGCTATTTATCGACCTGAAAAATTATAAAACTTTAATCATACAAGTTTGTAAAAATTGTTCGTTCAAATGTTACTCATTATCTAAAACAATTGAAATTTTTCATAAGAAGTTCTCTCTTTACAAAATATATCTCTGTCGATCATTTATCTACTCGTACGAATAGATACGAATGTCCATATCTCAATCTTAGGTCCGCGGACAGAAGATCTTAAATATTCATATCAAAGATATACAAAATAGATTATTTGAAATGTGGTTGAAACATACATTTCTATATAATTCTTCCATTTATACAATAAATGCATGGATTAAATTAATTCTTTGTTCTAAAGAAGCTAGATGTCTATAGTAAAATATTTGATCCGCGAATTTAAAATCTTAGATCCGCGGCTTTACAATCTTAGATCCGCGGACTGAATCTCGTGAATTATTCAATCCAAAAAAGAGATATTTATTTAAAATTAGGCTGAAACACATATTTCTACATAATTCTTCAATTTGTAAATAAATAGCTGGATTTCATTAATTCTATGCTCTTAAGAAGCTAGATGTCCGTAGTAAAATCTTTGATCCGCAGATCTAAAATCTTAGATCCGCAGACAGAATCTCATTTATTTTTCAATCCCCAAAAAAGTTATTTATTCAAAATTTGGTTTAATCATACATTTTTTACATAATTCTTCAATCTGTAATAAAAACCTGGATTCAATTTATTCTATGCTCTCAAGAAGCTAGATGTCTGTATCAAAATCTTGGATCCGCAGATGTAAAATCTTAGATCCGCGGACAGAAAATCATTTATTTTTTTCAATCCGTAAAAACGATTTTTATTAAAAATTTGGTCTAATCGTACATTTCTATTCTTCTAAAATTCTTCAATTTGTTGATAAAAAAATCTGGATTTAATTAATTCAATGTTTTAAAAAAAGCTAAATGTCCGTAGTGAAATCTTGGATCCGCGGATCTAAAATCTTAGATCTGTGGACAAAAAAATCGTGAATTTTTCAATCCCCAAAAAGATATTTATTCAAAATTTGGTGAAAACATACAATTCTATATAATTCTTCAATTTGTACAATAAATATCTGGATTTAATCAAATATCTGGTCGTACGAAACTCTGTCCTTAGAAAATCTTAGATCCACGGATCTAACATCTTAGATCCGCGGATCTAACTTAGATCCGGTAATTAGTCACACCCTGCAGGCCATGCAGAAAATTTGTGGTTTATTGCATTCATTTCAAATAAATATGTACTATACTTTAATCAGATGGTCCGAATTAATTTAGCCAGACATATGGACCAAATCAGCCAAGATAATGGTTAGAGTCAACCAAGGTGTGAATCAGCTGGGTGCCATGTGCAACCAACAGTAACTAATAAGTCCTTCATAGAAAGACGTCACAAAGTTAACTTTTTAATTTTTTTTCCTTCTTCCCATTCTTATTTTTTCAAGTGCCAATACAAGACAACATATAAGTAAGTACAGTTATCTAACCCATTATATACAGTTATGTACAAGACTAGCAAAAGCAATTGAAAAGTCTTTCATAGATAGTGAACATGTATTCTTCTGCATGCACTCAGGGCTTTAATTAAGAGGGAATGGACACTTGAAAATTGCGAATTTATGGTGTCGCTTGCATGCGCAGTTGGTTCTTTATAAATACCTCAATGGCAGATAGTATATGTTGTTGCTTAGAAGATAATATAATCAAATGCTGAAAAAACAACTTACAGTAAGAAATTACAGTAGGACTGATGCATTCCAGTTGAATTAGTAAAATAAATATTCCCATTATGTTTTGATTATCTGGTTTGTTTGTTTTTTTCAATGCAGCTTTTGCTTGAAACAGAATGAAATCGATACTAAAATGAAATTGTTGTTTTCCAACATGTTTCTTCTTTCTTACAAATTTTAAATTTTGAAAATCAGCCCATTATTGACAAAAACACTGATGTTTTTGTAAACTAGGAGCGAGCATTGCATGCTAACTTTCCACTAACCAACGATAGATAATTACAAAAAAAGAGAAAAATGTATTGAGTTATGATATTTTTACTTGTCGGCTTGCAATAAAATCTTCCATTGTTGAAGTAAAAAAAAAAAATGATACTGAAAAGGTCAATGTTTCTTCTTTCTTGCAATTTTTTAAATTTGAAAATCTGCCCATTTTTGGAAAAAAATACCAATGTAAACTAGGTGTGAGCATTGAAAAAAAAAGAGCTGTACCTTTTGTATTTACAGTAGCCCAGCAACACCAGATGCAACATGGAATGAGTGGTAGTTATGACAGCAGCATGGCACATGAACCTCATGGCACTGCCTTCCAGACTCGAGATAATATACAAGCGCATGTGGTATGTAGAATTCATGATCTGAAAACTCAAGCTTACCACTAATACACAAAATTAAAAGATGACGCACTTAATTCTTAAAGGCCCTGTTTCACAAAGATGAAATAAACTTAAATTACATGATTTACCAAAGAATTTCAACTACGCTGCTTCCAATGAACATTACCATTATTCAGTCAGCTAAAGACAACCAAGTATCTACCAATCTGCTGGCACACCAACAGTTTCACTAAGTGGATGATATGTCAGCAAAATCCACTCTAGATTGCAATGGTTACATGGGTGGTCTTAAGACCCCAGGCAGATTAAATCTATCCAAAAAAAATTTAAAGGGCCTGTATAAATTTTGACGCTTGTTAGAAAATAGTAACTGTGTAGCACAGTTTATGACTATTACAGATTATGTGTCTCAGGGTCAATGGGGGCATGGCATTCATTCAAACATAGCATTTGTTCATACTTAATTTTTGTACGGGACATAACTCAAAAACTATTTGAGGTATCAACTTGAAACTTCAGAGAAATAGATTTCATTTAGGAGAAGTTCAGCAATTGTCTAAGAGCAATACATGTAGCTCTCTTTTGCACGATTTTGGAGTTATTGTCTTTTGTAAATTTTCATAATTTTAGTCTGGGGCATAAAGTAGCATGTTCCCATAATTATATCAATACCTTACTGACAAAGCAGCATGAAGGGGTATTGGCACAGGACAGAGGCAGTTCTAGTTATTCCATATCATTTTTAAAAAAATGTTTTGAAAAATATGCTAAGGGTGAGCTATTGTGATCAACCTGTGTCCATCGTCAGACGTCTGTCATTGACATTTTACTTTAAATGACACTCCTCCAAAACCACAATGCAATTTTTTTACCAAACTTGATAGAAATGTTTTTTATATTGCCCTCTCTTTTCCTCAGACCATTCTGCTCCATTGAGCTAAAATTGATTTTTGTCAATATTTGGCTTCAAATGACATCTCCTGCAAAACCACTTTGCCATTTTAAACCAAATGTTCTTTATACTGCCCTTTTCTAAAATTGCTCAAACCATTTCGCTCCATTGCACATATGGGCTGCAAAAGTTTAAAATAGAAAAAAAAAATCAGACAGCATCTCCTAAACAGCAAGGGGATTTTCCACCAAATTTCACAGTAATGTTCCTTACGTAGCCCTCTATTAAAGTAGCTAAAAAGGTTTTGCTTCATTGAATATAATGGCCATCAGAGCTAAAAATAGGTTTTTGTCAGTATTTGGCTTCAAATGACATCTCCTCAAAAACCACTTTGCCATTTTAAACCAATTTTGATGGAAGTGGGCTGCAAAAGCTAAAAATGGAAAAAAATTGAAACAGCATCTCCTTCTCAACTGCAAGACAATTTTCCAGCAAATAACACAGTAATGTTCTTTACATGTGCATAGCCTTCTATTAAAATTGCTAAAAAAAATTCCCCCTTCATTAAACAAAGTGGCCACTAGAGCTTAAAGATAGATTTTCATCAATATTTAGCTTCATATGACATCTTCTCCAAAACCTCTTGGCTGTTTTAAACCCAATTTGACAGAATTGTTCCTTATATCGCCTTTTTCTAAAATTGCTTAACCATTCTGCTCCATTGCACATAAGGGCTGCAAAAACTAAAAAAAAAAAGAAAAAAATTCAAATAATGTCTCCACCTAGACGGCACGGATATTTGCGACCAAATTTCAGAGAAATTTTCCTTTCATAGCCCTTAAAATTGCTAAAAAGGTTCTGCTGCATTGAACAAAATGAGCTGAAAATAGATTTTCATCTATATATTGCTTCATGTGACATCTCCTCACAAGTTGCTGTCTTGAAATTGCCTCTGCCCCATGGGTTTTATCTGTATAAAATATGAGATCTTTGAAAATCTTCAGTAAGAAAATGTAATATTTCATCTGATGTTTCCTTAACAGCAGACCCTCAGTCAAAGTACAACTCAGGTGAGTGATCCAGTGCCATCATGACCCTCTTGTTTAAAAAAATGATAAGATTCAGTCAAATACTGCTTTTTAAAGGGTTTTATTGTGTCGCCCTTTCGAAGAAAAGGTGATACATAGGGATCGCTTTGTCCGTCGGTCCGGCGGTCCGTCGGTCCGTCACGAAAACTTAACGTTGGCTATAACTTTGCCATTTCTAAACATTATCTTATCAAACTTTCAAATTGTATTGCTTATGACAACAGGGTCAGGTTGATGCCAAAATTTATAGGTCAAGGTCACATTTGACAGAGTTATGCCCCTTTTTATACATGGATTTTGTCATGAAAACTTAACGTTGGGAATAACTTTGCCATTTTTTAACATTTCAACATCAAACTTCCAAATTATATTGCTTACGACAACAGGGTCGTGATGATGCCAAAATGTATAGGTCAAGGTCACAATTGACAGAGTTATGCCCCTTTTTGTACTTGGATTTTGTCATGAAAACTTAACATTGGCTATAACTATGCCATTTCTTAATGTTTCTTCATCAAACTTTCCAGTTGTAATGCTTACAATTGTATCACTTAAGACAACACCATTTCTCAAGGGCAGATAACCCTCAAATTTTTTTTTGCAATGTTATGCCCCTTTTTCAAGTTAAAATTTCTTGGTTAACCTTTTTCATTATGTCCATGTCTCAAAAAGTGTCAAGGATATTCCATTCAAACTTGGAATACTTGATCACCAGCAAGACCCCTGCAAAGATTGTTGGTACCCATGTCCCTGGGGTCACAGTTAGCCCCACCCCCAGGGGTCACTTGATTTTGCTTAAACTTATATATAGGAAAAAAAACTTCTTAAGCCTAGAAATAAAATATTAACTGACATGAGATGGGTAAGTACTCCCCCACTCCCCTCCCCCCCCACTGTCCCCTCTGCATGGGAATCCCCCCCCCCCCCCCGGGCCCAATTTTTTTTAATTTTTAAAACATAGGTACTTTACTTCCTATCCTACCTCAAACCCCCCCCCCCCCCCCCCGGGCCCAATTTTTTTTTTTTTTTTTAATTTTTAAACATATGCACTTTATTCCCCCCCTACCTCAAACCCCCCCCCCCCCCCCCGCCCAATTTTTTTTTTTTTTTAATTTTAAAAACATATGCACTTTATTCCCCCCCCCCCCCCCCCCCCCCTAACTCAAACCCCCCCCCCCCCCCCTCCCAACCAGTCAATCCTATCCCCCCGGGGCCCAATTTTTTTTTTTTTTTTTTTTTTTTTTTTTTTTAATTTTAAAAATATGCACTTTATTCCCCCCCCCCCCCACCTCAAACCCCCCTCCCCGGCCCCCCCTCCCAACCAGTCACCCCCCCCCCCCCCCCCACCCGGGCCCAATATTTTTTTTTTTTTAATACATAGGTACGTGACTCCCCATCCACCCTCACACCTCCCCCCCCCCCCCCCCCCCCCCCCCGATTTTTTTTTTTTACCCCCCCCCCCCCCCCCCCCCCCCCCACCGATTTTTTTTTTTACCCCCCCCCCCCCCCCCATCCCCGCGCCTTTTTTTTTTTTTTTTTTTTTTTTAAACATAGGTACTTTACTCCCCCCCCCCCCCCCCACCCACACACACACACACACACACACACACACACGGGCCCAATTTTTTTTTATTTTTTTTTTTTAAATTTTAATACATAGGTACTTGACTCCCCATCCACCCTCAACCCCAGCAGGCTCTTGTTTACCTTTTTAGTTATTCTAACAGAGTACCCAAGGGCGACACAAGTGTTCCACTGAACACCCATCTAGTTTATTACTATGTTTAGTTTTCTTTTGTTGCAGAATTACATGGGCCCTGACAGCATCTGTTATAGCTATGGGAACCCAGGTTCTAGCGTAAGTGGACAGTTCTACAATCAGAGCATGTCTCAGTCCATGGATTCCATGATGAAATCTGGATACCAACAACAGTTTCAAGGACATAGCTTTCCTCAGCAGCAGATGACAGAGGGACCTCAGTACCAAAGTATGGGGATGCCTTCACCTTCCTCTGGTAGTGTCACATCTCATCATGGTTACCAAGGTCATGTGCCTGGTTCACCTCTGATGGGTCATTCGAGTATGCACCATTCACATCCTCACTTGAGAAATTCTGGTCAGAATCCACAAGAAGTTGCCAATAATATCCTTCACATGGCAGCCTCATCCTATCCCACAAATAACACAATACAGGTTCCTCTGTCCAAAACCAGATCTGCACCTTACCACATACCATCTAGGTCACCAAATTACAATACCAAGTTGCCAGACAGCCAGCAGTCGATGTGTTCAGATTATGGTCAAGGTCAGTTTGCTTACCCAAGTCCACCCCACCAGACACAGATTCTTATGCAGTCAAGGGATCATAGACTGTCTCCAATAAGTCCAGCGTCAGCAGGGATAATGGCAAGTCCACATTCTCATCATAGTGGGCGCAGCATTCCAAGCTCAAGTCCTTGTTCAATGAATAGTCCAAGTAAAAGTTTGATAAGATCACCGGGCCCAAGTATGCAGCTTATGAATTCACCACAACGAGGTCAGTACCAGACAACTTCCATGAATACCTCAAATCAAAGAATGGTGTCTACTGTACCAGCAAACCAACAACTGAAAGTCTCAGTTCCATCTTCAATGTCACATTCTTTTCAACAGTGTTACTATGGAACTATGTCAAATTCTTCACAGTACCAGCAGCAATTTCAACAGCCATTGTCTGCCAGGTATTCACCTGGTTCACTTTCCCAGGTATCTGAAGGACATTTCTCAAATTCACCTGGATCACAAAGCAGACAATATGCACATTCCCCTGGAGGTCGCAGTGGACATTTCAGTAACATTTCATCACCTTATACTCCAGGATCAGGTAACTATCTAAGCCCAGACCATACACAAAATTCCCCATCAGTTTCACGAAATGTATCGGATGGAAGTATGGCTAGCTCACCTAGCATGAAACAGTGTAACAGTCCTCTTCAGTCTTTGCAGAAACTTTGTATGTTACCAGACTCACAAGTTGTTGATCCAAAAACTGTAGTGAAAGAATCTTGTGCTGCTTCCTCATGTGATGTAATTGCAAGAACTACTGAAAGTTGTTCTTTTGAAACAGTGTGCACAAACATTTCTTCAGATTCAGTGTGCTCACCCAATCTCAGTGAATTTGTTTCAAGTTCTGAAGGTGAAGCCACAAAATGTATGAGTGGTACAGAGTCTGCTGTTAGTCCAGAAACTAAGTGTCAGCCAAAGAAAATGATGTTGTTGCGGGCAGTAAAAGCTGACATGCGTTCTCCTCTGACTGATGACACAGTAAAGTATGATAGCAATATGTCTGAAACTGAAGACTCAGGAGAGCATAAAAATGATTTAAATGAAACAGAGAAAAAGGATGCAGAAAATAAAACACAAATAAAAGATGAAAGTTTTGTCAAAATAGACACTGCTTTTTCAGACAAGTCCTCAGAGAACAAAGGTGGTTCTTCTGATGCTGATAATAATGTTATAACTGAAACAAATAAAACAGATGATAAAGCGGGGCCAGATAACAAAGGACAGGACACTAATGAAATTTATTCTGAGCAAGATTGTGAAAGCATTGAATCAAAGGAGAAAAACTCAAAAAATCTGAAAACCGACATCACCTCACAGGATGCTGAAACTTCACAAGATTCTAGTCAGAGTATTGAAAAATGTGATATGGGCTCTAACATTATTTCTAGTACAACAGAAAATGTGCAATTATCCACAGTGGACCATTCAGAGGTCATAGTGCAATCAAAGAATGATGAAATGGCTTATGAGTCAGATATTTCACTTAGTGAAACTGAATCTCAGATTACTGTATGCAAAGATGTGAACAAAACATACAACAAACAAGACAGGTTGAAAAGTTTTGAAATAAGTCCAAGGCTGAGAGGTGACAGTACAGGATCTCTCAGTGATGAAAGAGAAAGCGATTTTGAGTATGAAGATCATATAGGATGCGATGATATTGAGACAGGGTTTAGTGATATTGAGAATAAATCTAATGAAATGATAGAAGAGTCAGTTGATGATACTAAAGATTTGAATGGTGATCTAACAAATGGCAGTGCCATAATAGATGAAGTTATAATAACAAGTTCACAGTGGAAAAAGAATGGGAAGCAAAATGTGAGTGTTAGTCAGAGTAAAATTCACCGAAGAAATGGACATGTGAACAGGGTTCCGTTCATTACTAGTGTTTCTGAAGGAGACTCTGATGATGTGCCAAGTCCTGTAGGTGGCGATGTGGTTGATGGTCTAGAAGGAACAGATGGAATAGACAATGGAGATGGGACTGTCTCAGTGACAAGGCCAGCTCATTTGAGACAGAGAAAAACTCCTGTCAAATACAAAGATACCTCATTTTTTCAGGGAGATTTTGTTTTTGTCGAGGAAGAGGGAGAGGAATATTTGCAGCAAGTCGAGCCAAAGAGAAAACTAGCAAAGAAAAATATAGATTTGAATCACAACCCTAAGAAAAATGGAGTTGTTAAAAAGATAAGTACAGTTGGTAAAGGCAGTGATGGTGCTTGTAGTAAAACTCAACCTAAAATACAACCATCCTTAGATAGCTCAGTGGCTGGAAATTTAGAAAAAACAATGAAACTTATAGCTGTGCATACTGAAAAACAAAAAGGTAAGAAACCAAAAGGTACATTCAAGATAAATAATATCAAATTTCTTGAAAGAGGTCAAGATGGTGGTCTGAAAATAATTAAAACAGTAAGTGTTGTGGAAGCTGTCAAGAAAGAGGAAAATGTAAAAAGTGATATACCAAAATCTGGATTGTCTGTGGAAACAGCACCTAAATCAAAATATGATCCAAAACACACACCTAGTCAGAACTCTGCTGCTGTAATTACAAGGAGGTCATCAAAACAAGAAACTAACATTGAAAAGAATGAAAGTGTGAAAAAGAAAGTAACTAGAAGACAGCTTAATGGTGTTAAAACAGATAGTGTAACTTGTGAAAAGAAAGTTAGAAAGAGAAATTCTTCAGTGAATCAAAGTAGAGAAAAGGTATTAAATACTAAAGTGTCAAAAAGAGTAACTGAAGATAATAAACCTGATGAAGAAATCGAAGTTATTGAAATAGATTCAGACGATAGTAATGAAGCTGAAAATGAAACTGGTGCTCACCATAACGTAACCGATTTGCTTAGTGAAGGAGAAGTTATAAATAAGTCAAGCACTTCTTCTGTTCAGTGTCAGAACCTTGTTAGTGATGAAGAAAACAGTCGAAGAAGTTTCATGTTTTCTTTAGTTGAAGATGATGTAATCGATGAAAATCTGACAAGTGAAGATGTTGGAAACAAAGTTGAAACAAATATTGAACAAAGTGTTAAACTTGAAACAAAAAGGTCAAACTCTGGGTCAAACTTAAGGTGTAAAAATTCAGGTTCTAAGAATAATAAATCCAAGCAAAGTGGAAAAGGCATAAAAAGAAAGGCATTTATTGATGATGATCCAGATTTTGAATTGGGTCCAAGCAAGAGGCCATTCAAATCATTAAAATTAGATAAAACTAGTGACATGTCAAAAGCAAAGAAAAGAACAGATAAATGGGCAAATTTTAAGGGACCCAAGATAATTTTTGAAGGTGAGAAAGAAACTCCAAGTCATTGTGTAGTCATAAATGACCCATATGAGGAAACTTTTTCAAAGAAAACAAAAGTGACAGCTCAGAATGTGACCAGAATTGAGATCTCACAACTTCCTTCAGATAAGTCTGTTCTCATTCCATACAATGACACTTCAGAAAATGAAAACTGGACTTGCGCTCTGTGTGGAAAACACAGTAGTTACAAGTTTCTTGGTGATCTATTTGGACCATATACAGTTGAGACTATGTCAGATGATATGTTAGACTTGAGTCCCAATGTTCGATTAGGTACAAAAAAACGCAAGTCAGATGAAAGTCAGACTAGTGCCAGTAAATGTAGCAAGTCGGGAAAATGTACTGAGAGCATATCGCGTGAAGTAAATGAATGGAAAGAAGTATGGGTACATGAAGCCTGCTCTGTTTACTCAGATGGTGTGTTCCTTATTGGATCCAAGATCTATGGTCTCCAAGAAGCTGTGAGAATTGCTAGCCAAACTGTAAGTTCATGATGGAGTTTTCTCTAAATAATCTAGTTCATTGGTATTTGAAACAGAAGTTAGTGTGTAATGTATTTTTATGCCATTGAAGATATGCATATTGAAATCGCACAATCTCGTTGTCTGTCTGTCTGTGATTTCATTCTTCAAAGTTTTCATGTCTGGGCTGTAACATTGTCATGCATGTAAGGTTTCTCATTTGATATGGCACAAATGCTCAGCAGAGTTCAGTTTAAAAGGTAATCAAACACAGCTATTTTGGTCACTTGCCATCAAGCATTTGTTCGACCAACAGTCTGTCCATGTGGCATCCATTCAAACCTTCTTTTGAAAAACTACTTGGCTTATACTGATGAAACTTCACAGGAATGTTCCTTGGATGCTTCTCGTTCAAAATTATGCAGTTGATTCCATGCAGAACTCTAGTTTCCATGGCAACCAATAGGGAAAATTTTGAAACCACAAGGCCTAGAACTGAGATATTTTGTCAGCAGCATTGTCTAGATTACCTCGACCAAGTTTGTTCATATCATTTTTATGCCCCTGCCATAAAATGGGGAAGCATATAGTGTTACCGCTGTCTGTTTGTGTTGTGTGTGTGTGAAAAAGTATGAACTTTATGTATTTGTCATATAGTCTTAAGTGCAGTTGGAGTTTGTGTCCAGTCAGTAACTTCTGCATGCATGATGGGATTTCAGAATAAGTTGGTACACATGACTGTCATAAGAAGACATTGTGTTGCATGCAAGACCCAGGTCCCTTGGTCAAAAGTCAAGGTCACAGTAGGGCATTGAACTTAGTGTATTTGTCATGTAGGCTTAAGTTCAGTTGGAGTTTGTTTTCTGTCCATAACTTTTGCATGCATAATGGGATTTCAAAATAAATTGGTACTCTTGACCACTGTAGACGATATTTTATATGCAGGATCAAGGTGCCTAGGTCAAAGGTCAAGATCACAGCAGGGAATTAAACTTAGTATATATCATTATAAATATATCCGTGAGAGAGCAAACAGACAAAAAAATAAGTGACTGAACTGGTTTCATACCATTAATGCTAACAAATACATGTACATCCAAAATAATCATTCTGCAGATCAGAAGACTCTTGATTTCAAATAGAGAGATAAATACAAAAGCAAAGTGAGTGCCTTGACATGAACATTTGCCTTCTATCCAGCTTACAGTGTTGATTTATCAATTGTTAAAGTTTTGAAGTAAGCTTTCACAGCTTACTTACTATACTAAGCCTGAAGGAATCCTGAAATAGTGCAAGTTCCTAATTGATAATCATCAAATGGTAATGGATCAAAACTGGTATTTTACATTTATGTTAACAGCACAGGTAATTTGATTAACTGGTTGTAATAAAGTGGGGTTTTTTATTGTTCAGACATTTTTAAAAATATTTTCTCGTTTTTTCAGCCATGTTCATTGTGCAGTGAGATGGGTGCTATGATTGGTTGTCTGAACAAAGGCTGCCAGCAAAAATATCATCATGTTTGTGCACAGGAAGCTGGTATGTTCTTGATACTTCTCCAAGGTTTGGTGCCATTTCCAGGGGGGAAGGGGAATTCCTGTCCTGGGAAAGCCAGATTATGCAAAAAGTGGGAAATACTCCTTAAATTGTAGAAAAATACAATATTGAAAAGAACAAAATGTAATATATATAGACATTTATGATATACATAGGTTACCACTGCACACAGATTTAAACAGCTGTTTACCATCTTAATAAACATTATTATGCCCCCCTTTCAAGAAGCGGGGTATATTGCTTTGCATATGTTGGTCATTTGGACGGTCAGTTGGACGGTCTGTCCGTTAGTCTGTAGACCAGACCTTGTCTGATCAATAACTTCAGTACCATTTTGCCAAAGGGTTGTTGCTCTTATTTAGTAGAAGACCTCTATTGTTTTTGTGTCAAGGTCACTGTCATCTTGAATTTAAATCCCATGTCCACTCAGTAACTTGAGTATCATTTGACCCACAACCTTTAAACTTCATAGAACAGATGCTCTTACTAAATAGAAGACCCCTATTTTTAGGGGGGTCAGTAGGTGAAAGGTCAAGGTCATTATCACCTTCAGTCTAGATTGCTTTGACCTACAGTCTTAAAATTTGGTGGGGAGGTTGATCATGATTGGTAGATAATTACTGATTTTGAGGTTGTTCTTGATTGACCCTTTTGCCTGTTTTTTAAACATAATATTATCAGGTATTGTGGAAAGATTTCCACTTGATTCATGTATGGTATGTCTCATTTTCAGACTGTTATCTAGATGAAGAAAACTTCTCTTTGCTGTGTCCAAAGCATAAGGTAAGGCTTATCTATAGAGAGAGGTATAAAGTGGGTCAGTGATGCATAAAAAAGAAAATACTCATACATATGAAAATAGCCCGCCCGCTTAGCTCAATAGGTAGAGCACTGGATTAGTAATCCATCGGTCGTTGGTTCGACCCCTGGGCATGGCAAAATTTCTCCATGACGATAGTTCTCAGACAGTGTGTCTTATGATCATTTGTCTCTCACCGCTGATTCAGAGTAGATCATGTGGGAACAGTAGTCAGTCACTTGCGGAGAAATTGGCAATTACTGGTTAGTTATCCAGGAAAACAGGTTAGGTGGACTGACCGCCGAGATATAACCTATATGTTGAAATTGGCGTTAAACCCCAAAAAACAAACAAACATATGAAAATTCTGGCTGTAGTTGTGAAGAACATATCAGAACTAAGTTACTGTCTCAGTTTTTGCAACAGAAACATGTCATATTATAAAAAAAAATTACACTTTTATCTGTGAAAAAATTTACACTGTTAATTGCTAGGTAGACACTTTTTTTATATTGTTAATTTTACCCCTGACAAAGTTTGAGGGCGTATATAGGTGTCACCATATGGTTGATGGCAGTCTGTTGCATTTTTGCTTGTTCAGAGCATAACTGTAAAACTATTGAAATCATTGACTTGAAACTTAAAATATAGATATATGGTGACTAGGATGAGTGCAAAGTAAAAGAACCATAATGTCACTTGTCCCGTTTTTAAATTATCTCCTTTTTTGCAATTTTCTTGTCTTGAGCATAACTGCAATACTATTTAACCGATCAACTTGAAACTTGAAATATATATAGAGGATATTCAAGTTTTTTGACTTTTTCTATAAATACGGGATTTATTTTCATCGAGTGGTATGAAAATAAATATTTCATGAGTGGCGATAGCTACGAGTGAAATATGATAATTTTCATACCACGAGATGAAAATAAATCCCGTATTTAATGAAAAAACTTGAATTTTCTGTTTATTATATACTTTACTCTTTTTTGACCTTAAGATTTGAAAGAATTCCTCTTTAATTTAGTGTATTGGCTGAATTTAGAAGAAAGTAGTCCGGCAAGACACCACTGAAAATACGGAAAATATGTTTCACTGCAGTGAAAAATAAATTTTTACAGTGAAAATACGGTAAATGAAAATATGCAATTTATTTCATCAATATTTCTCAATATTTCATTTATAAGTATATAATAAATACGTATATATATGGTGACTAGGAGAAATGCAGAGTGAAAGAACTATAACTCTCTCTGGTCCCATTTTTAGCTCACCTGTCACGTAGTGACAGAGTGAGCTTTTCTGATCACCTTTTGTCTGTCGTCCGTCCGTCCGTCCACAATTAGTTTGTTAACACTCTAGTGGTCACATTTTTGCCTCAATTGTCATGAAACTTGGTCAGGATGTTTGTCTCATTAATATCTCGGACGAGTTCGAACATGGGTTATCAGGGTTAGAAAACTAGGTCACAGAGCCCAAATATAGAAAAACCTTGTTAACACTCTAGAGGCTACTTTTTCAGTCCAAATATCTTGGAAATTTGTCAGAGAGGTTCTATCAATGATTTCTAGCTCAAGTTCGAATATGGGTCATCTGGGTTCAAAAACTATGTCGCGGAGCCCAAAAATAGAAAAATCCTGTTAACACTCTAGAGGTTACATTTTCAGTCCAAATAATCTGGAAATTTGTCATAAAGGTTGCTTTGACGATTTCTAGGTCAAGTTCGAATATAGGTCATCTGGGTTAAAAAACTAGGTCACAGAGCCCAAATATTGAAAATCCTTGTTAACACTCTAGAGGTAACATTTTTAGTCCAAATAATCTGGAAATTTGTCAGAAAGGTTGCTTCTATGATCTCTAGCTTAAGTTCGAATATGGGTCATCTGGGTTCAAAAACTAGGTCGCGGAGCCCAAAAATATATCTTGTTAACACCCTGGAGGTTACATTTTCAGTCCAAATAATCTGGAAATTTGTCAGAAAGGTTGCTTTGACGATTTCTAGGTCAAGTTCGAATATGGGTCATCTGGGGTCAAAAACTAGGTCACAGAGCCCAAATATTGAAAATCCTTGTTAACACTCTAGAGGTTACATTTTTAGCCCAAATAATCAGGAAAATTGTCAGAAAGGTTGCTTCTATGATTTCTAGCTCAAGTTGGAATATGGGTCATCTGGGCTCAGAAACTAGGTCGCAGAGTCCAAAAATAGAAAAATCTTGTTAACACTCTAGAGGTTACATTTTCAGTCCAAATAATCTGGAAATTTGTCAGAAAGGTTGCTTTGACGATTTCTACGTCAGGTTTGAATATGGGTCATCTGGGGTCAAAAACTAGGTCACAGAGCCCAAATATTGAAAATCCTTGTTAACACTCTAGAGGTAACATTTTTAGCCCAAATAATCTGGAAATTTGTCAGAAAGGTTGCTTCTATGATTTCTAAGTCAAGTTCAAATATGGGTCAATTGGGTTCAAAAACTAGGTCGCAGAGCCCAAAAATAGAAAAACCTTGTTAACACTCTAGAGGTTACATTTTCAGTCCAAATAATCTGGAAATTTGTCAGAAAGGTTGCTTTGACAATTTCTACGTGAAGTTCGAATATGGGTCATCTGGGGTCAAAAACTAGGTCACAGAGCCCAAATATTGAAAATCCTTGTTAACACTCTAGAGGTAACATTTTTAGCCCAAATAATCTGGAAATTTGTCAGAAAGGTTGCTTCTATGATTTCTAGCTCAAGTTTGAATATGGGTCATCTGGGTTCAAAAACTTGGTTGCGGAGCCCAAAAATAGAAAAATCTTGTTAACACTCTACAGGTTACATTTTCAACTCAAATAATCTGGAAATTTGTCAGAAAGGTTGCCTTGAGGATTTCTAGATCAAGTTCAAATATGGGTCCTCTGGGGTCAAAAACTAGTTCACAGAGCCCAAATATGGAAAAACCTTGTTAACATTTTAGAGGCTATATTTTCAGTCCAAATGTCCTGGAAATTTGTCAGAAAGGTTTTTTAGCTCACCTGAGCTGGCTCAGGGTGAGCTATTAGGATCGATGAATGTCCGTCGTCCGTCGTCCGTCGTCTGTCGTCCGTCGTCCGTCGTCCGTCGTCCGTTCACATTTAGTTCGTTAACACTCTACTGGTCACATTTTTGCTCCAATTGTCACGAAACGTGGTCAGGATGTTTCTCCCAGTAATTACTCGGACGAGTTCGAATATGGGTCATGTGGGGTCAAAAACAAGGTCACACAGCCTGTATATGGAAAAACCTTGTTAACACTCTAGAGGTAACATTTTCAGCCCGAATATCCTGGAAATTTGTCAGAAAAGTTCTTTCCATGATTTCTAGCTCAAGTTCAAATATGGGTCATCTGGGGTCAAAATCTAGGTCACAGGGCCCAAATATGGAAAAACCTTGTTAACACTCTAGAGGTAACATTTTCAGCCCAAATATCCTGGAAATTTGTCAGAAAGGTTGTTTCGATGATTTCTAGGTCAAGTTTGAATATGGGTCATCTGGAGTCAAAAACTAGGTCACACAGCCTGAATATGGAAAAACCTTGTTAACACTTTAGAGGTAACATTTTCTGCCCAAATATCCTTGTAACATATCAGAAAGGTTATTTGGATGATTTCTAGCCCAGGTTCGAATATGGGTCATCTGGGGTCAAAAACTAGGTCACTGAGACCAAATATGGAAAAACCTTTTTATCACTCTAGAGGTAACATTTTCAGCCCAAATATCCTGGATATATGTCAGAAAGGTTGTTTTGATGATTTCTAGCTCCAGTTTAAATATGGGTCATGTGGGTTCAAAAACTAGGTCACACAGCCCAAATATGGTAAAACCTTGTTAACACTTTAGAGGTAACATTTTTAGCCCAAATTTCCTGAAAAACTGTCAGAAAGCTTGTTAAAATGATTTCTAGCTCAAGTTGGAATATGGGTCATGTGGGGTCAAAAACTAGGTCACACAGCCTGTATATGGAAAAACCTTGTTAAGACTCTAGAGGTAACATTTTCAGCCCAAATATCCTGGAAATATGTCAGAAAGGTTGTTTCGATGATTTCTAGGTCAAGTTCAAATATGGGTCATCTGGAGTCAAAAACTAGGTCACACAGCCTGAATATGGAAAAACCTTGTTAACACTCTTGAGGTAACATTTTCAGCCCAAATATCCTGGAAATATGTCAGAAAGGTTGAATTGATGACTTCTAGCCCAAGTTCGAATATGGGTCATCTGGGGTCAAAACTTAGGTCACAGAGCTTAAATTTGGAAAAACCTTGTTTACACTCTACATGTAACATTTTCAGCCCAAATATTCTGGAAATATGTCAGAAAGGTTATTTCTATGGTTTCTAGGTCAAATTCGAATATGGGTCATCTGGGGTCATAAACTAGGTCACAGAGCACAAAAATAGAAATATCTTGTTAAGGCTGTAGAGGCTACTGTTTCAGTCTAAATATCCTGGCAGTTTGTCAGAAAGGTTGTTTGGTTGTTCAAATTATTAGGTTAGGTTAAAGGTCACGGAGGCTAAAAATAGATTTATCTTCTGTACCTCATAAAACCTTCATTTATAGACCAATATCTTTGATATTCAATATATAGGTTTCTTGCATGGACCTCTACCCATGGGTAGGGTTTGAGGTCACTGGGTCAAGGTCACCATAGCTTATAATAGATATTTCTACTTTCTGTCATAGAGCCTTTATTTATTGACTGATATTTTACATAATTTGTTTGTAGGCACTTACATATTTTCAATTAAAAAATGAAATACTGCTTAACAGCAAACCTACAGCCATAGTACTCAGGTGAGCGATCCAGGGCCATCATGGCCCTCTTGTTTGATTATTTGTAGCTCAGGTTTGGATATGAGTTATCTGGGTTCAAAAACCAGGTTGCAGAGCCCAAAATTAGAAAAATCTTGTTAACACTCTAGAGGCTACTTTTTCAGTCCAAATATCTGGAAATTTTTCTGAGAGATTGTTTCAATAATTACTAGCTTAAGTTCAAATATGGGACATCTAGGTTAAAAAACTAGGTCATAGAGCCCAAATATGGAAAAACCTTGTTAATACTCTAGAAGTAACATTATGGGTACAAATAAACTTGAAATTTGTCAGAGAGATTGTTTCAATAATTTCTAGGTCAGATTCGAATATGGGTCATCTGGGGTCAATTAACCAGGTCCATAGCAACTTTGTTAAAAGCAGTCATACTCAGGTGAGCGAAACAGGGCCATCATGGCCCTCTTGTTTTATTATCCCTCTTTTTGCAATTTTGCTGCAAATTTCTTGTCGGGAGCAGTAACTCTAAAACTATTTAAGACATTGACTTGAAACTTCAAATATGGATACATGGTGATCAGGAGAAATGCAGAGTAAAAGAACCATAACTCTCACTTGTCCCATTTTTAGCTCACCTGAGCTGGCTCAGAGTGAGCTATTAGGATCGATGAATGTCCGTCGTCCGTCGTCCGTTCACATTTAGTTCGTTAACACTCTACTGGTCACATTTTTGCTCCAATTGTCACGAAACTTGTTCAGGATGTTTTTCCCAGTAATTACTCAGACGAGTTCGAATATGGGTCATATGGGATCAAAAACTAGGTCAAGGAGCCCAAAAATAGAAAAATCTTGTTAACACTCTAGAGGTAATGTTTTTAGCCCAAATAATCTGGAAATTTGTCATAAAGGTTGCTTCTATGATTTCTAGCTCAAGTTCAAATATGGGTCATCTGGGGTCAAAAACTAGGTCACAGAGCCCAAAAATAGAACATTCTTGTTAACACTCTAGAGGCTACATTTTCAGCCCAAATAATCTGGAAATTTGTCAGAAAGGTTGTTTCCATGATTTCTAGCTCAAGTTCGAATATGGGTCATCTGGGGTCAAAAACTAGGTCACAGAGCCCAAATATGGAAAAACCTTGTTAACACTTAAGAGGTAACATTTTCAGCCCATATATCCTTGTAATATGTCAGAAAGGTTATTTGGATTATTTCTAGCCCAGGTTCGAATATGGGTCATCTGGGGTCAAAAACTAGGTCACTGAGACGAAATATGGAAAAACCTTTTTATCACTCTAGAGGTAACATTTTCAGCCAAAATATCCTGGAAATATGTCAGAAAGGTTGTTTTGATGATTTCTAGCTCAAGTTTGAATATGGGTCATGTGGGGTCAAAAACTAGTTCACACAGCCCAAATATGGCAAAACCTTGTTAACACTCTAGAGGCTACATTTTTAGCCCAAATTTCCTGAAAAACTGTCAGAAAGCTTGTTAAGATGATTTTTAGCTCAAGTTGGAATATGGGTCATGTGGGGTCCAAAACTAGATCACACAGCCTGTATATGGAAAAACCTTGTTAACACTCTAGAGGTAACATTTTCAGCCCAAATATCCTGGAAATATGTCAGAAAGGTTGTTTCCATGATTTCTAGCTCAAATTCGAATATGGGTCATCTGGGGTCAAAAACTAGGTCACACAGCCTGAATATGGAAAAACCTTGTTAACACTCTAGAGGTAACATTTTCAGCCCAAATATCCTGGAAATATGTCAGAAAGGTTGTATTGATGATTTCTAGCCCAAGTGTGAATATGGGTCATCTGGGATCAAAAACTAGGTCACCGAGCTTGAATTTGGAAAAACCTTGTTTACACTCTATAGGTAACATTTTCAGCCCAAATATTCTGGAAATATGTCAGAAAGGTTATTTCGTTGGTTTCTAGGTCAAGTTCAAATATGGGTCATCTGGGGTCAAAAACTAGGTCACAGAGCCCAAAAATAGAAATATCTTGTTAAGGCTCTAGAGGCTACTGTTTCAGCCCAAATATCCTGGAAATATGTCAGGAAGGTTGTTTTGATGATTTCTAGCTCAAGTTCGAATATGGGTCATGTGGGTTCAAAAACTAGGTCACACAGCCCAAATATGGTAAAACCTTGTTAACACTCTAGAGGTAACATTTTTAGCCCAAATTTCCTGAAAAACTGTCAGAAAGTTTGTTAAGATGATTTCTAGCTCAAGTTCGAATATGGGTCATGTGGGTTCAAAAACTAGGTCACACAGCCCAAATATGGTAAAACCTTGTTAACACTCTAGAGGTAACATTTTTAGCCCAAATTTTCTGAAAAACTGTCAGAAAGCTTGTTAAGATGATTTCTAGCTCAAGTTCGAATATGGGTCATCTGGGGTCAAAAACTAGGTCACACAGCCCAAAAATAGAAATAGCTTGTTAAGGCTCTAAAGGCTACTGTTTCAGCCCAAATATCCTGGAAATATGTCAGATAGGTTGTTTCCATGATTTCTAGGTCAAGTTCGAATATGGGTCATCTGGGGTCAAAAACTAGGTCACACAGCCTGAATATGGAAAAATCTTGTTAACACTCTAGAGGTAACATTTTCAGCCCAAATATCCTGGAAATATGTCAGAAAGGTTGTATCAATGATTTCTAGCCCAATTTCGAATATGGGTCATCTGGGGTCAAAAACTAGGTCACAGAGCTTAAATTTGGAAAAACCTTGTTTACACTCTACAGGTAACATTTTCAGCCCAAATATTCTGGAAATATGTCAGAAAGGTTATTTTGATGGTTTCTAGGTCAAGTTCGATTATGGGTCATCTGGGGTAAAAAACTAGGTCACAGAGCCCAAAAATAGAAATATCTTGTTAAGGCTCTAGAGGCTACTGTTTCAGTCCAAATATCCTGGCAGTTTGTCAGAAAGCTTGTTTGGTTGTTCACATTATTAGATTAGGTTAAAGGTCACGGAGGCTAAAAATAGATTTATCTACTGTACCTCATAAAGCCTTCATTTATAGACCAATATCTTTGATATTCAGTATATAGGTTCCTTGCATGGACCTCTACCTATGTGTAGGGTTTGAGGTCACTGGGTCGAGGTCAAGGTCACCATAGCTTATAATAGATATTTCTACTTTCTGTCATAGAGCCTTTATTTATTGACTGATATTTTACATAATATTATTTGGTTTGAAGGCACTTAGATATTTTCAATTAAAAAATGAAATACTGCTTAACAGCAAACCTACAGCCAAAGTACTCAGGTGAGCGATCCAGGGCCATCATGGCCCTCTTGTTTAAATTATCCCCCTTTTTGGAATTTCCTTCTCAGGAGCATAACTGCAATACTATTCAATGGATTGAATTGAAACTTAAAATGTATATACATGGCGACTAAGAAAAATGCAGAGTGAAGGAACTATGACTCTATGTGGTCTCATTTTTTTATTATCCCCCTTTTTGCAATTTTGCTGCAAATTTTTTGTCCAGAGCATAACTCTAAAACTATATAAAGGATTGACTTGAAACTTAAAATATAGATACATGGTGATGATAAGAAGTGTTAAATGAAAGAATCACAGCTCTTACTTGTCCCATTTTTTAATTATTCCCCTTTTACATTGATTATGTATATAGCATAACCTCAAAACTATTTAACTGATTGCAGGAAACTTGAAATATAGATACATGGTGATTAGTGCTTTAAATATTGAACAGAGGATTGATTTTACAAAATGATGCAAATCATGCCACGTAGGTCAAAAAAATCATTAATGCAATTTTTTTATGTCAGTTCTTTATATAGACTTAAATAGAAAAGCTTTTGATTGATCTTCTTCTATAAAATACAGTGACTTTTGGTTTGTAGCATTGTTACAAAAAATATGTAAATAATCAAATTTAGCCCTGCTTTAAGGTAGGGGAAATAACAACTACTTGTAAAATGTAACTATATGTACTGATAGAAAGACAGGTATTTGTATATTGATACTTTACAACATGAGACAAATTATTATTATCACTTCATTGTTAAAATCATTGTTAATATCAATATCACAAATTTTACATAGCAGTATGGAAGAATATCTTTAAAAATCTTCTTGTCTGAAACCACAAGGCCTAGAGTTTTTAAATTTGGCATGAAGCATTGTTAAGTTGACCTCTACCAAGTTTATTCAAATTATTTCTCTAGGGTCACTTTTGGCCCCGCCTGATAGGTCACTTGCTTTACAAAGAAATATAGAAACATTTGGTTTATAGACACCTTTCATGGGCCTTTTACATTAGATTGGGGTTAAGGTCACCAAGGCTAAAAATAGATTTATCAGCTAAACCTCATAGAACCTACATGAATTATAGATTTTATCTTTGATATTTGATATGTATGTTCCTCGCATGGACCTCTAGGTGGAGTTAAGGTCACTGGGCCAAGGTCACCAAAGTTCATAATAGATTTTTCTACTTTCTGTTATAGAGCCTTTATTTATTGACTGATATTTTAGATATTTCGTTTGTAGGCACCTACAAATCTTCAATTAGTAAATGTACCGTTAATGCTGCTTTTGACATTTGCTTAGTACTCCGGTGAGCGATCCAGGACAATCATGGCCCTCTTGTTTAAAGGTGTCTTCATTCATGTACACATATTTAACTTAGTCCTTGACCTTGATGTGATTGACTTTTTTCTTGACCTTCTGACCTACTTTCTTCTTCTGGCAGCTATATCATAGAAATTTGAATAATACTCGCAATTTAGCATTCAGATTTCAGCTTTTACCTATGCTGACATTGACCTTGACCTACTGACCTTTCTTATTTTTGCAGCTGCAGTATTGAAATTCGTACTCTATTCAGAATTGTTCTTGTAGATTTCAACTTTGACCTTAGCTGACATTGACTTTGATTTACTGACCTACTTACTTTTTAACCAGGTTTTCAATTTTGAAAATCCTGGTTATTAGATTGGGGTATGGCGGGCGGATGGGCGGATGGGCGGGCGTCAAACGAAATTGTGTCCGCTCTGTAACTCTTCAACCCTTTGAAGAATTTTGATGAAACTTCAGACAAATGTTTACCACATCAAGATGACGTGCAGAACGCATGTTCCGCATGGCTGGCTCCAAGGTCAAGGTCACAGTGACATTAACATTGAAAATCCTGTCCGCTCTGTAACTCTTCAACCCTTTGAAGAATTTTGATGAAACTTCAGACAAATGTTTACCACATCAAGATGACGTGCAGAACGCATGTTCCGCATGGCTGGCTCCAAGGTCAAGGTCACAGTGACATTAACATTGAAAATCCTGTCCGCTCTGTAACTCTTCAACCCTTTGAAGAATTTTGATGAAACTTCACACAAATGTTTACCACATCAAGATGACGTGCAGAACGCATGTTCCGCATGGCTGGCTCCAAGGTCAAGGTCACAGTGACATTAACATTGAAAATCCTGTCCGCTCTGTAACTCTTCAACCCTTTGAAGAATTTTGATGGCTCCAAGGTCAAGGTCACAGTGACATTAACATTGAAAATCCTGTCCGCTCTGTAACTCTTCAACCCTTTGAAGAATTTTGATGAAACTTCAGACAAATGTTTACCACATCAAGATGACGTGCAGAAATTGTTGTCTCATTATTAAGTATACTCCTTGCAGACAGTATTGTTAGCCGAAATTTACATCCTACTCATTATCATGTATTCTCATGAATATTATCTTTTCCTTCATGTCATGTTATAATCTTTTGAATATTCATAGCAATCTTCATTCCAAAATTCATACTATAGTATAGAATCAGAACAACATTTTTGAAAACCTGGTTTCGTGGCATTGCCATGTTTCTTGTTTTGAAGCTGTGTTTGTGAAATTTGGACCATATATACAATTTTGTAAGTAGATTTTATCTCCAGCATTGGTTGAGTAAGTATAAACTTGTTAGAATTTTACCTGATTCTTAGTAAGCAGTTTATATTCACCAAGACTGACTATATTCATCAAGACTTGACTGTCATATATAAACCTGTGAATTAATTTTCTTATGAGGAGCATTGGTCTAGGGGCAAGAGTCTCAAGTGACATTTTGAATTGAGCAAGATTAATATTAGTTGCAAGAACTTATTTTCCAGTCGGTGTTAATTGAATGAGTTTAATCTTAAGTAATAATTCTCTTCCTGCAGGTGAAGAAATTAAAACAACTAGAAGCCTCTACATCAGCAAGTGTGGGATGAGAATGTGAAGTTCAGTCATCAGTAACGAGTGCAGACTGGTTAGTGAGAGGTCCAGTCCATGGTTTGTTCCTTTTCGCAGATGGAGGCATGGTGAAATAAGTACAAGCATACATAAGAGCCACTGAGTTACAGAGAACATCTGTTGTAATCAACCTTTATGCTTATACGTAAAGGTTGGAATTGGAGGAGTACTGTAGTAACTTGCTGTTAGTTTCTTAAGTTCATTGTTACTGAATTGATGATGTGTTTATAAGAATGTTTAAGGCACAAATTGCTTTGACTAGACTAGCTTTGAAAAAAAAAAGAGAGTGGAATTTTAGTGATATAAAGTATAAGGTATTGTAAAGGTTTAGTTTAATATTTATTCGTAGCCATAATAGAGGAATCTTTTTTATGCTGAGAAGGGAATATCATAGGAACATATGTTGCACATTGAGTATGTATTCGAAAATAAATTGTAACAGATTCTTGATGTTTAAGGAAGTCTGTTCTTTTTGTTTCTAAATGACGTTTAGCTTTTTTCCATTTCATCAAGTACTTTGTTAAGGTTTATGAAGCAACTTAGGCAACTAAACTTTAATCCAGCTCCTTTAGTTTGGTTGATGCATTGTATTAACCATAAATGCTTTGTAGAGATGTTAAGACTGATCTGATAGTATAAAGTTGAAAGAAAAACAACACTCTGTTAAAGTGATCTCTTAATCTTACAAACTTCCAGCAAGTCAGTTTATACTGGTCAGTGAGGAAGCAGTTGAAACATTAATATGTAGATATAAATATCACAGCATTTGTTTCAGAAATTCACTTTGAGTTCAGGCAAGATTTTTTTTTCACTTTGACAGTTCTTTATTTAAGCTGCAAAACATATTCCTTGGAAAAGACCATAGCTGAACAATTGTTAATTTTTGTTATTAATTACATTTTTATCAGCTTTGCTGAGCATATGCTCAGGGTGAGTGGTCATATGTTTTACATAGAGTTCTATACGAAAAACTTTAAAAATCTTCTTGCCAGAAACCACAAGGCCTAGAGTAAAGATATTTGGTGTGCAGCATTGTCTAGTGGACCTCTATTAAGTTTGTTAAAATCATAGCCTTGGGTCAAAAAAGGTTCTGCCTATGTTTTACATAGAATTATATAGGAAAAAACTTTAAAAATCTTTTTGTCAGAAACAACAAGGCCTAGAGTTTAGATATTTGGTGTGCAACATTGTCTAGTAGACCTTTACCAAGTTTGTTCAAATCATTACCCCTTGGTCAAAAATGGTCCTGCCCCAGTGGTCATTTCTTTTACATATAGTTGTATTGGAAAAAGTTTTAAAAATCTCCTTGTAAGAAACCAAAAGGTGCACAGCTTAGATATTTGGTATGTAGCATTGTCTAGAGGACGTCTACCAAGTTTGTTCAGATCATGACTCTGGGGTCAAAACTGGCCCACACAAAGACTTAAGGGAAAACTTAAAAAATCTGCTGCTCTGAAACATCAAGGGCTAGACCTTCAAGTGTTCTTTGTTATGTCTCTTCCCCCCCACCCCCCCCCACCCACCCACACACACACAACCCTGCCCTTTTGGTGGAGATATATTGTTAATGCCCTGTCCATGGGTGTCTGTTCGTCTGTCTGTCTGTCACACTTTATTTCCTTCAATAACGTGAGTACCAGTTGACCCAGAGCAGGGCTCCTAAAATTTTGAAATCTCAATCGGTCCGAGACTGCGACCCCCCCCCCCCCCCCCCGAGACCAAGAACCAACAAAAAAAATAGAAACGATTTAAGGGCAAAGAACAATTTGAGTTATGATAGTGTTGACGTCGCGAAAATATGTTTTTCAAAGCGAAAGTAGAATTATCTAGAGCTAATTTTACAACGTCAAACTAGTCACTGATATTTTAAAGTGTGCTTTGTGCTGCAGCTAGCCACTACTATTACTATTAAGCCTTTAATGAAATTAAGCAGACGACAGTTATCGCCTATTTCGATGCACACTCCTCGCACCGGTTACGTCACGCTTTTCTACTTTAACTGTTTTCTGTACTGATCAGGGGAAGTAACCGATCCGGGGAGTATGATTTCGATGAAATTATATTTCACAGTTTGAGCCGGTCAACTTTAATCGATTGGCCGGCTGCTAATCAAGCACACTTTTACTTGTTTACAAGTTAATTGGCGATAATTGCCGCGGGCAACATTGACAGTTTTATGGTTTTATGATAGGTGTGAAGTACCGGATTAGCGATCAATTGAGGTTTTGGTGTGAGATTTTGACTGTTTTTTGAAAAGTTAGACAGTTTGTTTTTTTTTGGAAATTATTTGGACCAATTTTCTTAGGACTTTTGGACATCGAAATCGGTCCAAAGAGATAAAATTCGGTCAAAACCGGCAAATTTTCGGTTTTTGGGAGCCCTGACCCAGAGTCTTCAAACTTCACAGAGTTATTGCCCTTATTGAGTAGAAAAAACCCTTTCATTTTTTTGGGTCAGAAGGTCAAGTTCACAGAAAACTCCAGAGTGAAAATCATTTCCACTCAATTTCAGGAGTACCATTTCACCCAGAGCCTTCAAACTTCATAGGATGATTGCTTTTACTAAGTAGAAGAAACAAATTGTTTTTGGGGTTAGTAGGTCAAGGTCACAGAGACCTGTAGTGTGAAAAGTATTTTTGCTGAGTAACTAGTACCATTACACCCAGAGCCTTCAAACTTTATAGGGTAATTGTATTAGAAGAACCCTATTGCTTTTAGGGTCCAAAGGTCAAGTTCACAGGGACTTCTAGAGTGAAAACTGTTTCTGCTCAGTAACTGGAGTACCATTTTACCCAGAGCCTTCATACATCAGAGGTCAAGGTCACCTAAGATTATGCAATGTTAAGATTTTGCCTTGGGTATAAAGAGGATGTGTTGCGCACATCTAACCTATGTATACATCTCTCTCCTTGATCTGAAGCTTATAGGTTCAGGTTAGAAATAAGATGAGTGGGCTCGACATTCTGCTCGTGGGCATGTCTTGTAATTCTAAATGATGTTGCATTTGAAAATCTTTCACCACAATGTGCTTCCTCCAATGTGTTTGCCTTTGGAATAGGAAAAAGTTGACTTACAAATTCTTGTGATAAATACTTCCATTAGCTTACAGCTTTTTACATCAATACCATTCTGTTCTCATGTGAGTGAACTTGGACTAGTGACCCCCTTGTTTATTCATTACAGATGGCTTTACTTAGATCTAAAGAATTGTGTTAGTAATGATGAACCAAGTAAATATTGCAAAAGGAAGTGAGACATAATGGGGCCCACCAGTGTACATCATAACTATGGTTGAATTGCAATTTGTTAAGACTTCCTTTCAGACATTCAGGGTGAAAATGTACATTTAAGCATATTGAAAGGTATTTGTTAAGATTGGCTAAAGCATGTGAAAAATGCTATTGTGTTAAAAATGTGTTACTTTGTTTCCCATAATATTGTGTTCATTTTAAAATTAATGTTACAGGAAATCCTAAAATGTTGGTTTCCCACACTGTAGCCATTCATCCCACAGCAAAACTCAGTCAGTTCATTGATTTAGCAAGGTTACAATGCTTATAAATATTTTTGTACATTTAAATGTTTTTATTAAAACATTTTTAAGAAGCGTAACAAGCAGCTTCGGGTTAATCTGTTGTTAAAACCTAGTTATCTGTGATAGTTGATTTTTTTTTTCTCTCTTTTGGCATTGTTGTGAACTTTGTGAATATTGATACTTGCTGGTCATTATTTTTTGTAAATTTTTTGCTACATTACTGCTTTATTAGATTTCTGTAATAGTGCCTTTTTGTGTAAAATACTGGTTTGGAAAATTGAGATCGATTTTCATTAGTTAAGCAAAATGAATCACAAATGGTATTTTATTTATTAAACAGGTGACATTGATCTTCAGGTCCAGCAAGTAAAATGTTCAGTCGATAGAGTGGTTTGACAGATTTAGCAAAAATACAGGTTTTGTAACTCAATGTTCCTTGCATGCTGATACGCTGTCTTTGATTTGTAAATTATTATTGATATTTTGCTCTTATTTAATATTACAGGACAACATGTCTGTGATGACTTTTTTTGTCCAAGGTTGTGTTGAAATAAGTTTCTTTATTCTTTATGAAGTACTCAAGGATGAGCTTAAGTATAGGTGACTGTCTGTCATCAGTATTTTCCTTCAGATGACCTCCTCCTAAACCACTTGGCTAATTTCAACCAAACTTTACAGGAATGTTCCTTAGTTGGTCCTTTTTCAAATTCCTTAGAACTACTTGGTTCCATCCAGAATTCTGGGTACCATGGCAACCAAAAGGAAAAACTGAAAAAATTCTCTTCAGAAACCACCAGCCCAGTTACAAAATAATTTCACAAAAATGTTCCTTAGGTTGCCCTTTATCAGATTCCTTCAAACCATTTGGGTCCCTTCAAAAACCTGGCCTACAGTGGGCAGGGCCTGTTTTTGTTTTTTGACTGTATGGAAAACCTTGTGAATCTTCTCCTCAGAAACAACTAGTCTGATTTCAAAATAATAGCTCAAAAAAGTTTCCAAAGGTGGCCCTTTTTCAAATTCATTCATGCCGTCTGGGACCTTCAAAAAACCTGACCTGACCTACAGATGAGCCTGTTTCCACTACATGGCTATATTGTAAACTTCAAAACTTACTCTTAAGAAACTGCTAGCAGACTTTCAAAATAATTTTAGGGCAATGTTTCTTACATCGCCTTTAAATCAAATCCAGTCACGCCATGTTGGTTTGTAAATTCACTTGGTTTTCAGTATACAACTACTTAAGAAACTTTAAAAACCTTCTTCAGAGAAACCACTTGCACAATTTCAGAATAATTTCCTGTTGTCCCTTTATCAATTTCCATTGAGTTATGTTGGTTTGTAAAATAATTTGTCTAACATGGGTCAGGGCAACTTCTTGGTATACAAATAAATAGAACAATTGAAAAATCACCTCAGAAACCCTAGGCCCAATTTCATAATAATTTCACAAACCTTTAATGAATTTCCTTAAAGCCATGTTGGCTCATTAAAACACTTAAAAGTACCTGGGCAAGTTGACACTATATGACTATATGGAAAACTTCGAAAATATTCCTCTCAGAAACACCTGGTCAAGTTTCTAAGTTACCTCATAGAAAAATTCCTCTTATGGACTTTTATCATATGAGTTTGAGTTGAAAGAAATTTTAAACACTTAAGACAGTTTTTAAAACATATTATAACCTTGACTTACTGATCTGTGTTCAGTTGCAGCAAGGAAAAGTAGAACTATATCTACAATGGTTCTTAGGTGAGCAATAAAGGGCCATCATGGCCCTCTTGTTTGTCAGTTTTGTTCATGTTCTGTTTAGTTATTGAGGCATTAGCTTGTCATTTTGGAGCTGCATTTTCTCTGCTCTGAGTTTTTTTGTGTAGATATATATTTTCTTTCTCAACAATGTTAGTTGGCTGACTGACAAAAATGACTTCATTTCAAATATTTTGAGATCATTTTTTATGCCCCCATCCATTTAGATTTGCCCTTGTCCGTCCCAAAAAGTTGTCTCGCCTTTAGCTCCAAAAGCACTGGAGCTAGAGTCAAGAAACTTTACAGGAATGTTGATCTGCATGTGAAGTTGTGCACCTGGGGTTTCCCGTATAGATTTATTTGGAACTGTTACAGTTATGGCCCCTTACTTAGTCAAAAATAGTAATTTTCAACTTGTGTCGCCTGTACCCGCAAAAGCGCTGCACCTACAGTCAAGAAACTTTACAGGAATGTTGATCACCATGTAAAGTTGTGCACCTGGGGTTTCCCGTATAGATTTATTCGAAATTGTTAGAGTTATGGCCCCTTACATACTCAAAATTTGCAATTTTCAACTTGTGTTGCCTGTAACTGAAAAAGCGCTGGAGCTAGAGTCACCCAGTTCTAAGCAAGGTTGACATACTGTGTCTGACTGAAGCAAATGTCTACGAGAATCAAGTACAGTGCCATCAGTATGTTGGGTGGAGCTTGACATGTTTGCCTATGTCACGGGAAGACAACTGCCATGGTTTGTTGTTCTACACAAGAGGTAAGTTGCCAGTGACAACTTACATTGTTTCACTTCAACCTCATATGGAACAAGTGTCAGTTACCATTTCATCGGAGCTCTGTCCAAGGTCATTCTGTCTTCTCTATAGATCTCCATCCTCGAACATAACAGACTTTATTAATGACATACACATATTGCAGACCAAACTTCTCCAGATGTACTGCTTGGAGATTTCAACTTAACTTTTAATTCTACAAATTTTACAAGCCTGTCACAGAAATTGAATAACTATTTTCAGTGTGTGCAGCTCCCAACTCACAGAAGTGCCTCTACACTTGACCTTGTCTACTTACAGAATAATATTCTACAACCCAGATTATCCTGCCTGTCAACCTACTTCTCAGACCACAGCATTGTTGCCCTACAGTTTGATACCTAAAAAATTTTCCTTCTTAGTGAGTTTAATGCTGCTCCAATGGTCAAATAGCAGACTCAGTTTGATTGAGCATGTTCATGGACAGTAATGGAAAATGCAAGTTAACGTCCACGCCCATTAGCACCAGCTTAAGCAGAATTCAACATTTTAGTATGGAAGTGGTGAAATTTTGTTCAAACAATTGCTTAAATTTGTTTGCTATTTAGATGACAATGGACATTTTATAAACAGTCTGATTTACAGAACATATAACTTAGGAGCTTTGTTACAAGTTAGACATGAAAACACCTGTTTACCATCTGCAAACTCCAAGAATGTCCAACGATGCATACAGAATTGTGAATGATAATATTCATCCATTGGTCACAGTGTTGGAGACAGTATTTTGAGTCTTCACACAACAGGTTTCTTATAGTTGTCATTTTGTTAAACCAATCTTATTAATGATTCAACGTGTTTGACTATCTCATGGCCATATTGCTAGCCATATGAGTAGCTAGGTTGAGTGGGGGCATCTGTGTCCTATGGACACATTTCTAGTTTAGCATTTAATACTTGAAATTTTTCAGATAAAGCAAAATTTAAGAGTCTCAGTCAGATTTAATGAGCCTGTTGATTTTCAGTTCATCTGATCAAAGGTTAGGTGTAGCTTTTAGGATGCTCTTTTGTCCATCGTCCTTTGTCGACAGTTGACTTCAAACAGTGTCTACCCCAATAGCACTGGCTCAGTTTCATTTAAACTACACAAAAATGACTTGTTTGGTCCCCTTTTAAAAAATCTTCCTGTCTGAAGAGGATGGCCTAAAGCTAAAACATCTGGTTTGTGGTGTCATCTGATGGACCTCAACAAAAATAATATAAATCATGTCTCTGGGGTCAGAAATGGCCCACCCCAGGGGTCACTGGATTTCACATACACTTATATAGGAAAACCTTTAAAAACCTTCTTGTCAGAAACATTAAGGCCTAGGGTTAAGATGTTTGGTGTGTACTATTGTCTAGTGTTGAACTTCCTAGGGGGATTTTTATTTGACAGTAGCTAGTCCTTTTTCAGGTGAGCGACACAGGATAATTTGGTCCTCTTGTTTCTAGGACAGTCATTTGTCCATCTGTCCATTCACATTTAGCTTATGAACACTGAAGAGGCTATAATGTCAATTGGATCTTTATGAAACTTGATCAGAATGTTAGCCTCAATAAAATCTCACTTGAGTTTGAAACTGGGTCACATGGGGACAAAATCTAGGTCACTGGGTCAAATGGCCAATAATTACCAAAAGGCCATGATTTGAACAATCTTGTTAGCTGTCCAGTTGATGATACTACAAATCAATTATATAGAGCATATTAAAAGCTGCAGCTGACCTTTGTTGGGTGAGCTAAAAATATGTCAGGCAGATCTACACTAATTTTTATGGAGATCACGTGTGAAGTTTCACTGGAAACTTTTTAACATGGTTTGACAACTTTTGGCAATGGGCTGATATACTGACCTAAAAACCACTTGTAAGACCACCTTCAAACTCTGTTTGTGGAGGATATGTTTTACCCTGGTAGCCATGTTTTTAATATATCAAAATTTCTTAAATAACCTTTAGTGTAAGGGTGTCTTTGCCAAATAATTTATTTAAAATTATATTGAAGTCTTTCAAGTGCCCACTTTTTTTTGGCAAGAAGATTTGAAGAAGATGGACAACAGCAGGGTTGGCGAAATCTATTGTTCAAGTCATACATTTCCTGGTCCAGATACATTTTTGCATTTAACTTCTCAATGGACATTGTGAAAACTGAACATCTAATGAGTGAGTGATCACAACAGTGACCCAGTTTCGAAATAGCCCAAGAATCCACAAAAGCAAACAATCTGACAAATGTTTCATTCAGATTTGATAAAAAATATGACCTCTTGAATATATAAGAAGGTTTTGCTATTACTTGACCCAGTGACCTAGTTTCTGGTCTAATGTGATACAGTTTCAAAATCATCCATGAATTCTTAAAGGCAAACATTCTGACCAAATTTCATTTAAAATGGGTCAAAATTATTTGAGAAGTTGCAGATGAATTATTTGACTCACTGAATGCATTTTTTCCAACATTTACTGAATTTAGTAAAGGTTCAGTTGAATTTTAGTGAATTTTGTAACATGATTCTGATCTTTAAGAGAAGTAAAACATTGTGATGTGAAATTTTTAAGTCAAATCTTTACCAAAATGTTTAGCAGACTGCTGAAACTGATGATTGTTGCTTTTGCAATTACCAGTAATACAGTCATAATATGGAATCAGTATGATTTGAATAGCGAGTCTATATTCTGTTACATGGTATAGTATTTCAGAAATTGCCAACAGGACTGGATGCCTTTCTTTGCACAGTATAAGTAAGTGATGCTAAACTCACCAACATTAAATTATTCTGTATCAGATGACATTGAAATGTGTTCAGTATTCCTACAGCCATTTGTTGATGTAAAAAAAGCTTATTTTGTTTATTCTTGGTGCCTGTAGCACTTTGTACATATTTATCTGACATTGATACTGTCTATATTGTTCAAACATGAATGCCTTTGCTAATAAATTAAAGAAGATATTTTATTGTTGCTGTTTTTTTGTGTCAAAATTTTTTTTCTCTCTCTCAAAATGATGTTAATGCCAAAGGTGGCAAGATTGACAAATTGAAAAGGACCAGGTACAGTATTGATTTCAAAAAGCAAAGATTTTAATGGAAATTTGTAGTATAAGTTTTAACTTGTGTATTTCATATTGCTAGTAGGGAGTTCTTGCGACTTAAGTCACTCTGTTACAGTCTCACTGACTTCAGAGTACCGGTAGTACTTGCTAAAACAATGAATGGTCATAAAACTTGAATGCTCCTCAAATCTGGTATGCGTTTTAATAAATAGGGTAGAAACCTATAGGTACCAAGCACTTGGTATGCAGAGAAAAATGCTAGAACCTTTAAGATCATCTATTTGAGTTTATTAGCTCACCTGACCAAAGGTCAGGTGTAGCTTTAAGTAAGCTGTTTCATCCGTCCGTCGTCCACAGTTGACTTTTAACAACATCTGTTCCACTGGGTCAATTGCATTGAAACTACAGAAATTATTCTCGTATGGTCCTCTTTAAAGTTATATAAAAATGGAATTCTATGCAGAACTCTGGTTGCCATGGCAAAAAAAGGAAAAATTTAGAAATCTGAAACCACAAGGCATAGAGCTTACATATTTGGTTGATAGCATCATCTCATGGACCTCTACCAAAGTTATATAAACAATGGCTGAGGGGTAAGAACTGGCCTGAGTCCAGGGGTCACTTATATAAGAAAAACTTTAAAAAATCTTGTCAGAAACCACAAGGCCTAGCTAGAGTTAACATGTTAGTTGTGTATAATTGTCTAGTGGACATCTACCAAGTTTATACAAATCAAAGTCCTGGATCAGAACTGGCCCCGCCCCAGGAGTCACTTGGTCTTACATAGAGTTAGATACGAAAAACAGTTTAAAAAGATCTTGTCAGAAACCATTATGCCTAGGGTTAAGATATTTGTTTGTACCACTGTCTAGTGGACCTCTACCAAGTTTATACAAATCATAGCCCCTGGATCAAAATTGTGCCAGCCCAAGGGGCCACTTGATCTTACATAGAGTTATACAGAAAAAAAGTTTTAAACGAGATGTTTGTAAAACATATATGTCCCCCTACAACCTTATCCATAGAGGGATCCATGAAGTTTTGAGGAGCTAAGAGAAAGCATTCATGGTCAGAAACTATTTTGCTATTCAAGGACACTGTGACAATGGCCTTAGCCCTGGTGACCTGAAAAACGAAAGGGCTCATCTGCAAGTCATGAACAACTTATATACAAAGTTTGAGGAACATGGGCCCAAGCATCCTACACTTACTCATCGGAAACCATTTTGCTTTTCAAGGTAACTGTGACCTTTGACCCAATGACCTGAAAAACAACAGTCGTCATCTACTGATCATGACAAACCTACATACTAAGTCTGACGACCCTTTGTCCAAGGATTCCCTAAATTTTCAACAGAAACTGTTTTGCTTTTCAAGGCTACTGTGACCTTGACCTTTGACCTAATAACCCTAAAAACTACAGGGGTCATCTAATTGTCATGGTCAACCTATCAATGAAGTTTTGAGGAGCTGGGGCCAAGCCTTCTATAGTAATTGATCACACACTATTTTGCTATTCAAGGTCACTGTGACTTTACCTGAAAAACTTGAGGGGTCATCTGCTGGTCATGGCCAACCTATATACCAAGTTTGAGGAACCTGGGCTCAAGCGTTCTATAGTATTTAATTGGAAATCAATTTGTTTTTAAGGTCACTTTGACCTTGGCATTTGACCTGGTGACTGAAAAACTTTAATGGTCATCTACTAGTCATGACCAACCTACACACTGAATATGAAGAACCTGGGATCAAGGGTTCTATAGTTATTGATTGGAAACCGTTTTGCTGTTCAATTTTTAATGTGACCTTGACCTTTGACCTGGTGACCTGAAAAACTACAGGGGTCATCTACTGGTCATGACCAACCTAAACTAAGTTTGAACAACCTGGAACCAAGGATTCTATAATTATTGAGTGGAATCCGTTTTGCTATTCAAGGTCACTGTGACCTTGACCTTTGACCAGGTGAACTGAAAACTGAAAGGGTCATCTACTACTCATGACCAACCTACACACTAAGTCTGAAGAACCTGGGACCAAGTCTTCTATAGTTATTGATCGGAAACCGTTTTGTTTTTCAAGCTCACTGTGGCCTTGACCTTTGACAAGGATAGGCCTAGGGTTTAGATATTTTGTTTGTACCATTGTCTAATGAACCGCTACAAAGTTTATATAAATCATGGTCCTATCAAGAATAGAACTCTGGTTGCCATGGCAACTGAAAGGATTTTTTTTAAATCTTCTTGTTTGAAACCACAAGGCCTTGAACTTAGGTATTGGTTTGTAGTATGATCTGATCGACCTGTGCCAAAATAATATACATGGCTATGGGGTAAGAACTGACCCTACCTGAGGGGTCGCTTCATTTTGCATAGCTTTTAATAGGAAAATCTTGTTCTCTAAAGCAAGTTGCAATAAAACTTCACAGGAATGATCCTTGGGTGATCCCCTTTCAAAATTATATAAATCAAAGTTTACAAAAAACTGAGGGATCGATTGTTTTTGAATCCACATTAAAATTTCTTGTAAAATGGCCACGTGCCGCACATGATTTTCATACTGTGTAATCTCGTTTTTTGCAAACTCGTTTGTGCACGTATTGTAAGTCCACTCTAGAGATTAAAAGTCTAAACAGATAGAAAAAAACATACTACGTAAGCATAATCAGATAAATCAATTACTAAAATAAATAATCAATGCACTTTACATCCAAAATATTAATTATAACGCTTATCACTCAACAATGCTTTTCGTCTAATCAAACTGATTCGTTTCGTAACTAGGACAGGTCATGACCGGAACACACATGAGTAGGCTAGCAGACTATGAATTCTGATACTTGCAATGACTTTGAAAGACTACACAACATAGAACATTAAACAGAAAATTGTAAAAACAAGATCAAATCAAACACAACCTTCTCTCATACCGCGGTAGTTAGAAACGTTTTGAATTAGGTAATTTCTTTATTGCTAATTGACCACTGAACTTTTAATCAAGTAAATGTTAAATGTTTAAGTAGATAGAACAATTGTTTTGGTGAGTGGGGTGGAGGGGGGCTTATTTTGCCTTATATGTCTATATAGGAAACTTTTATTTATCTTGCTCTTAAATACTGCAAGTCCAATTTGAAAAAAATAATGGCATTATTGCTCCATTGGTGAACCTCTATATAAACTGTGAAAGTCATTGGGATCCATGAAAAAACATGGACACCAGGGGCAAGGCTTATTTTCCTTATATGTTTCCGTAAGAAAATTTAAAATCACTTTCTAAAAGTTGCAGGTCCAATTTGAGGATAATATAGCAGAAATGTTCTTTGTGTGACTCTCTATTCTGAAAAAAACAAAAAAACAAGAGGGCCATGATGGCCCTAAATCGCTCACCCGAGTCTCATTGCTCAAGTTACAAGTATCGTTATAGGTTGTTACGAGTGTTCGTAAGTTTGAATAAGTTTGCAATAAGTTTGATGATGATACTGTAATGTATTAGTACTCAAATTTTTGAGCAGAAATAGTTTTACTCTACAGGTCCCAGTGAACTTGACCTTTGACCTACGGCCCCCAAAAACAAAAGGATTCTTCTAATATAATTACCCTATGAAGTTTGAAGGTTCTGGCTGTAATGGTACTCCAGTTACTGAGCAGAAATAGTTTTCACTCTACAGGTCCCTGTGACCTTGACTTTGACATACTGACCCCAAAAACAGTATGGTTTTTCTATTTAGTAAAAGCAATCATCCTATGAAGTTTGAAGGCACTAGTTAAAATGGTACTCCACTTACTGAGCAGAAACAATTTTCACTCTAGATGTCCCTCTGACCTTGACCTTTGACCTACTGACCCAAAAAACATAAGCGTTCTTTTACTTAATAAGGGCAATAACCCTGTGAAGTTTCAAGGCTCTGGGTCAACTGGTACTCAATTTGTTAAAACGGAAATGAAGTGTGACAAATAGACAGACAGACGAACAGACACCCATAGACAGGGCGCAAACAATACGTCTCCACCATAAGGGCGGGGTTGGACGGAGGCATAACAATGAACAATTGAAGGTCTAGCCCTTTGTGTTTCAGAGCAGCAGATTTTTTAAGTTTTCCCTGTATGTTTCTGTGTAAAATCAAATGACCTCCGGGTGAGACCAGTTTTGACCCCGTGGTCATGATTTGAACAAACTTGGGAGAGGTCCTCTAGACAATGCTACATACAAAATATCTAAGCTGTACGCCATTTGGTCTCTGACAAGGAGATTTTTATACTTTTTCCTATATAACTATATTTAAAACAAGTGACCTCCAAGTTAGGGCCATTTTTGACCAAGGGGTCATGATTTTAACAAAGTTGGTAAAGGTCTACTAGACAATGCTGCACACCAAATATCTAAACTCTAGGACTTGTGGTTTCTGACGAGAAGATTTTTTTTTTTCTTATATAACTCTGTGTAAAACAAGTGACCCCCGGGGCAGGGGCATTTTTGACCAAGGGGCCATGATTTTAACAAACTTGGTAGAGGTCCACTAGACAATGCTACACACCAAATATCTTAACGCTGGGCCTTGCGGTTTCTGACAAGAAGATTTTTAAGTTTCCCCTATATAAATCTATCTAAAATCAACTGACCCCTGGGGTGGGGTCAGTTTTGTCTCCAGGGTCTTAATTGGAACAAACTTGATAGAGGTCCACTAGAGATGCTTCATATCAAAGATCTAAGCTTCAGGCCTTGACGTTTCGGCGAAGATTTTTTAAGATCCAACATTTAAAATCTATTTTTAGCTCCAGTGACCCAGAAACGCAATGGACCAGAACAATTTGAGCTTCATGCAAGGAACATCCCTGACAAGTGTCATTTAATTTGGCCCGGTGGTTTCAGAGGAGATGTCGTTTGAATGAAAAGTTGACGACGGCCGCACGAAGACCGATCACAAAAGCTCACCTTGAGCACTTTGTGCTCAGGTGAGCTAAAAAAGAAACGAAAAAACAACTGACAATATCTGATGGTTCATATAGTATATGCAAGAAGATTTCAAAGTGAAGGATTGCGACATACCACCTCTAAAGTTCTTAATCATTTTTTATCTGTCTTTTTTTCACACAATTATGTCTAATCTGTCTCTGGCTGTATGACTATTAGGTCGTATAAGCCAATGTTAAGTAGTATTAACCTGATCTTCAACACAAGCTCACTGGGGACTTGTAAAATTGTCGAATTTCTTTTTTTAAGCAAAGTTCATTCCCTTGACAAAGTTTTTTACCAAAGCTCAATGACTGAAAAATACCGAGATTCTGAAAAATGTTGGTTGATTTGGCTATACCTGTGCCCATAAATCCATTGTTTTCTTCGTCAAAGTGTTTCCTGTGCTAAGACACTTAGATAATTATCCTATTAGTTCGATATAGGCCTTTAAACGGCGCATGGTGCTGCCGAGGTGAGCTTGAGCAAACGTTGATGACGGCAATGATTCAGATAGATTTTCTTTCATCATCAGTGACTGTAGACTGGCTCCTTGAATACATATAAATGAAGTTTGAAAAGACAAGGGTTATTAATAACAACAACTACCAGCGTTTTGTCAAAATCAAACCAGCAGAAAGTTAGGGTAAATTCTAACTGTCGTGTTTTAGAAACAAGACATGCCCACGGGCAAAATGTCGAGCCCGCTCGTCTTAATTCAAACCTGAACGTATAAGCTTCAGATTAGGGAGAAAGATGTATGCATAGGTGAGATGTGCGCAACACATCTTCTTTATACCCAAGGCAAAATCTTGACATTGCATCATGTTAGGTGAACTTGACCTCTGACCCGGTGACCTGGTTCATGTGCATGACACGAAGTCTCATGATGAACATTTGTCCCTAAAAAACTCAATTCATGTTATTTGAAAATTCCTCCATGCACGAAGAAGTTATGGCATGCACAAGTTTGGACGCACGCACACACACACACACAAAAACACTGAAAAGCCATTTTGACAACTATGTCGAGCTCAGCGCAAGCGGGCTCGACAAAAATCCTCTGACCACTAAGCAAGATACAGCGGGGACAAACAATTTTGATATTTTTATTTGACCTTTTACCTCTTGTGACCTTGACCTTCATTTTGCGCAAGACAACTCAACTCACCATGGAGAACATTTGTTATAAGTTATATTAAAATCCATCCATGTATGTAGATGTAATACTCACAAATGAATGTTTAAATTTCTTATTTGACCTTTGACCCTGAAGTAAGACTTTGACCTTTACCACAGACACCTGAATTTTTCGCGCGACACTCTGCCTCACTATGGAGAACATTTGTCCCAAGTTTTATTAAATACCCGCCACGCATGTTGAAGTTACGCTCCGGACACGGGTTTTGAGCCGACCCTCCAAGTGTGACCTTGACCTTTGAGCGGCTGACCTGGGTTTTGCGTGTGTCACACCACCCTGTCATGCTGAACATTTGTATCAAACTATTTTGTAATCCTTCAAAGAATGAGCAAGATATAGACCGGACAAATCTAGACGGACGGACGGACTGACTGACGCACATACACCAAACCGCCAAAAGTGAAAAGCAGCGACTAAGTCGACCTCGCCACAAGTGGGCTCAACAATTTCAAAATCCTCTGACCACTAAGCATAATACCTTAAAGCATAAGCAAAATAGAGCGCCAACAAACAAATTTTAATATTTATATTTGATCTTTGACCTCTTGTGGCCTTGACCTTCATTTTGCGCAAGACAACTCAACTAAACATTGAGAACATTTGTGCTAAGTTATATTAAAAACCATCCATGTGTATAGAAGCTATACTCGCAAATGAATGTTTTATTTTGTTATCTGACCTTTGACCCCTAAGTGTGTCCTTGACCTTTGCCACAGACTCCTGAATTTTTCGCACGCCACTCCGCCTTACTATGGTGAATATTTGTCCCGAGTTATATTAAAATCCCTCCATGCATGTAGAAGTTACGCTCCGGACACGGGTTTCGCGCTGACCCCCAAGTGTGACCTTGACTATTGAGCGGCGGACCTGGGTTTTGTGTGCGAAACAGCACCCCATAATGGTGAACATTTGTACCAAATTATTTTGTAATCCTTCAAAGAATGAGCAAGATATAGACCGGACAAATCCAGACGGACGCACATACGGACGCATATACACCGAACTATACGCCAAAAGTGGCGACTAAGTCATGCTCACCGGTAGCGGGCTCGACAAAAAAATCAAGCGACTCGTGGAATCTGTGAGCTGACTTCATTTTACCCCATTGGAAAGCTCTTACCTGAATGGATAAATAAGTCCCTGTTTAAAACAAGATGCCCACGAACAACATGTCGAACCCGCCGGTTGTCAAAAGGACATCGTGATAGCCTTGCAGAGTTTTGCCCATTGTACATTGCATTTCTGCTTAATGTCCCTTATCACAGCGTTAAGTTTCAACAAAGGTCCCTAAAAAATGAGAAATGCTCTAAAAATGAAGAAAAAAACTCCTACACCCCCCCCGCCAAAAAACAAAACAAAAACAAAACAACACAAAAACAACAACATCAAAAACAACAACAAAGGGAATTAATTTAAAATCTAAGCCAGCCAGAGTTATGGGTTCTGTACTTTGCACTTCTTCTAATTGTCCTCGATCTCTGTGTGGAGTTTCAACAAAGACCCTCGTATAATTATTGAGTTTTCCTCCGTACAAAAAAAATCAATAAAGGGAAATAGTTATAGAAATAAATAAGGCAGAGTTATGGTTCTTGTACAGTGCACTCCATATCACCAAAATCTATCTACTGACGAAGTTTCAAGTCTGTGGCTTTTATACTTTCAGAGAAATTATCCAGACAAAATTTATATTTAAACATGTCACTGTGACCTTGACCTTCAAGCTAAGGATGCGGGTCTTGTGCGTGACACGCCGTCACATCAAGGTAAATAAAAGTGTCAATGTATTTAAAAATTCTTCCATGCATGGAACAATTTTTGGCCGGACAAGCAATTCCGGACGGACGTACTAACGTGCACACATACACCGAACTGCCATTGTGGCGGTTAGGTCGAGCTCACCGCAAGCAGGCTCGACAAAAATAATAACTGATGATAATCTCACATCTGCGATCTTACTGAACATTTCTGTGATCATGTGTTGTATTGTGCCTTTGACCTTAAATGTCCGTAAATATAAACAAATAAACAATGACTTCAGAAGTCGTTTGCAAACGAGCAGTTTTCAAGGTTAAAATAAATCTTCATTTTTTAATACCGCTACATAGATATAGTATTTCATAGAATGATTAAATATAAAAGCGTTTGGTTTTCAGTATTTAAATAAAGTCATGTTAACCGAGTCATGTCTCTTTTTGTTGAACCTTCAAGCTACAACTGATTCTTGCACATATTCGCCGAATTTGAACATTTATAAGTTTTATAGAGATACCTTTTTTTTCTAGATTACTGACTACCGGAAGTTTCTGTAAATGACAAATTCGGTAAATTGATCTGATACACCATGGCTTGATGTGTGTCATATCACATTTACATTTGACAGGGTCGCTGTGCGAGAACTTCGTCTACGATTTTCCGTGCGGTTTTAGGGGCGTCGTAGGTTTCTACGGGTTATGGCGTTTGTGTATACGAGTATTGTGCGATTTTGTACTGGACAAATCCGTACGGAGGTTGCGGGAAGATTGCAATTTCAGTGCAGTCAAGACAAAATTCCTACGCAGCTCGTACGAAACCCGTGCGGCTTCCGTGCAGAGGCTGTACGGAGATGATAGTATCATTCGGGCGATTTCACGGATACTGCATGGGGCACGGCAACTTTGCGATAACTGTGGGAGGGCTGTACAAATGCTTCACGAATCCACGATCTCCGAACGATGCCCGTACGGGTATTGTGCTATGCTAGTTACGATATGTCTTCGGGATACGGGCTTACGATTTTTTTTTAATTTGAATATTTTTTTAGACAAAATCGTAGAGCATCGTAGGCTGCTACGGCCGTTACGGCATATGTGTTTACATTGTATACGAGTAGCCTATCGTGCAATTTTTGTACAGGATAAATCCGTACGGAGGCTGCACGGAGATTGTAAAGGTCGCGTAATTTCAGTGCAGTCACTGCAAGCTTCCTACGGAAATCGTACGAAACCCGTGCTGCTTCCGTGCAGAGGCTGTATGGAGATGATAGTATCATTCGAGCAATTTCACGGATACTGCATGGGGAACCTAGCGGCAGCCTTGTGATAACTGTGCGAGGGCTGTACAAATGTCTCACGAATCCACAATCTCCGTACGATTTTTTGTGTGCAAAATGTCAACCGAAAATAGTGCGTTTACTGTACAACCATAGCGCGGCATCCGAAGGATGTCTGTGCGGGTATTGTGTAATGCTATTTACGATATGTCTTCGGGATACAGGTTTACGATTTTTTAACGTTTGTATAATTTTTTTTTATACAAAATCGTAGAGCATCGTAGGTTGCTTAATGTAGGCAACTGATATCTGTTTACCGATTTTATTCTTCTTTTATTTTAAATATTTTTAGTTTTCTAAAGATCTAGTGACCAGCAGTACTCTGAATTCCATTACTACCATTGAAATTGAAATTAAAACGCAGGAATATTAAATGAAAGTAAAACAGCAAGCTTTAAATACACATGTCTTATTAACTTATGACAATTTCTGTTTTTCAAATCTGTGAGTTAAAACATGTTTT
Organism: Cyclina sinensis; assembly: GCA_012932295.1. Classification (NCBI taxonomy): domain Eukaryota; kingdom Metazoa; phylum Mollusca; class Bivalvia; order Venerida; family Veneridae; genus Cyclina; species Cyclina sinensis. The sequence goes on along the minus strand of JAAONU010000001.1, from coordinate 33,731,039 downwards.
CTATGCAACTAACTCTACGACGAGGAATAGCCAGCCGTTATTAATAATAAAATCGGCCGCTTATGCAATTTTGTTTGTGAATAACTACAATATATTACCGATGCCTTCCAACCATCTTGGATTTTTTCTAACGTTAAAGAATTCAACTGAAAACAAATCAAAGGAACAGCCTAAACTAGTAACTAGTCCAAATATTGGACGTCTTTATCGTATTCATATATTTATCTTTCACATTTCTGTTTTTTCACGAATAAATGGTGGATTTTTAAGACAGCAATTAATCTAAGTTCTCTCATTGTCAATATTTCAATTTCCCCCTTTCTTACTAGAATGCCGTCCTACTGATTCATTTCATTGAAGTAGACCTATTTGTATTAAATATGGACTTTTCACATTTTAGCAGTCTTTGTGTGCAGGATTTTTTAAAAATAGACTGGTAGCTAAAGGATATGTAAGAACATTTATTAATCTGCGCTTTTGCTCTCCCGACCTTTCTTGTGGTGACAATTTTCTTTTCCGGTGTTTTTCGATACACAAAATTGAGTCACTGTCTAAATTATCTCCCTTCATAACCTCTCCTAATGTGTCACGTGACTCCACCGATTCATTCAAAGGCGGGCGTCGGCCCGAATAGTACTTTAAGATAATGAACGTTTAGCTTGAAACTACGGAATTTATGTATAGCTCGTTCTAGGATATTTGTATTGCGGAATTATCTTTCTATCTGTAACACGTGGATATACTATTTTTTACGATTTGTGCGCATTGTTATTTACTTTGAAATTTAGGTGACCAGTTTGGGTATTTTCAAAATGGCGGCTGAAGATCCTTTTTTCGGAATGAATGCTCAGGAAATGAAATATTTGGCGATTGATAGGAATAGGATCAATGATCCTATGATCCAGGCAGATTGGGCATCCAAGAAATTAATATGGGTGCCGCACGAAGTTCATGGTTTTGTTGCTGCAAGTATTAAGACGGAAGTAGGGGATGAAATAGAAGTCCAGGTAGAAGAATCAGGAAAGAGAATGAGATTTCATAGGGATGATTGCCAGAAGATGAATCCTCCAAAGTTTTCAAAAGTTGAAGACATGGCAGAGCTGACCTGTTTAAATGAGGCTTCAGTTCTTCACAATTTGAAAGACCGTTATTATTCTGGCCTAATCTATGTGAGTACCAAAAGACAAAATTTCTGTTAACATTTTTATTTGAAAAACTTCAGACATCATATCAATAATCTGACTGCAAATTTGAGGCTCAACTGAGTTTACACTAATAAGTAAATTTGAAATTGAATTTGCAAATTCTTTTCTGGTCCATGATTATGGGGTTCATGTGAAAGTCATACCCAAATTTAGTAATTGTCGATTGACAATCTTCTTGTCTAAAACTGCTAAGCCCAGAAGTCTGAAATTTGGTGGGTAGCATTGTCTAGTGCAACGTCGGAAACCCACGTTCGATCCATTCTGTTTCACTCTATTTATCTACCGTGGGACAATTGGCTGGTAAAATTTCGTACTCATGAACAATTCATTACCTACTTTCATTGGTTTCTGTAAGATTTCCCTTGCGGAATCTCAGCCAGTGAAATTAATTGTTACAATTTGCCTTCCGCGCCTATGTTTAAATCCTGGGAAATACGTCTTTTTTAAGTGACTTGTCATTATGCCTACTCTCCACACTGAAGAGTGTCTATTTGTAATGCGGCACCTCATTCGGCGAAGAGTTACATCCCTTTGCTAATAAATATTCATGAAAACAAATAATCAGCAGTCAATTATCCCACGGTACATAATGTAGTTGTGCGGAATATGTACCGGGGGTCACCGACGATGTGTCTAGTGGACGTCTACCATGTTTGTTCAAAGAATGTCCCTGGGGTCACTATTCGCCCTGCCCCAGGAGTCACAAGTTTTACCTAACAATATAGACATACCTGCCATGCGTCCCGGATCGTCCAGGATTGTCCCGGAAATCGAGTCCCGGAAAGACACCCGGTGTCCTGGAGAACATGAAAAATGCGCATACCATTGATCAGGCCAGTCAGTTTTTTGACACGCCCCTAATTCTTAAATTATTCGTTATGTTAATATGCTCCGGTTCGGCGAATACGCCGCATGTCATTGATAACCAATTAACAAATGACAGCTATCGGCTATCGATTTATTGACTAGCATTAATTAATTTGTAAGATATCTGCCCCTTTCAAAGACTGTCGCCGCGGTAATTGGTGTTAATAGAGATGCTACTTTAAAATTAATGCAAATGTGCGTCGACCTTGCCGACAAAGACTATTATTTTTAAATCATTAACTTGCTTGTGGTTTGTTTGCTGTCATTGGAATTTGGTATCAATAGAGATGCTGCTTAAAATTAAACTGAGTTTTTCACATAACTGTCCGACAAAGAAAAGGTAAGTTTAAAAGGTAGTCATAATGAATATTGTAATGTTTGATCAAATCACGCCGATACTTGTAACACGAAGCATAGACGACGCTGTCATCAAACACTCGTGATTCAGCTTGAATTCGAGTTTATGATGTTAATTTATTAATGGTACACAGTTATTATTTTATGATAACTGGTATGAAACTGATGTATATTTGAAACACGTGCACGGCTTTTCCATCCAAAAACAGCCCATCCAATTTTGTGTACTGCCAATGGTGGGGCATTAAAAGTATTATATTCATATAATATGAATAGTTGTATGTCCCAGAAAATCGGCTCAAATACTGGAAATTTGATATCAAAATCCCGGAAATGGCCAGAATAATTATGGCAGGTATGCAATATAGAAGAAAATATTTTAAAAATCTTCTTGTCTGAAACCACAAGACCTAGAGTTTTTAAATTTGGCTTGAAGCATTGTCTTGTGGACCTCTACCAAATTTGTTTAAATTATTTCCCTAGGGTCACTATATGCCCCACCCGAGGGGTCACAAGTTTTACTTAGCAATATAGAAGAAAATTTTTTAAAAACTTGTCTGAAACCACAAAGCCGAAAGTTTTAAAATTTGACATGTAGCATTGTTTAGTTGACCTCTCCTTCCAAGTTTGTTCAAATTATGTCCCTAGAGTCACCTTTGGCCTCACTTGAGGGGTCACTTGTTTAACATAGAAATATAGAGGAAATATGTTCTTGTCTGAAACTGCTACCAGTGCTATGCCGAGAGTAGTTGGTTTAAACAGCGAAATGAAGATTTAATGTCTAAATGGGCAAAATGGAGATTTTCAGGCAAGATAAAGACAAAAAAAAAAGTACGAATAAATGTCACTTCGACCAATGTTTTCAGGCTCATATAATAAAGAAGATCATCAGCAAAAAGGAGAAAAATACAATAAACTTTCTAATGTTGAAAATGTTAAATTCCCATCTGAAATCATTATACAGTACATGCCACGTGGAACTCACATTTTCCACTTTTTTGTGCAGACGTGGAAAAAGAAATATCCCCCGCCACAACGAGGAAAAAGACGGACGTCCTCGATGTCTCGACATCGCGAAATATCTTGGCTATAGTTAATGACCAACGGGAAATTAATTAGGATCATAACTCACCTGGATAAGCTGAACATTAAATGAAACGATAGTTATGAAACTGTGCATTTTACGTCTACCAGTTATGTGACATTTGGTAAAATTAAAACCAAACTTCAAATACATATGCTGTGTAGGTTTATTGTGTTCTTCTGTCATTGAAATTTTGAAAACCATTGTAATTACCTAGCAAAATCAATCAATATTTTTTGCCAAGTGCCTAGATGATACCGATGTCGCAGTAGGGTTTACATGTTGTATGTTTTCTTTAAATAGGAAAGCAGTTTAAACACATCGCAATCGGAAACCAGTCAGTTTATTTTCTGAAAATACAGTCAGCTGTTTCAAAGCAATTGCTTTGAATTGTCATTATTTGCCTTAACAAATAGGAGCATTCGTAAACAAATGCATCAGAATGAGAGTTTATACATTTATTTGATATTTTTAAAGCGTTGAATCCGCCAAAATGCTTGTAATCGGGAACTGTGGCGTGGCGGCGTGGCCGAGTGGTAAACGCGTCGGACTAGTAGTCAAAGGATTGCTAGCCGCATGGGTTCAAACCCAGTCAGGGGCATGCCGTTGTTTCCTTGAGCAAGAAACTTTGCACTCGTTGCTTAGTACTGGTTGGTTCCAGGAACGGATTCGAGAGTGTATCTATAAGCTAAAAAGCTTCCTACACAATCGAACTAAAATGAATTTGGTATAAACTAATCGGGAACTGTGAGAGCCTCAAAATCAATTATTATACCTGTGAAAATGTTCGCGGAACCATTTAGCGGACGTCCGCCGCGATATTTGGTGACCATGTTCGCCGTGGGGGTCCTCGAAATGCGGCGGATTTGGTCTCGTTTTACGGAATGGGTAGTCTGCGACGACCTCGAGGAAAGCGAGAGTTCCTCCTGGCGCATACTCATGTTATCAGTGAGTGGCTTACATACATTTGAAACATCATTGTTATTAGAGTATATCATTATTTCTGTTCTCCATTTTGCTGTTGATCGTCTTCATTTCGCCTTAGAGCATGAAAGTCAACACCTTTGCTATTAGCAGCTAAACATGAAGAAATTTAGTCATTTTAGTTACATGTTATCATTGACGATAACAATCAAAGCATAACAAATGCAATAAAATTTGATGATAAGATCTGAGGATAATCAAAAACCAAATAGTTGAGACTAAATACCGACATTGGTCCGTTATGATACCGGAATGAACTTTGGCAAATTCATCAGCAAATATTCTCGTTTAGATATCGGGAATTTCATTTTGATTGGGAATTTTTTTAAAGATTGGGAATCAAAGCATATTTGCCATTGTGAATGGGTCCATAACTGCTGGTCAGATTAACACTGCCTGTTGGATTTTGATGACAGTTGGAAGACACATGCTTTTCTCAAAAACAGTCTCTAGTTATTAACTATTATCACTTTAAACGCAAGTGAGTTGCCACATGTGCCATGTTGTAGCACTTGTAGTGGTCCATTGGAAAAAGATGAAGGAATATACTTAAAGCCCTTTATTTGTAGCATTGTAATGTAATAACGTGCTTTTGATTTTATTCTGTAACTTTAATCAAAACTAAATACTGTTTCTTTGTTTTTATAGGCAGTACCCTAGCACTTGTATGTTCATGTTTCAGACTTACTCTGGCTTGTTTTGTGTGGTAGTTAACCCTTACAAGAGATTGCCAATTTACACAGAAAAGGTGATAGAGTTGTATAAAGGCAAGAAACGTCATGAAGTACCACCCCATGTGTTTGCCATCACAGATTCGGCTTACAGGAGCATGCTGCAAGGTTGGTAGTTGAGATCAGTTAATAAAATGAAAGTTCGTTTGTGACAGGTCTGCTGCTGTCCTTACTGTAAACAGTACAAGGTTTTTGTTACGATAATCTTAAGTTGTCTTATTTCTTGTGAAATGTAGTCATAGAATTTAAATCTTAATCTATATTTTACAGCTGTATTTGACCCAAGTTTTGAAAATCTCATTGAATTGTTTTGAAGACAGCTTACGTAATTTGCATATGAAAAAAAGGTTGTTGAGGCCTTAGACTTGTGTTTATACTGCAGTAAGTACTCGGCCTTTCTGCTGCTAATCTATTTATTCTAAAACCTAAAAATTGACTTTTCTGTTTTTCACCTTATAGCGTTTATTTATTGACTGATATCTCACCGTCGGATACCCACGGTTGATTATTACATTTATCAAACTGTGGGAAAAATGAATCAATTTGTGTCGATATATTGTAACAAGTGCCTAAAATATCGACCGATGAAATCGCGTTTAACAAAACTGATACTCTTCAATGGAGAGGGTAGAAAACTATCAGAAACAAATTGGCTGCGCCCATGGCGAAAAACCTGTTTCGCGTTTCTTGCCAATATAAAAGGCAAAAACTATCGACAACTCAATTCTTCGACAAGCAAAGACCACTATAGTGATATTTTACCTAGTATTAACATTTCTCCCACATTTTCAATTTTGAACTTTTCAAAAACAGAATTAAACATGTCGTCTATGGTTGCTGCCATCTTGTCTGTAATACCAAATGTCATATAGAATGTGCGTTTTGATTGGTTTTTATAAGCTCGACTTTTTTTGAAAAAAAAAAATCGAGTTATTGTCATAGTCATGGTGTCGTTGCCGTTGCCGTTCCCGTCCGAAAACTTTAACATTGATCATAATTTTTTTATTCCTTAATGGATTATCTTCATACTTGGACACAACAACCCTTTGGACAAGACCTTCAAGATGACCAGACTAAACTTGACCTTGACTCTTAAATGACCTTCATATTCAAGGTCAAAATATTGAATTTTGCTAAAATTGGCCATAACTTTATTATTAGTAGGTGGTTTCTCTTAATTCTTGGACACAACAACCCTTTGGAGAAGACCTTCAAGCTGACCAGACTAAACTTGACCTTGACTCATACATTTTTTTAAATGACCTTCATATTCAAGGTCAAAATATTGAATTTTGCTAAAATTGGCCATAACTTTATTATTAATAGGTGGATTCTCTTTATGCTTGGATACAACAACCCTTTGGACAAGACCTTCAAGCTGAGCAGACTAAACTTGACCTTGACTCATTAATGACCTTCACCTTCAAGGTCAAAATATTGAATTTTGCTAAAATTGAGCATAACATTAGTATATTTGACTGGATTTGATTTATACTTGGACAGAACAACACTTATGACAAAACCGACATGTTGAATAACTCAGATTTGACCATGACCTTTAAATTACCTTGACCGTCAAGGTCAGATGATTGAATTTTGCTTAAATTGTCATAACAATCTCATTTATTTATAGATTCAATTCAAACTTGGACTAAACAACAGTTGTGACAAATCCAACATCAAGATTATTTCAAGTTTGACCTTGACCTTTAAATGACCTTGACAGTCAAGGTCAAATCATTGAATTTTGTTAAAACTGGCCATAATTATGTAATTTATGGTTGGATTTGAATCAGACTTAGACAAAACAAAACTTTTTCGTTTCGATTTCAAAAATGTCATCGCATGACCTATATTTTTGACCTACTGACCTACTTTCTGGTTTTGAGCTACAGCAATGAAATTTGGACTGTGTGCACAGTTTTTTATTTCGATTTCAAAAATGTCATGGCATGACCTATATTTTTGACCTACTGACCTACTTTTTGTTTATGGAGCTATGGCAATAAAATTAAGACCTTGTATACAGTTTTTTTCTTCCGATTTCAAAAACGTCATAGCATGACCTATATTTTTGAACCACTGACCTACTTTTTTGTTTTTTAGCTACAGCAATGAAATTTGGACTGTGTACACAGTTTTTCGTTTCAATTTCAGAAATATAGCATGACCTATATTTTTGACCTACTGACCTCCTTTTTGTTTTTGGAGCTATGGCAGTGAAATTGCATTGGTCCATTTCTGTGATATGCATCATTACATTCATAAAAATTTCTTTCATCTTTGAACCCAGGTGAGTGCTTTAGGGCCATTGGCCCTCTTGTTTATTAATACTTGGACAAAACAAGGCTTATGACAAAACCTACATGTTAAATTATTCAAGTATGACCTTAACCTTTAAATGACCTTTACAGTCAAATTTCTAATTATTGCATTTTGCTAAAATAGCCAAACTTCTGGTTTTATGGACGGATTTGATCTATACAGGGACAAAACAACACTGAGAATAAAAGAAATGTGTTAAACAATTCAAGCATTACCTTGACCTTTAAATGACCTTGACATTACTTAACTTGGCTATATCTTTGTTGTTAATGGATGTAGTGTCTTCATGCTTGGACATAACTACTTTTTAGACAATACCTCCAGAGAAGGTTAAACTGAACTTGACCTAGACCTTTAAGGTCAAATTTCTGAATGTTGCTAAAATTGGCCATAACTTTGTTATGTATAATTATATTTCCAAATGATGTTTCATTTGAAATCCCTTCACCACTATGTGCTTCCTCTGATGTGTTTGCCTTTGGAAATAGAAAAAAGTCGAGCGTGGCCCCCGCTTGCGGTGGCTCTTGTTGTCTCATGAAATAGTGAGGGAACCAATGAAATAGCTGTCTTTGAAACACCTCTTATCGACTAGATAGCGTCCAAATATCCCATGGCTGATAAATGTTAAAGGGTCGGCCGTAGGTATCCAACAATGCTGTTATCTTAGATATTTTGTATCTAGGCATCTTGCATGAATATCTGCCATACACTGGGGCCAAGGTCACCGAGGCTTAAAAAGGATGTTTCAACTTTTCCCCCATAGATTCCTCATTTAATAACCAGTGTCTTAGATAATTGTTACGTATGTACCATGGACATCTGCCCTTTGGTTGGATTTTAGGTCTTTTGCATCAAAGAATTCGAGGCTAGAAATAAAAAATTGTCCTACCCCAGGGGTCACTTGGTTTTATATAGACTGACGCAGGTTAAAACTTTAAAAATCTTCCCTGTCAGAAACCACAAAGCCTGGATTTTAGATATTTGGTGTGTGAATGAAAGTAGTTGCAGATGTACACTGGTGAGCAATAAAAGGGCCATCATGGCCCTGTTGTAATGATAATAGAGACTCCTTTTATTTGTCTTATAAACCAAACTGTAAAACTAGTTTGTATGATGTCCAGGTCCGTATATTGACTAAGGATACCAGGTTGAGTAAGACAAACTGATAACATATGCTATAAATATGACGAATGTGTTCCATGTATTTTGTAACCGATTGCATTGAAAATACTGCATTATTTTTGGTCGGTTCAGTAGAGTTTTGTTAGTATAGATTTTTATACAGTATTCATTGTTTACAAAATAGGATTGAAATTTGACCTCATATTGGTGCTGAAGTGTAAGCGTTTAAATACTTCAGATATGTGGACTGGCTCTAGTTTTAAGTTTAAAAGATAAGTTATATTTGTGTGGGTGTTTTGTTCATATCTTTCTTAAGTCTTCTCTTGAAAGCTAAAACTGACATAGTATTACATGTAGCTGTAAATGTTTAACTGCAGTATGCCTGTAGTTTTCAAGGACTTAATTTATTATAGGGTTGTACAAAATTCTGAAGAAGTAGTAGGTGTAGTTGGGTGCAAAATACTGTTAAGGAAAAAAGGGGATCAAGAAAATCAATAATCATAATTATTATGCTATTTAGGGGATAGTTTGTGCCCAGTTTATTAGTTTGATTAAATATGGCAAAGGTAAATGAAAATATTTATAGGCATTCGAATGTTTATGCTTTAGTTCTCAGTGTTTTCAAAATTTAAGCCCAAATCATTTGTCTAATGTGTTAGACATGTAGATTACTCGAGTTTGCCGGTTTTTGTAGATTTATGAGGTTTTAGATTAGTCGGCCGTAAAAATGTTTAGGTCATAAAACAGCAGTTTGTTAGAATTGTTGTAAATGGCCATATAGTAAGAGGTTACATTTATTTGGTTGTACATCAGAAATCTTTTAAAAATCTTTAAGAGAGTTTAGATTGATTGAATTAGACCCGGTTGAAGTTGACATATCCTTTGTGCCGATTTGTACAAAACAGGCCTAATTTTTGTGTTCTCAGAAGCCTCGGGCCCCTGGCACCAATTTCTTTTAAAAAGAATTATTTTCTGCTTACAATTATTTCAGTTTTCTCACTATTTAATAAATAAAGAATTTCAATTGGTAAAATAAGTCAGTCATTATTTTTGCCTTTTTTGTTACAAAATATCAGTTACTAAAAAATATTAAATCAATATTAGCTACTATTTCGTACAAAACTCTAAAATCTTAGAGCATTTCAGTTTTGAAGCTGGCATGTTGAACTTCCGAGTAATCATCAAAAGTGATTGATAATCACTTTTCTTCTTAAGTATTGATTTTCTATGATACACATGTTTTTATGCTGTTGACATTTTATTGCAAATTCAAATCATGCCACAGAATATTGCCTTCATAAAACTAAAATGTAATTAACATACGTGTTTCAACTGTTTAGCTCACCTGAGCACACTGTGCTCAGAGGTGAGCTATTGGGATCATTGATTGTCCCACATCCATCTGAGCGTGTTGACAACAATTTGACTTGATCAACCTCTCCTAAACCCCTAAGCCAACTTAGAGAAACATGCCTGGGATATTCCATGCATAAAGCTCTACCAAAGTTGTTCAAAGAATTAATTCCATCAAGAACTCTGGTTGCTATGGCAACTGAAAGGAAAAACTTTGAAAATCTTTTTGTCTGAAGTGACAGCCTTAAGATTTGGTATGTAGCATTGTCTAGTGGACCTCTACCAAGTTTGTTCAAATTACATCTCTATGGTCAAATTTAGCCATGCCTCAGGGGTGAATTGATTTTACATAGGCTTATACTGTATAGGGAAAACTTTGAAAATCTTCTTATCTGAAACCACAAGGCCCTGAGCCTTAAGATTTGCTATGCAGCATTGTCATTCTACCAAGTTTGTTCAAATTATGCCACTGGGGTCAAATTTGGCTCTGCCTCTGGGGTCAATTTATTTTGCATAGGCTTTTATTAGTAAAACTTTAAAAAACTGATTGTCTGAAACCACAAAACCTAAAACTTACAGTACACGCAGCGCGGACTTTGACATTGTTAACATTGTCGCGGGGGCCAGTATCGTCTCCGGGTGGCCAGTCGCGGTGGACTGAACACCCGAAATTTCGGGTGTCCGCTAAAATGACCACCGGGACAACCGCCGAGGGGTATGACCACCGCGTGTCGCGGTGACCGAACGCCGCGCGTCCCCGCGATGTTCTGACTTGGAGATTACTGCATTTAAACATACTCAGCGTACAGTACACGTACGTGGTTTTCTTTTTACTCATTCTTATTTTACTTACATGTATTTTGTGGCTAACTTCAGTTGGTCAAATTAAAACCAAATTTCAAGTACATATGCGGTGTAGGTTTATTGTGTACTTTCGTTTTTGGAATTTTTGAAAAACGCTTGTTACTATATAGCAAAATCGATCAATAATTTTTGCCAAGCGCCTAGACGATACAGATGTCGAAAGAAGTTAAACACGTGTTGACCTAAAAACACAGACAATTCATTTTCTGAAAATATGATCAGCTGTTTCCGGAAGCAACTGCTTTGAATGGTCATTCTTTGCGTAAACAACAAGGAGCGTACATAAATGCATCATAATTAGAGTGGATTTGTTTAACCGGATGGGGTATTAAGAAGAAAAAGAAACAACTTCAACTGGTAATAATTACGTGTTTTTGTAACTCGTCTGAAATAAAAATAGGGGAAAGTAGAATTGTGTTGCGACTTCGTTTTTTCGGACACTGCAAACCCCCGCGACCCGAAGCCGCGACATGGCGCGGTACTGAACACCGCGGACGGCCGTGCTGACCCCCGCATTTTATACGAATGACACTCGACGCGGTGGTCATTTTGGTCTTCAACGCGGACAGTAAAATCGCGGGGACGGGTGTTCGTTCTCAAAGTCCGCGCTGCGTGTACTGTAGATGTTTTTAATGGAGCATCAGCTAGAGGTCATCTACTAAGTTTGTTCAAATTATGCCCATTGAGTGAAAATTGGCTGTACCCTGGGGGTCTGACACTTGAATTCATATAGATTTATATAGGGAGAATCTTAAAAAAGCATTTGATGTTTGCTCAACAACAGACCCAAAGGCAAAGTATTCAGGTGAGTGTTCTAGGGCCATGATGGCCTTCTTGTTCAATGATTGAACCCTCTCTATGGACTAAAAGATGTTGTGTTTAATGATTTTTCTGCTGAGTAAAATCAGCTAAGATATGGTTATTACCTATCATTGTTTTATGAAGCAGTGTTTTCTCTCCTAATAAGATACCATTGTGAGAAACTACCATTCATGACTTTCAATAAACTCTCATAATTGCAAAATTGCCCTTTGATGTTTTCAGCACAGTTTTTAACTTTGACAGTTCTCTTTCTTTTTTGATACTTTGATCTTCACTGTTGGTTTTTATAAAGCATGTTATATAGAACATTATCTTTATTCAACTGCCTGCTCAGTGAAAAAATGCTTAAACACAGACATATACATACGGTGATTGGGAAAGTCATGCGCAACACGCAGTTTGCCCATTGTTTTAAAAATAGTTATGCCCATACATTTTACTATTGGATGTGCAGTTCACCCCAAGTTAATTTTGTCCAAAATCTGATGTAAAACAACTTAAAAAATAAAGAAAAACTGACAATGAATCGAAATCTGATTGTAAACATTATTCAGATACGGCATATTGCAGGGTGTACATTGCTATATATTACCAGTATGCTGATTCGCTTGCAGTAGAAAATAAAACATGATTGAAAAAAAAATTTCGAAAGTAAAATTTTAAGAAATGATGTCTTTCCATTTATAACTGAGAGAAAGAAGTGTTTTCGGCATGTAAAATAATAATGTTTTATTTGCTAAGATAGTTAACGGCATGTGGGTATTATCACTGCCATCACACTTCACGTTTATGCATGCCTCTGAAGAAAAAACTCAAGAATGATAAAAAACAACCAACTTCATGTAGATTATGGAGACAGAAGATCCTGAACTGGATGAAAACGAGAATGTATCAGAACAGATTGAAATAACTTCTTCAAATGAAAGTGTCACTTACATTTCCTCTGCAAATTAGGACACAAATTTACAACTAAAGAAAAACTTCAAAAAATTTCTTTTCTTACGAAATTAAAAATTGCCCATCAAAAATTGAAAATTTCCATTTGAATTTGAAAATTAAGGGGCAATTTTCCCACTTTCAAAAATTATTCTCCAATCATTGTATATAGCAAATCATATTTTGCTATTAGATTCAGGTGCTCACAGTCCTTTCATGCATTCAGTTCACTACTGTTCTCAAGTCACAGGACAAGCAATTTTAAGCACTGATTATATTGTGAAAAATCATAATAGCAAATTGAATTTATATCAGGCCATATGAACATTATAAAATACATTAAATTTTAATTTTTACAATGAATCCATGTTAAGTTTCTGGACATGCAAAACACATCTGTTTAACAATGTTATAGGTGTAAATGAAACTTTTTTTAAGGTAACAGATTTTGACCTGTTTGATCATGTTGGAGAACAAACAGCAGCGTTTTTTTAATTTTTCAGTTTTTACTAAATAGTGGTTTATAGGTCATGTAAATTTTGTGGAATTAATGGCAATGGCTCTGTAATCACAGTTAATTACCAGTTACAGGTTTCCGGTAGATTACTGTCAATACTTGCCTATAAGATGCACTTTTTTACCCAAAACTCATACTTAGATTAGGGGAAGTGTGACTTATAAGCAGCTCCAAAAAGTGATTTTTTTTTTCTTTACCCCAAAAGTGACTTTGCTGAACCACTATGCACCACCAGCCAATGTATATATATCATTGATTGTTCTAGAGCCATTCTTTAAAATTTAAAAGTCATCCTAATAATTTGTGGTTGGAATCATTGCAGAAGCTGAATGAGAGTGCAGATGTGTCCACAGTTTGTATAAATTACATTTATATCATATAATAACAATGCCTCAAATCTTCTTCATTTCATACTGCGTCTTATAAGAGGGTCAGTGCAAAAGGAACAGAATTTTGACTTGATTTTAGGGAGTGCGTTTTATACACAAGGTCGTCTTATAAGCGAGTAAAAAGGTGCAACTTTCACAAGTTAAATACTAAGGCTAAACCTATGATCCCTCAATTGACTGACAAGTTACAAGGTAACAGTTGGAATGCAAAGTGGTGTAGGCCTAATGCAACCATATTTAACCATTAGCTAGTCAATGCAAGCTAAAGCTTTAATATTGCGACTACAGGTTCCTGCTAGTATAGAACATTAGGCACAAGAACATCATTTCCAACTCTTCAAATGACATCTTTGACGAAATAATTTTAAACCCCCGACGTTCTGCAGTGTGATAGCGATCACACGCAGTTTTATACACATTGACGACCTGAGCCGCCATTTTGTTACTGTGCGACAATAAAATCCGTCCGTACCGTACCTCTACAATACGAAGTGCGACAATTTTTTTTTTTTTTTTTGACAGACCTAAAAAAAACAGTAGGGTCGGGCATATTTTTAGGTAGGGTCGGGTGACCCGAACAGAACAATTTTTTTTTTTAGGCCTAAGTTAAATGTGATCTTGGATCATTTATAATTGTGATATTCCCAGGTAAGAGGTATTTCAGTTGTGGGCATTACTTGTCTAGATTTGTGGAGCCTTGCAGGTGCAAAGTTTATTGCTATTTTTTTGCCCATGTTGTTACTGTCCAGTCATTACATAAAATAAGGGATAAATGATTTGTTCTGTTGATAATTTTTTAATGGCTCTCTGCCTACAGGTAGCATTTAAAATCAAATAAGACTTAATATGAAAATTGCCTATACATTAAGTAGTTACAAAGCAATTCAGTGCAGTATGTAAATGTATTCTTACTTTGAGAAATGCCTGTGTACCCTGTAGGGCATCATTAACAATTTTGTGTATTTGAACAAGTAATTAAATTAATACTTTCACGTTACCTTTTTGGAAAAAAAGAAATCACAAAGGGTACTTCTGATAGTATGGTTTTGGCAGAACTTACAAACTGTGTTGAGTTTGTGGCAGTCCTGTAGTACTCTCTAGCTCTCTTGTCTTTATGTATTCTCTTCTTATCTTTCATTTCAAATCTCTCTGCAGTGTTCCTAAGATTTTTTTTTATGAATTTTGATATCTCAATAAAAAAAGCTAGAGGAATCTTAATTGTAATTTTCAGACAGTACATCACATTTTATTCTTCATCCAAAATGGAACTTTTAAAGTGTTGCAGAGTTTTATAGCATTCAGAATTATAGAATTACTTAAAGTCAAGTCTGAATCTGATGAAATTTTTTTTGTAACTCAGATTATCTTGAATATTTTAAACGTTTTCAGTTTTTGCAGGTATACAGTATTATGCAGCATTATTTGCAGTGAATTGGCTTTGTCTGTCGAGTGAGAACTTATTTCTGATTTAATTGTGAAAACAAGATTCATGAAATTTATTGGACAGAAATTTCATATTTTACAGTGTGTGCATATTTGTCACACTATCAGAATATCAGTAAAGTTTTACACTATGGATTAAACCTTTGTTTGGTTGAGATCTTATCTATGCGTGGAATGCAGACATGTTTTCTCAACCATTCACTGCTTGTCAATACCTAAATAGTCCAGCTACCACTATTCATGTTACAAAATTGATTTAAGTGATCACCTAAATCTGGGATAATGATGGTTATCAGTTAAAATAATGCTGGGTTGCTTTATGTCAGTCCCGTCAACTTGTTTCAAAACACAATTTTGTTAAGATCTGTTTTATATGGTTTCAGAGGAGTAGCCATAGATTTCAGAGGTGTAGCCATACCAGTCCTGTCTCTTTCCATTAAAAACCTTGAAGGTGTATTTTGCTTAATTGATTATAGAAACAAATTTCATTTTTTACTATCGGAAAATAATCAAAATGTTAGTGGGAACACTTTCAGAAATTTTGTACACTTACACCCTAATGGGTCTGTATTATCACAACAAATTCTGTTTACATGCATGATAAAACTAGTTAAATAGAACTTAATCACTTATTTATTGAATTATTTAATGTATTTATATAGTCAAATGTAATTTCCTTCAAAGAGTAACTTCACTTGCCACCTGGCAACATTGATTCTTGGAAATGAAAAATCTATAGTTGCCGCTACAACATGGCTACTAACTATTATTTGATTAAATTTGATTATCGTTACATCACTGACTTAGATCAATGTGATTTACATATTTCCAAATCTTTTATCTGTGCCACCCTTGCGTCAATCCACTTGAAATGAACTACATATGACAAGGTAACAAACTGAGAAAATGTAATACAAACAAATGCATGAGCCAAACACTGTATATAAATTTTATAATGATTATTTTTTAACATGTTTAAAATAATGAAAAGAAAAATATTTTGTCAAAACTCTGCTGATCAGAATATTCATAGAGAATCTCAGCAGGAATACTCTTAACACTTTTTAAAACATGGCACTCATAGGTAACCTTGTATCTGGGAGATTCAAAGCATTTTTTCATGCAGAAACTGGGTGTATTTGGGAGTTTTTGTAGACTGCCTTTGCAGAGGAAACAAAATTTGTACCAATTGCACAAGCTGTACTGTATAATTAAAGAATTTTCCTGATTGAAGAATTTAGTAACTCATGTAAATCAGTCTGGAAGATTAAGATACTTTTCTGTCTATGTGATAAATTTCAAGAAAAAAGAGAAAGCTTTCTTATCCGTCAAAGTACTGGTGAATTGGATCATTACAAGATAAGGTTGCTAGGAATAGATTTCTTGATATGAGCAACTATCAATAAAACTTGTTCCTTTGCACTTGAGAAATTGCCAGAAACATGAGTTTGTAGTGAGGAAATTATGAATGAAACCTACATGTAATTTGACTTGCCTGGTATTTTTGAAGTGATTAATAATACTGGCTGGGTTAGAACAATAGTGGCTTTGTCTCAGGTCTGTTTTGTCACAGATGACGTTTTTCATTTAGTATAATAGCTTAAGATATAAAGGTCTACAGTGTAGAGACTTTGAAATCAGATGAATAGAAAATTATATCTGTTACACTTAAATCCTTGTTATCATTTAAGTGTTTTTAAAATACAGTAGATGTAATTTCTTCCTGTTCATAATTTTGTTCATGAAGTAGAGTTCAGTAACCCTGTGGAGACAAATTAAAAGCCTGCAGAATATGTCTTTAACTCTTCATTAGTAAAGTCAACAGAAATATTATCAGCGGCTCGATTTTCTACCTACATGTACCTGTCCATTTGTCTTACATAGCTTTTGCTATTTTATCCAGTTAATTTCATATTGAAAGTGGGCTTCAATGTTATTCTGTAATCTCACTCTCATTAACTACATCTGACGGATAAAAGTATGAATGGTTTTGTTCCTACATATTTAGAGATTCATACCTTGCACCTTCATGTTAGGAAACAGATATTATGCCTTAAACATTGGGATGCTTTCTAGAAAAAGCCCTATCATTTGCATTTGATTCTTAATATTAAATTTTTGGGAGTTTTTATAAAACTTCCTCTTTGTTGGACAGTAGTTTAATTACCAGCTCGTCAGCCATTTATCTGTTTGTGTCAGAGGTTTGAATGATATTTTCAGGTTATCATACAATACTTGACTATACATAGTTGAAATACTTTACTTTTGCTGGTATATGATAAGTGACTGGATGAATAATCAGCAGGATACAGGGCTTTACTTAACAAGATAACAGTGTTGAGGTGCAAACCACTCTATCTTTACAGAATACTTTGTGCATGCTTTAATCTAGGGCGTAAAAAAATAGTCTTGTTTCTGGTCACAGGTCTCCATAAACATAGGTAGGTAGGTATTTTTCTCGCTTTTTTTCCCCTTCAGCCTAGACATAACATCTGTTGTGAAAACTGGTTTTGTTAAATAGGCTAAAAAATAACACTTGTTAAATGTTAACTTGATCAGTTATTTGATGTTATATTTGATAGCCCCTTAATTTGCAAACAATTTATTGATTATAGATACTACTTGCAACTATTTTGTTTTACATATTGCTTTACAAATCTCACTGAATAGATATTAATGAAATGGCCTTTCATTTCTTATATTACTAAACCAATAAAATACAACTGAAGTCAAGGTCTTACCAAGCACATGTTTTCAATCTTTAGGTTAGATACATGTCTATGTCGTTGTAAAAAAAATGTTTTGATTGATTGGGAAGTCTCTGTAAGTTTAATTTCAGCATAAGCTTTGAAATGCTCAGAATGTTAATAGACCATTCATCGGGTGTGCAGCCATTGTGCAGGTACAGATAAAATCCATACAAATACTGTCTGGTATCAGAAATCGCATTTTAGTTTTCAGCTCTCTTCAAATATCAGGACCAAGCGAAGCTCTAGATTTAATGAAGTTACTGTCCGGGTGTTGGGGGTGGGGGGGGGGGGGGGGGGGGGTCATAGTGAGCTTTTGTGATAGCTCTGTGTCATTTGTGCGCAATCACATTTTCACCTTAAACCACTAGGTGAAGGTTGCAGGAATGTTCCATGCATTAACCTTTAGCAAAGTTGTTCAAAGAATTCAACTCCATGAAGAAAAGATTTAAATATCTTCTTGTCTAAAACTGCTTTGCCCAGATGTCTGAGATTTTGTGTGTAGTATTGTCTGGTAGACCTCTACCAATGTTGTGCAAATTATATCCATGAAGTCACTGTTTGCTCGCCTGAGGGGTAACATTTGATTTTACATAAGCTTACATAATTATGGAAAACTTTGAAAATCTTCTTGTCTGAAACCACAAGGCCCTTAGCCTTAAGATTTGGTATGTAGCATTGTCTGGTGGACCTCCACCAAGTATGTTCAAATTATGCCCCTGGAGTCATATTTGGCCCTGCCCTGGGGGTCAGTTGATTTTATATAGGCTTATATAGGGAAAACTTTGAAAAACTTCTTAGATATTTTTAATGGAGCATCAGCTAGAGAGCATCTACCAAGTTTGTTCAAATTATGCCCCATGAGTAAAAATTGGCTCTACCCTAGGGGTCACTTAAATTCTTATAGATTTGTATAGGGAGAATCTTATGAAAGCTTTTGACATTGTTCAACAGCAGACCCAAAGGCAAAGTATTCAGGTGAGCGATCTAGGGCCATGATAGCCCTCTTGTTATAATTTTTTAGCTATTGTTCGTGACATTGTTCTTGACATACTTATTGCTTTTGAAGCAGTGTCTATGAAATTTGGACAAGATGTACAATTTTGCATCTAATTTCTATATCAACGTTAGTTGAACTTACCTTGGTTCAGCTGATTTATAAAGGACTCTTGATTCCTCTAACTTTGAATACAGTCTGGCATATCTCCATAACCTTTGGTTGGATGTTGAGGAAACTTCACAGCAATGATGGTGACCGAGTTTAGTTCTGCAATTATAGATTTATGTTATTTAGTTGTGAGCGTGTTCCTGTTGGACGATTTTTAGTAGTGTTGCAGTGCATGTGATGGGAGACATATTTTTTTCAAAAACAGTCTCTAGTTATCTCTTGTCAGCGCAACTACTGTATTCATCTTCAGATGTTAATGAAACTATATAGAAATGTGTTCAGTACCTAGTGTAGTTTTGCATATTTTCACAGTTTTTTGCTTCAGGCTTACTTTTTCTCCTGGAAATCAACATGTAGTTGCTTTTATTTCTGACAGTTGATCATTGTGTTATATATACCATGTTTGAAATTCATAGTCACACTAATTATGTTTTATCAGGTAGAAACTAGACCTTGTATGTCTGTCTGAGGTAGAATTGTTGATGTTTTTCGTGTCATGCAACTATGATAATGTTTGCACAGTCATGCAAACCCTTCCAATTAATTCATCATTTCATCTGACTGTTGAAATGAATACTAAACATGTATTAGAATACTGTAATGACTCATTGAACATGTAAAGTAGTGGCAAAACTGATGTAAAACAGTGAAAAGAACTTGTTCCTGTTTAAATCAATTTTAATGCTTCAAATTGAAATTTGAGAACTGAATCTATCTTTGTTATGGGGGATTTTAAAGGTTGAATTGTAACACTTACTTTTTGGCAATTGTTTTAGGCTTGTATAGGCAGTAGAGTCTGCTCAGTCTGATCATGGTCTGCATGATTTGCTGTTCAGGCAGTCTGCTCAGTCCGATCATGGTCTGCATGATTTGCTGTTCAGGCAGTCTGCTCAGTCCGATCATGGTCTGCATGATTTGCTGTTCAGGCAGTAAGTTTGTAAATGATTATAGAGTCTGCCTAAATGTATTTTAGAAATAAAGCAGAGTAGGAGGTATTCACAATGGTTCACAATATGGCATTATGTAATATGTTTTATATGAATTTTTAGAAGTAAATGATCTTCAAACCAAAACAGTTGTGAAATAATTTTAGAAAATAAAAGTCACATGAGCAGTATAAGAATATGAATGTTACAGGTAAATGAGAAAAAATATGTTGCCTGTTAATCAGGATTGATGGGAAAATGATATGTTTTTGCTTCTGGAATAATTACTTTGATATACAGTACATATTTATACTTGCATGCATTGTACAATAGCAGATGTTTCCTGTACATGTAGATTGAAAATCTAATGTAACTGTGTGACATTGACTTAGTCATTCAGTAACTAACATTTTCTTAGCCAGGTTTCAAATGGGATAAAGTCGGAAATTTATAAATGATTTCAGATATGAGAAGCTTTCTTGGTTGGTAGAGCTGACTAGACTCTGAACCCATGCACAATGTGTAACTCAGTTTGCAATGTAACAGTTTCAGTATGCTCACGAAGGCTTAATTAATATTAGTGCCTAATTTCTGTAGGACTTAAAGAGCCTCAAAAGTCGCATGATTCACATCATGTTGGTAATTATGTCTCCCCCCAAAAATGGGGGAGACATATTGTTTTTCCCCTGGTTCGTCCGTCTGTCCGTCCGTCCGTCTGTCCGTCACAAAATCGTGTCCGCTCTGTATCTTCCAAAGCCCTTGAAGGATTTTTATGAAACTTGGGTCAGATGTTCACCTCATCAAGGCGACGTGCAGAACCCACTTTGCGGGTGTGGTGTCTCAAGGTCAAAGTCACACTTGGAGGTTAAATGTCAAATGCCACAAAATCGTGTCCGCTCTGTATCTTCCAAAGCCCTTGAAGGATTTTTATGAAACTTGGGTCAGATGTTCACCTCATCAAGGCGACTTGCAGAACCCACTTTGTGGGTGTGGTGTCTCAAGGTCAAGGTCACACTTGGAGGTTAAATGTCAAATGCCACAAAATCGTGTCCGCTCTGTATCTTCAAAAGCCCTTGAAGGATTTTTATGAAACTTGGGTCAGATGTTCACCTCATCAAGGCGACATGCAGAACCCACTTTGCGGGTGTGGTGTCTCAAGGTCAAGGTCACACTTGGAGGTTAAATGTCCCGCTCTGTATCTTCCAAAGCCCTTGAAGGATTTTTATGAAACTTGGGTCAGATGTTCACCTCATCAAGGCGACGTGCAGAACCCACTTTGTGGGTGTGGTGTCTCAAGGTCAAGGTCACACTTGGAGGTTAAATGTCAAATGCCACAAAATCGTGTCCGCTCTGTATCTTCAAAAGCCCTTGAAGGATTTTTATGAAACTTGGGTCAGATGTTCACCTCATCAAGGCGACATGCAGAACCCACTTTGCGGGTGTGGTGTCTCAAGGTCAAGGTCACACTTGGAGGTCAAACGCCACAAAATCGTGTACGCTCTGTATCTTCCAAAGCCCTTGAAGGATTTTTATGAAACTTGGGTCAGATGTTCACCTCATCAAGGCGACATGCAGAACCCACTTTGTGGGTGTGGTGACTCAAGGTCACATTTTGAGGTTAAATGTCAAATTTAACAATCGTCTGACTCAATACTACCTGCAGCAACTGGCTGGGGGGAGACATATGTTTTTGTTCAATCAAAAACCCATTTCTAGTTTAAGATTAGCTGTTGCCACAACTTATATCTGTGCAAGTTTCGATATAAAATGGCTTTTCATTAGTTCCAACATTTGAAGTTATATACATGTCAAAGTGATGCTGCAGGAATTGTTAAAACTATCAGTCTGCATTGTGTGTCTTAGCAGAAAAAAATCCTTATTAGGCTTAGATAAACTTACTGAAAAGAAAAAGGTATTATTCTTACTCAGTAAGTTGAATATGGTAAAAAAATCTTTTATGACTGACTTAGACATACAGTAAATATACCACTGTATGGAAATGTGGATTTTCAAAGTGCTTCTCTCCAAAGTTCATCAAACTTTGAAGGCAGGTTGGTCATGAGCAATAGCTGACCTCTCTTTCTAGTCACTGTAGCTTCAAAGTTGAAGGCCACGGAAACATTGAACAGCAAAAATGTTTCCAATCAGTATATTGAGAAGCTTGGGCCTAGCCTCCTCAAACTTCAATGGCTGGTTTGTCTTGGTCAGTAGATGACCCCTATCCTGCCACAGTGACATTGAATAGCAAAACTGTTCCAATCTGAAAAACACTTGGTCCTAGCCTCCTCAAACTTCAAAGGATGGTTGGTTGTAATCAGTAGATGACCCCATATCCTTAACAATCTTAAAGATCAGTGCCACAGTGACATTGATCAGCAAAACCATTTCCGATCAATATCTAGAAAACATTTAAGCTAAGCCTCCACAAACTTCAAAGGCTGGTTGTTCATGATTAGTAGATGATCCCTGTCTTTTTAGGAATCACTCAGTCAAACGACAGGCCACAGTGACATGGAACATCTAAAGAGTGTGTAATCAATTACTGTAGAATGTAACAGCCAAGGTTCGTCAAACTTGGTAGGCTAGTTGGTCATATCCAGTTGATAACATTTTTTTCTACTTTTTTGTCACAAGGTCAAAGGTCAACATCACAGATAATAATATTGAATGACAAACTATTTGTTATCAATATCTAGAAAATGCTTGGGCCTTGGCTTTTAAAACTAGGCAAGCGGTTGGTCATGACAAGTAGACGACCCCCTTTATTTTTGGATCACTAGATTAAAGGTCAGCGTCACAGTGACATTGCACAGCAAAACCCTTTCTGATCACAGGTTCAGTATCTGTTGAATGCTTGGGCACAGGTTCCTCACACTTGGAAGGCAGGTTGATTATGACCAGTAGATGATCCCAGTTGTTTTTCGGGTCACTAAGTCAAACATCAAGGCCACAGTGACCTTGAATAACAAAACCATTTAGGAACAGAAACTAGAAAATACCTAAAATTTGATAGGCAGGTTGGTCAGGACCAATTTATTACCCCTTATTTTTAGGTCAAAAATGGTTAGGGGCTCTGTGATCATACGTGTCTGCCTTTCATTCACAACATGGCAACCATTGGTTAAATACCACCAGCAAAATGCACTCCTAGCATATATGTTTTATAGGCCTCTCCTTAGAATCGTAGAAAGTTTTTGTTACAGCAAATTTAAATGAAATTGGGATATATTTATGTTTTTTGCTTTTATCCTGTCATAGTTACATTGGTCATTTTGAACACTAATGTAACTTAATTAACAATTTGAGAGGGAGAAAATGATAAATTATGTTGTAGATTAAGAGAAAGCCAACAGATTGTTTAGGGAAATGACATTGCTGTTCTGTAAAATAGCTTTGTTGTCATCCACTTGTTTTCTATACAGATAGCAAGCAGATAGATGGAAATAATAGCTCTAAAACATTGGGGTCAGCAGCATCTAAGTAATGATTTCATAATCCTCTTTCAGGGTTCAATAGAAAGGAATCGATGAGCAATTGCTTTCAAAGCACATTCCAGACATTCTTTTTGGAATCAATAGATTAGAACTCAGGGAATTCACTCAGTTTTTAGTTGTTTGGCATTTTGTCCAAAAAATATCAGTTTCAATGTTCAGCCATATCACATGCCCATCGAAGTGATTATTATGAGAGGTAAAACTGGTATCATCTTGGTGGTTTTTGTCTTACCCGGGCCTGTTGTAGCATGACTAATGTAAGTTGTTAAGCAAACATGTCTGTGCAATAGAGCAGTAGAGTCAGAGTGACTTTTAAGATGATTATGTTTTTAATTAGGTTGATGAGATTGTGGTTAAAATAGTCTTCTAAGGAAGCTTTGTATGGACATAAGGTGATAGAAAATAATATCAAGTACTTGTTAACATTTAATTTCCAGTTAGCATTGATCTTAAATGGATGCATTTCTTAATATACTCTGTGATAAAAGTCCAAATCTTGTTATGTGGGTAAAATGTTGTTTATTTCTCAGCTAAATTGATGTTATTGTTCTTTCTTTTACAGACAGAGAAGACCAGTCGATTCTTTGCACGTGAGTATTTCATATTACTTATCTTTTCAGTTTCCAAAGATAGACTAAAATTTTGGATAATATTCTGGCCACATTTTGCATGGTTTAAAACATAAAGCCTGTTGTTAGATGCAGTGTTGAAGTTAAGACCCAAATGATTTTTTTTTGGCATTATTTGATAGCTAGGTGATATTTTAAAGATTCATGATGTTAAGTGGCCTAGTAGTGCATAGTTAAGTGATCAGATGCCAAGTTAATCATTTGCATTCTGTGATGGACAAGTGCAAGTCAAGTAAGTTCTGATCAGATTTGCTGTGTTAGGTAGGGGATTAGAGCACAACACAAAATCAGTTCACTGTTGAGTTTTTGATAACATGAGGCTTTTTAAACAAGGTGTTTAGAAGATAAACAATTGTGAAATATGCAAGTATATCTGAACTGAGGAGTTAAGTAATATTTAAAGGTATGTATCAGTTTATTTTGATGCAGTGAAATGGAAGTTTGACCACAGCCAAAGAATAAGAATGATGATTTTATTATACATTCATTCTTTCTTCGATCTGTACATACAATAGTGTTGACAGGCATACTGATTGACTGATGGGACTCTATCACTGGTAGTCATTATGAAGGTGATTTAATATCTCTCATCTTAGTAAAGCATAATGAGTTTTTCAGCTATTTGCTGTTCAAGTTGGTATTACAAGCAAAAACTGTTTTAGTTCTTCAGAATTTAGTACTAAAGGACAGTGCACATGTTTTTGTTTTTGTTTTTTTTTTGGGGGGGGGGGAGGGGGGAATGTTTCTGTTTAGTTTAAACATGTTATAATTCCTGAATGATGTTTAAATTCCTTATTGACAACATAAAGTGTTCATACAAATTGTAGGTAAATAAGAATGTATAGGGAGTCAGCTTGTTTATTTTTTGTTTATTTACTCTTTCATGTGCATTATTATTTAAATATGTTTGAAAACTATCAGTCCAGGTATTAATTTTGTCTTAACCATGCCTGTTGTAGCATGACTAATGTAAGTTGTTAAGCAAACATGTCTGTATTAATATTACAATGCACCACAGTGCAGTCATCCTAGATTGCTGGTTATGACACTCCTTTAACAGTTTTATTGCAAAAGCATATAAAAACGCTGCATGTGTTAGTAAGGAAAATGTTAGCATACACATTCATGGTTATCAGTGATTGGAGAAGAATTTTTGACAGTGGAGAAATTGCCCCACAAAGGGGGATTTTTTAATTTCCATGGGCAGTTTTCTAATTTCATTAGAAAAGAAAATGTTTGAACTTGAGTGTTAAAGAATTTTAACATTTATGTCCAATTTGTCAGATGAATCGTGAATGACACACTCATTTGTCGATGAAATTTCAATCTGTTCTGGTACATTGTTTTTTTTGTCCAGTTAGGAATCTTTGTACATTGTTGTTATGCTCCTCGAAGGGCGATCATATAGTTGCCACTTTGTCTGTCCGTCCCGTTCGTCCATCCGTCCGTCATAATTTTGTCCGGAGCATAACACAGAAACTATGAGAGATACCAAGACCAAACTTCTTAGGTAGTTAGATCTCATTAAGGAGCAGTCCAGTGCACAAGAACCATAACTCTTGCTATATTAATTTTTGAGTTATTGCCTTTTGAAATTTCTCATACTTATTTTTTGTCCGGGGCATATCTCACAAAGTATAAGAGTTATTAACATGAAACTTTATTGGTAGATAGATCTCTATGAGGAGAAGTGCAGTGTGCAAGAACTGTAACTCTATTTTGCATAATTTAGGAGTTATTGCCCTTTGTTATTTATCATACTTAAAAAAAATGCATATTAAACAATAGCCCTTTAGGAATTGGCATTTATTCGGGGGAGCATCCATCGGTTCTACCGATTTCTTGTTTTTGTCTAGTTAAGGATCTTTTGTCTGAATAAACTGTTGTAAGGTTGATTGTTTTTCATCATTCTTGAGTTTTTTCTTCAGAGGCATGTTTGAAACACAAACTGAAAAACATAAAGTATGGAGGCGTTGAAAAAACTCCTGGCAAACAAAACACAGAATTATGTTATGGCCCTTGTCGTCCCGCCGTTAGCAATTTCGTGTCCATGCTGTATCTGTTGAATCGATTTAACCAAATTGAAACTACTGGGCAGAAATGTTAACCGTAACAAGATGAAGTGCAGAGCACAGGTTTCAGTTTTTTTCAGATCAAGGTCACACTTAGTCATTATGATTTTATGCGTCAGATTTCGGTCACTCTGTATCTCTTGAATCGATCAAAGGAGATTAAAACTATTTGGCAAAAATGTTAACCATACTGAGATGATGTGCAAAGAGCAGGTTCAGACTTCCTTGGATGAAGGTCAGGGTCACGCTTTGTCATTATGATTTTGATGTGTCAATTTCTTGTTAGCTCTGCATCTCTTGAACCAGTTTAAAGAAATTTAAACTACTTGACTGAAATGTTAACCATAATGAGACAATATGGGTAGCACAAGTTGAAGCTTGCTGGGATAAGATCAAGGTCACACGATGTAGTCATTATTATTAAATGTGTCAAATTTTGTGTCCGCTCTGTAACTGTTGAACCAATTGAAGGAGATTGAAACTATTTGGCAAAAATGTTAAGCATACTGAGACGATGTGCCGAGCATAGGTTTCAGCTTGTTTGGATCAAAGTCAGGGTCACACTAAGTAATGTTTTTGTATGAATTTAGTTTTTACAAGCAACTTGGCAATACTTATCTTGAACTGCTTGTTTAATTGACTTTGGAACTTTGGAAGCATATAACACAACATAAAATCTGCTGTAGTGGCTGTTAGTAAGGTAAACATGACTGAAAATCATTTCCGCCATGTAACAGGACAATCATTTGTGATAGACTTCAAACTTTATATTGATTGAACACATTGAGTGGATGACCACTATACATTTTGGGATCAGTATGTCAAAGGTCAAGGTCACAGTGACCTAAATGTTTAGAATTATTTACCCTCTGTAAATTGATAACTATTTTTCATAGAGACTTCAAAATTCATATAACAGTTGCACCAATGAGTGAATGACCCCTATTGATTTTGGGGTCATTAGCTCAAAGGTAAAAAAATTCAAAATTTAAAGCAAATCATTTAATTTTAAAGTCAAAGGTTTCCTCCATTATATCACAAATGCATCATACTTCGGGTATATAATGCTCCGCCAAGGCTGGGCGGCCCAGTGGTGCTCTTGTTTGTATTGTGCTTTTCTTAACTTGCTCAAACAGTTCTGCTCTTTGCGTTTAAAGGTTGCAAGCAAAAAATTGAGGAAAATTCAAATGTCTTTTCCTCCATAACCCGCAAGGTCTTTTTGTACCAAATTTCATAAAAATATTCTTGATAATTTCCTTTTCTAAATTTGCTTAAAAGTTCCACTCCATTGCACCTAGGCTGCACCAGAGGTTTAAAAAGGAAAATATATTAAAGACATTTGGTTTTGAACAGGAAGTCATACACCACCTATTAAAATTGATCTCATTATTCCACTCTGTTCTCCAAATGTCACATGATTCCACTCTGTTCTCAAAATGGCAGCCATAGCTAAAAATAGATTTTTTGTCAACATTTTGCTTAAATGTTATCTCCTCACAAGCTGCTAGCCTAAAATTTCCTTTGCCCCATGGGTTTTATTTGTATAAAAGATAAGATCTTTGAAAACCTTCATTTAGAAAATGTAATATTGCTTCTGACATTTTCTTAAACAGCATACCCACAGTCAAAGTATGCAAGTGAGTGATCCAGGGCCACCATGGCCCTCTTGTTTTCTGTTGTGATTTGTTCAATCAGTTTTTGACCATAGCCATTAAGTGAATGTACAGTAATAAAGATTGAAAATGTTATGTTGTGAATGCTACTAATATTTCCTGAATGTTAGTCAGCCCTTAGAGCTCTTCTTTATAATAGCATTGACAGTTTTCATAAGTATGAAGATAAAACACTTGAGTTTTAAATGGGAATACTTTCCGGACCTTGATTTGCCATACAGATAAGTGTGTCGTTGTTGGTTATTGTCAATTGTTTTGAGTGGCTACTGATAATTGTGGTATACTAGGCCACTTGTTTGGTTTACGAGAATTTTTATGCCCCCGAAGGGAGGCATATTGTTTTTGAACTGTCTGTCTGTCAGTCTGTCCGTCCATCTGAAAACTTTAACATTGGCAATAACTTTCTTATTAGTAAGTGGATTTACTTCATACTTGGACACAACACCCCTTTGGACAAGACCTTTACACTGACCTATAATTATTTGACCTTGACCCCTGATTGACCTTCATCTTGAAGATCCAATTGTTCAAAAACTTTAACATTGGCAATAACTTCTTTATTATTTAGTGGATTTACTTCATACTTGGACACACGCCCTTTTGGACAAGGCCTTTTCACTGACCTATATTTGTTTGACCTTGACCCCTGAATGACCTTCATCTTGAAGATCCAATTGTCCAAAAACTTTAACATTGGCCATAACTTCCTTATTAGTAAGTGGATTTGCTTCATACTTGGACTCAACACCCATTCGGACAAGACCTTCCCGCTGACCTGTAATTATTTGACTTTGACCCCCTGAATATCCCATCCTCCAGAAACTATTATTTGACCATAATTTCCAAATTAGTAAGTGGATATACTTCATACTTAAACACAACACCACTTTGGACAAGACCATCTCACTGTCCTGTGTATACTTGACCTTGACCCCTGAATGACCTTCACCTTGAAGATCCAGTTGTCTAGAAATTTGTACATTGCCTAAAACTTCCTTATTAGTAAGTGGATTTACTTCAAACTTGGACACAACCCCCTTTGTGTAAGACCTTCCCATTGACCTATATTTATTTGACCTTGACCCCTGAATGACTGGTTCTCAGATCAAAGGTCAAAGTACCACTTTCGGGGGCATTGTCATCTTGTTTGGAAAAGTGTCCACTAGGTGGTTGAAAAAAAAATGGGGAAAAAATATTTGTTTACATATATTTAATCAAAGCACGGAGAGTACTGTCAGAAACGAAAGTTAAATGTGTGAAGATTGTTCTTTGTCACTTAAACCTTGTGATTAGAATCATATCAATTTCTTCAATTGCTTTTGTAGATATGCTCTAGAAAAGCATAATTTCAACATAAAAGTAATAGAGATAATCCAAAAAGGAGCCAAGGTAGAGTCTTTGTTGGGACTTCCTTGTTCACATAAGTGTGACCATTGTATAAAGTATAAACTCAATCCCTCAAGTGTTTTCTGAGTTGTGGCGTACTTATGTGACGGGAGACACTATGGTAATTTGAGACTCTAATAAGAGCATCGCATGTGGGGCCAATGTTTGTATGTTAAGAGCAACAACTTAATAAAATTGATTTCAAGACTGTTATGGTGCTATTCAATAATTGCTGTTACGCACTTCACTTAAGATGAATAGCTTTGTGATAGTAAATGTTCAGGATATTAGTATTTATACATAAGTATATTTTCCATGTGAAAAAGGGGCATAATTCTAGAAAGACTGATCACTTAGTAATGTTCATTGTGCCTTGTCCCCAGTAGCAAGTATGCCAAGAGTAAAAACAATATTTTTGAAATTTTTTTAAAATTTTCTATATCAATAACCAATTTCAACAAAAAAATTCAAGTTGAAATGAGGCAGAACTCTAAAAACTAATAATGGGCTACATCAAAAGTTTTTGCACGACAACGAAGACAACCTAGCGATCATAATAGCTCGAGTTTTTCTGCGAAACAGATGAGCTAAAAATACAAGAAATACCATGATGATCTTTATTAAACTGAAATACTTGACCATAGCTTATATCCAAGTCGAGAGACTTCAAATATGTTTTGTGTAAGTAAACTGTTCATAAAAAGATAACAAAATCATGTGAGCAAATAATTAAGACGTGAAAACTGTAGATAAATAACCTGAAATGTATGAAAATAATACTGCAAATATATATTGCCACCTTAAATGCAATTATACTGACAACACATAAGTTAACAGAACCCAATTTCTTGACTCCATGACCATGTTCAAAACATTCAGTGCTGTTTTAAAAGATGTAATTTAGATATCAATCTACTAAGATTGACACATACATCCTACCTTACATGAAGTAAACTTGCATAAAGAGTCCTATTCTGTCAGATACTTTAAAAAAAACTTTTTTAAGGAATTAATTATTTCAGACTGGATCTGATCTTTTGTACAGGAAATGTGGGCAAAGATTTAAGGTAAAACATGGTCATGATGAAACCCCAAACATTTTTATTGAAATGTTTTAATTCTTACATTCTTTATGACCAAGGTATTTGGAGATCTTTGCTTATCAATAATCAACTGAAGGTGTTTCAAGAAAAGCATTAAAATATAAACATTATTATATACAAGACAATGGTTATCAACAAGTAGGGATTGGAATGAATACTGAAATCAATATTATAATATTTGGTTTGCCGTATTAAAAAAGATTTGAATTTTCGATTTTCGGACGTTCCATCAGTTATCCGAATTTTGATATCCGAATATAGGTACTGTTTAAATGTTTTCGTTCAGACTAACGTGTTTCGGGAATGGAAGCCTCAAATATTTTTTGTGATTGGAATAAACACCATATATTCCGTTCTTTAAAACGCGAATTATCGCCATAAATACGGACAGTTGAAAATGAAGGAATTAAGTGTTGTTTTTTTTTCGGTCAAGATTCGGGAAAACTGGTAAATATATTGACATTGATAATTTAATCACAGGGGTTCTACTAGACTCTGAAACTCAAGGGTAAATGACCCTTGTCCCCAAATTTTGGAGGGTCATTTCCAGAACTTCAGGAGTCAGTGCTAAAATAAAATTGTATGATTGGCGGTCCCAAGTTTTACCAGAACTGACCATTTCTACTGGAATCAACCTATATTTCACACATAAGCAAAATTTATGAAAGATATATATCATTATTTATTAATATATGATATAATTAGCATATCAACAAAAGGAATTTGAAGTATCTTCGAGTGGAAAGATTTTATACGAGACTGAAAATCGCCGAGTTGCGGACAATTTTTGCATACGGATATACACTGGAATCGAGCTGTATTTCATAAATACCCTGATTTTAAGTAATACAAATGATATTAATCATTACTATTAGGGATGCAAACGGTAACTTTTCAATTTACCGGTTAACCTGACGCTGTTACCGGTAAATTTACCGGTTAACCGATAAACAATAAAATATTTTCGTGCCGACTAGTTACAGTTTATGATATGTACACTTTTAAAGTGAAACCGGAAGTTGACGGGATAGTGTTTACTATTCGGATCTTTATAATAGATACATGTGCATTCCCCTCGTATGTAATTTCTTACTGCTTTAAATTCATTTTATAAATGTATGCGATCCTTGTTGGTAATATTAACGTTTTAGTCTGTTTTTTTTTTTTTGGTTTTTATGTTTCATTCTTATAATGAAATGTAATGCATTACGTACGTAGAATAAAGAAAAAAAACACGGAAGAGTTTTATCTTTTATTTAATTACACATTCAAGTCTTACTGTCGAAAAACAAATTAATAAGACATTACATCAATTGCCACTGCTTCGAAAAACAAACTTGATTTGACGTGTTAATTATTAAGAAACCATCAATGGCGATTTTCCTTTAATGATCTCAAGTTAAGTTTTTATTTAGCGAGTAGAAAACAAACAATAGTGTCAGTTAAACTCTTAATTGGCAGCGGCAAACAGGAGGCGCAATGTTTATATAATTGTTCATCAATACAATTGCAAAAGTGACAATTACCAAATAAACGAGAGACGTCCTGTGTATAAGTGTGACACGTGTATTGATCTACACGCACCCGGGGTTTATCACCATGACGATCGATAAATACCGTTGTCAGTGCGGTGCGCTTGTTTGGTAGTTTTTACTTTTAATGTTATATATTTGTAACATTCTCTCTTCCTTTTGTTTCGGTTAACCTCACCGGAAAATTGTTACCGGTTAACCGATTATTAGGTAGGTTAACCGGTTAACCTCTTGCATCCCTAATTACTATACATCAAAATTAATAAATTTACCGACGGAATATTAAGTATGTTCGAGTGGAACGTTTTATACGGGACTGAAAATCGGCATGTTGCAGAAAATATTTGCATACAGATATACACTGGAATAGAGCTGTATTTCATAAATATATTGAATTTAAGTCATACAAAACTTATGATTCATTTCTATACATCAGAAATAATATATTAACCAAAATAATTTGAAGTTTCCAAGCGTGGTAAGTTTTTACAACAGAAAAAAAAGCGGCGATTTTCGGAAAAAAAATCGAGATACACCGGAATCATCCTGTATTTCATAAATAACTGAATCTAAGTAATAAAAATTATATTATTCCTTCATATACATCAGAAATGATATATTTACTGTAAATATTTAAAGTTTCTTTTCGTGGCAATTTTTTACAACAAAGAAAATCGGCGATTTTTGAAAAAAAATCACATACTGAGGTACACCAGAATCAACCTGTATCTTTATCATTTTGATATACACTAATGTGGAAGTTGTTTGATCTTTAGTCTATTCCCCTTTAAACGCAGCCACTGGTGAACATTCTGTAAGTGTTTACACAGCAATCAATCTCTAATTAGCGGATTAATTGGGACAGTAGCATACACTCTGAAACAAGATTGAAGTTGTTATTGGAAAATCACTGACTCAGAGCGTTCTGATTGGTCCGGCAGACGAATAGGCGGGTTAACATTACTCTGAGAGTTATTGATTGACGCACTGCTGCGAATCGCTTATGAATGAATTTTTCGCGGATGAATACTAAATTACTAACTTGTTATTTTTTAAGTTTGATTTGCCAAAATATTGAAATTA
Organism: Cyclina sinensis; assembly: GCA_012932295.1. Classification (NCBI taxonomy): domain Eukaryota; kingdom Metazoa; phylum Mollusca; class Bivalvia; order Venerida; family Veneridae; genus Cyclina; species Cyclina sinensis. The sequence continues at coordinate 33,698,227 of JAAONU010000001.1, read as the reverse complement.
TACCTCATGCTTTCAAAATCAACAGAATTCTGCAATAACAAAGAACTTTTGTCGAAACTGCAATGAAAACTCATACAACCTGTGGTACTATTTTTCAACGGAATGTATGGATAAGAGGTGTCCATGTGATTGTAACTAAAAAATCTTGTGTGTAGCTTTAGAAGCTTTCGCTTCTAATAAAATTGCACATTGTGTGAAACTTTAAGCATAGTGTAAAAACATGGCAAATACCTATAAAAATAACGTACATTTTAAAGCAATTTTATAATCATATCATGACTAGTGATATTATACGCCGTAAACAAAGATTGGGGTGCAGTGCTCGACAAATCCACTCGTCCGCTCGTTATTACGAGTAAAAATTGACTAAGGGTGAGTGGATCTTCTGGCAGTGCTTGTCCTGCAGGACGAGTGGAATTTCTAGCCAAAAATAATAAAATTTGAAGTTTAAAAAACACATGAAATGGAACATAAAATAATTCCTGCAGCCGATGTACAAACCGGAAGTTGATTTATTGCATGCAGTGCTAAAATCTGTCCAGTTCCCTTATGATCACATAGGTAGCTAAAAACTCCTTGCGGAAAATCCGGTATGTACTGCACACACCAAATTTTATTGCTGTTAAAAAAAAGATGGATGTTTACGTGAAAATCTCAGAACTTTTTTAAATGTCACAATGCAATAATCGGCGCATATTCGGCAGGGAGTAGGGGATTTATACAAAATTATCAGTTTACTGCTTTTTCCTTAGTGAACTACAGGTTGAGTACTAATTGCAGCAGGACGAGTGAAAATTCTGAGCTGCTCGTCCTGCAGGACGAGTTGCTTCCAAAACATTTGTCGAGCCCTAGGGTGGGTGGTGTATATAGGAGTCACCGGGTGGTTAGTTGGTCGGTCGGGCGGTATAACTTGAAAACTAGTGAACTACAGGACAAGAACTAATTGCAGCAGGACGAGTGAAAATTCTGAGCTGCTCGTCCTGCAGGACGAGTTGCTTCCAAAACATTTGTCGAGCCCTAGGGTGGGTGGTGTATATAGGAGTCACCGGGTGGTTAGTTGGTCGGTCGGTCGGTATAACTTGAAAACTAATAATTTGAATTCAATGTTAGTTCATACAATGGTCAAGCACAATGAGAGGAAGTGCAGTGTTCAAAAATCATAACTCCATCTTCACTATTTGTCCAGTTACAGCCCTTTGTTGGTTTTCCTTGTCCAGAGCATAACTTGAAAACTACTGGTTGGAATTCAATGCAACTTCATACAATGGGTCAAGCACAATGATAGGAAGTGCAGTGTACAAGAGCTATAACTCTTTCTTCACTATTTGCACAGTTATTGCCCTGTGTTTATTTTCTTGTCCGGAGCATAAATTGAAAACTAATGGTTGGAATTCAGTGCAAGTTCATACAATGGTCAAGCACAATGGCAAGAAGTACAGTGTACGAGAGCCATAACTCCATCTTCAGTATTTGCAGAGTTATTGCCCTTTGTTGGTTTTCCTTGTCCGGAGCATAACTTGAAAATTAATGGTTGGAATTCAATGCAACTTAATACAATAGTCAACTACAGTGAAAGGAAATGCAATGTACAAGAACCGCAACTATCTTTAATTGCCCACAACCATAACTCCATTTCACTTTTACCAAATATTCTGTAATTAAAAACAAAAATAGAAATATCTTGTTAACAATCTAGAGGCTTTTTTTTCAATCTAAATTTCCTTGAAATTTGTCAAAGGTTGTTTCGATTTCTAGCTCAAGTTCGAATATAGGTCATCTGTGGTCAAAAACTAGGTCACACAGCCTAAATATGGAAAAACCTTGTTAACACTCGAGAGGTAACATTTTCAGCCCAGATGTCCTGGAAATTTGGCAGAAAGGTTGTTTCGATAATTTCTATGTCAAGTTTGAATATGGTTCATCTAGGGTCAATTAACCAGGCCTATAACAACTTTGTTATAAGCAGTCATACTCAGGTGAGCTATATAGGGCCATCATGGCCCTCTTGTTTTTGTGTTAGGTTGGTTTAGATCTAAAGAAAATTTAAACACATGGACAATTTTGAAAACATATTTTAACCTTGACATCCTGATCTATGTTCTGTTTTTAAACATACAGTACACGCAGCGCGGACTTTGACGTTGTTAACATTGTCGCGGGGGCCGGTATCGTCTCCGGGTGGCCAGTCGCGGTGGACTGAACACCCGAAATTTCGGGTGTCCGCTAAAATGACCACCGCGACAACCGCCAAGGGGTATGAACACTGCGTGTCGCGGTGACAGAACGCCGCGCGTCCCCGCGATGTTTTGACTTGGAGATTACTGCATTTAAACATACTGTGCGTACAGTATTTGTAGGTGGTTTTCATTTTACTCATAATTATTTTACTTACATCTATTTTGTGGTCAAATTAAAACCAAATTTCAAATACATTTCCGGTGTATGTTTATTGAGTACTTTCGTTTTTTGGAATTGAAAAACGCTTGTTATTATATAGCCAAATCGATCAATTATGCCAAGCGCCTAGACGATACAGAAGTTGAAAGCAGTTAAACACGTGTTGATTCATTTTCTGAAAATACGATCAACTTTTTCCGGAAATAACTGCTTTGAATTGTTGGGGTTTTTTTTGTGTAACAGATAGGAGCGTTTGTACACAAATGAATCGGAATTAGAGAGGATTTGTTCGAATTTTGACTGTTTAAATTAGATCTATTAACTTTTCGCAGTTTGGTTATCATTTGTAATTTAATTGCGAGTGGATTAACGCAAACACGGCACCGATTAAAGACTTGAAATATATTAATTGCAGCAATTAAAGTTTATTAACAAGATGTCATGTAGGTGTGTAAATCTATTCATTATCGGCTGTTACTTTTCTACAAATACCCTCAATTATACAACCAAACATCGATCGTCAACAAACAAAAATTAAACCGGATGGGGTATTAAAAAAAAAAAGAAACAACTTCAACTGGTAATAATTACGTGTACTTTGTAACTATTTTGAAAAAAAAAAAAAAATTGGGAAAGTAAAATTAAGTTGTGGCTTCATTTTATCGGACACTGCGAACCCCGCGACACGCCGCGGTACTGAACACCGCGAACGGCCGCGCTGACCACCGCGTTTTATACGATTGAACACTCGACGCGGTGGTCATTTTAGTCCTCAACGCGGACAGTAAAATCGCGGGGACGGGTGTTCGTTGTCAAAGTCCGCGCTGCGTGTACTGTATACATCATGTAAAAATGGAAAAATATCTACAACGGTTCTCAGGTGAGCGATAAAGGACCATTCTGGCTCTCTTCAAACAGGACATTAAGATTTTCATCAACAGAAATGTTTGAATTACCAACAAGATACCACATTAGCTATGATATTAATTTATATCATCTGTATTTCAACAGCAGTCACTACCATGACCGTGATACATTAGACAGGTTTCCTCTTGAATATTTGCTAGATTAGGTACACAAATTTTATCACTTACTTAGGTGAGGAAAATAATTGTGAATCATTTCCTTCTGTAGATACATGTACACCTGTCATATCAATTTGAGGTAAGCTGAAAGCAAGAAATTTGTATTGGTTCAGAACCTTTAAGGGTAGTTGTTGAAATGTGTCTGTGGTAGTGTATAAATGATAAAGTTTTGTTTATTTATGTAACCTTGAAAGAAAAAGTGTAACGTTATTGCTTTGTGATGGGGTAAGCCAAACTGGCAAATGGCACAGACATACAACAAATTCATTATAATAATGGAAATCTGCCCCAGGAATAAGTGGTAGTAGTTGTCAAAATTTGAATCTAGTAAGTTTTGAATTTCATTGGCATTTGTCTTTCAGTACCTCCAGGCATAAAGCATCTCTAGTCAAGGTTTTGATTTGTATTCTAACAGTATAGAGATTTAAACTTACAACATTATGTTCCTGTACTCAGCTGCAGTACTAGCACTGCAGCAAAAAAATGCTGACCTTGCTACTGAGATAAATAAATTTTGCCCAGTTACAGATACAGGTCATCTTTAATGTCAGCAGGTAACATAAGAAGTTTGAAATGTTTTCAAACTAAAGAATTTATTTGCTTTCACTCCTGTACCTAACCTTGTTTTAGATTCTGCAAAATCCAGGACTTCAATGTTTTCAGCCTATGATCATAAATAGACAATTTATTTGTAGTTGGGAAGGTTCACTGCACCTTTCACTATGCCCTGCATACTTCACATTTTACAGGTATTACAATATTGCTCATTATACGGTGTGACGTAGTGGTACATTTAAAGAAAACAAGAAAGTGTGTAATTTTGCCAAATAAGGTATTTTACTGTGTTAAAAATTTAAACTGCGGTTTTTGGTGTTTCATTGCTGATTTTAAGTAGCTTTCTCATTTCTGCTTTGGTTACTAAGGTGACATTGATCCAAAATGTTATGCCTTGTAAAATTTTCCCTTAAAAGGTCGTAGCTGTCCCTGTATTGGATGAAGATAGGATATCATTTATCAGTTTACTGATAAAAGTGAAAACAATTACAATATTTAACAAACAAGGGACCTTAGGCTGATAGCCTATAGCATGATAATCACTAACTTTATTGTAAGTAGGTTTATTGAAATGTTTCCCTCTAAAAAAAATGCACTCTGTAATTGCATGGTCTTCTTTGAACAAGACTATAAACAACAGTTTTCATTTGTCAAGCTTCACTTTGCATTTGCATTTTTGTGTGACTAATACGATAGAGACCTGTGTAACTCATTATTAATTAGAAACAGCTTGTTATCAATTTAGTTATTGGCATAAAATGACATTTCTAGGATTATAGAAAGCTTGTTCATGTTTTGTTCTGTTATCTAAATGAATTGGACTGGATAAAATTCAGAATTTGATATCGGCGAAGTTCTGTAGTTAAATTCTGTATACATTCGAAAAGTGATTCTTTGAATTGGTGACAGGCCAGCTTATTTTTTTGGGTAGAATTGCATTTTTCATTGTCTTGCTTCTTTGTTTTATAGATCAAATATTGAGGGAAGTGAAAATGATTTTGAAGTACACTGTGATTTGACTGTGTTTCAGTATTAGTCTCTGCAAGTTGAATAGTCCATTAAAGGTGTGGTCTTAGAAAAGCACTGGTTTGTACCTCAAGAAAAGCAGTTCTAGAACACCATAAGCCAAGTTTTTATTGGGTGCCCAGCAATATTTCTCTGGTACTTGCTACTTAATATATATCATTTCATCTAATTAATCCTGCGGTCAAATATATTTTGATGGAAATAAAAAATAGATTCATGACCAAGGGGAAGTGATTACAACATGTTTATGTACTGTTTTAATAACTATTAGTGAACTCACAGCATGGTTATGGCTGATTGAAAATAGGAACTGGAGCAGTCAAGGGGAGAAAATTTGTGGAACAGAATGTTTCAACTGTAGTAAATAAATGATCCGATATAAAGGTTCTGTGTCCTGTGCCTGTAAGCATGTGAAACTTATTTTTAACAGAATGTCCTGAAGTAGAGTTTTTTTATATGCCAGTTTAGGTGGATATATTTTATACAAAGCAAGATTGAGTCGCACTTATGATATAGACAATGATTTTATGTTACTCTACAAGATTGAAACACTTTGGCAGTGTCTTTAGAAATTCTCCCAATATTTAGGGTAATAGCTATCATCCTTGAGACTACAGGTGGTAAGAGAATACAAATTATTACCACAAACATTTCCTTTGCATGTACACCAGTCCTGTTCTCAAAGAGAAAAAACATTTAGATATGAATGAAATTCCGTAAGGCGGGAGAAAGCAAATTACAAGACTGCATGTGGCTTTGATGGTACAGATTGATTGAACTAAAAAAGTACATGCCACTGCCGATTTTTTAAATTTGTTAACTTTTTTTTTTTATAACTTTTTAGCTCACCTGTCACGTAGTGACAAAGTGAGCTTTTCTGATCACCTTTTGTCCGTCGTCCGTCCGTCCGTCCGTCCGTTAACAATTGGTTTGTTAACACTCTAGTGGTCACATTTTTGCCTCAATTGTCAAGAAACTTGGTCAGGATGTTTGTCTCATTAATATCTCGGATGAGTTCGAACATGGGTTATCAGGATTGGAAAACTAGGTCACAGAGCCCAAATATAGAAAAACCTTGTTAACACTCTATAGGCTACTTTTTCAGTCCAAATATCCTGGAAATTTGTCAAAAATGTTCTAATGATGATTTCTAGCTCAAGTTCAAATATGGGTTATCTGGGTTCAAAAACTAGGTCATGGAACCCAAAAATAGAAAAATCTTGTTAACACTCTAGAGGTTACATTTTCAGCCCAAATAATCTTGAAATTTGTCAGAAAGGTTGCTTTGATGATTTCTAGGTCAAGTTCAAATTTAGGTCATCTGGGGTCAAAAACTAGGTGACAGAGCCCAAATATTGAATAACCTTGTTAACACTCTAGAGCTAACATTTTTAGACCAAATAATCTGGAAATCTGTCAGGAAGGTTGCTTCTATGATTTCTAGCTCAAGTTCAAATATGGGTCATCTTGGTTCAAAAACTAGGTCACAGAGCCCAAAAATAGAAACATATTGTTAACACTCTAGAGATGACATTTTCAGCCCAAATAATCTGGAAATTTGTCAGAAAGGTTGCTTCAAAGATTTCTAGCACAAGTTCAAATATGGGTCATCTTGGTTCAAAAACTAGGTCACAGAGCCCAAAAATAGAAAAATCTTGTTAACACACTAGAGGTTACATTTTCAGCCCAAATAATCTGGAAATTTGTCAGAAAAATTGCCTTGAGGATTTCTAGATGAAGTTCGAGTATGGGTCATCTGGGGTCACAAACTAGGTCACAGAGTCCAAATATGGAAAAACCTTGTTAATATTCTAAAGGTAGCATTTTCAGTCCAAATAACCTGGAAATTTGTCAGAAAGATTCTGTGGATGATTTCTAGCTCAGTTTTGAATATAGGTTCTCTGGGGTCAAAAACTAGGTCACAGAGGCCGAAAGTAGAAAAACCTTGTAAAAGCTCTAGAGGTTACATTTTTAGTCCAAATGTCCTTGAAATTTGTCAGAAAGGTTGTTTCAATGATTTCTAGCTCAAATTTGGATATGGGTCATCTCGAATCAAAAACTAGGTCACATGGTACAAATATGTAAAAATCTTTTTAACACTCCAGAGGTTACATTTTCAGTCCAAATATCCTAGAAATTTGTCAGACAGGTTTTTTTGATGATTTCTAGCTCAAGTTGGAGTATGGGTCATCTTGGGTCAAAAACTAGGTCACAGAGCCCAAATATCGAAAAACTTTGTAAACACTCTAGAGGCTACATTTTAAGTTCAAATGTCCTGGAAATCTGTCAGATAGGTTGCTTTGATGATTTGTAGCTCATGTTTGGATATGGGTTATCTGGGGTCAAAAACTAGGTCACAGAGCCTAAATATCGAGAAACCTTGTTAACACTCTAGATGCTACTTTTTCAGTCCAAATATCCTAGAAATTTTTCAAAGAGATTGTTTCAATAATTTCTAGGTCAAGTTCGAATATGGGTCATCTGGGGTCAATTAAAAAGGTCCATAGCAACTTTGTTAAAAGCAGTCATACTCAGGTGAGCGATACAGGGCCATCATGGCCCTCTTGTTTAGCTAATTCGACCACTAAGTGCTCAAGGGTGAGCTGTTATGATTGGTGAATGATGTCAGTCATCGACATTTTACATCCAACAACATTTCCTCTTAAACCATTGGGCTAACTAACTAAACTAACTAAACAGTCCTGTAACTTTAGCATTGGCCTTAGGAAGACTCTAAATTGAACTAGGCCTTAAAAAAAATCCCTAGATAGCCCTTGAAAATAGTGTGCATAGCGATCAGGGGCCCTTTAATTATACAGTTCTTGCAGCTGATGCCTGAAATAAAAATATTAGAAATAGATTCTTAAACAGAAGAACATGGAAATTCAATGCAGTCATTTCATTGGACAGAAGAAATTGTTGATATCTGAATTAATATTTGTCGTTGATGGCAGAGATCCCTGGATACATAGGGAGACAATTGGTACTGCATTTGAAACAGCCATTCAAGTTGTAGCTGCTTACATCAATGTCAGTTACAAAATTAGTGGCGAAGTGAATGATACAAAATGCTGGGAAAGTGTGTTTTAAATTTTGGCTGCCAAAAGTTAAACCCGGAAGTAGCGCAGATTTCATGATGCTATAATTTTTCAGCACCGGTTAACATGATCGATTGACCAGGTGCCAGTCAAGTTCACTCATTGAAGAGGTAATCAGTTAATTGCTGATAGTTGCCTGGGGGCACTGGTGGCAATTGCATGGGTTTATTATAGGTTTGAAGGATTGCATTAGGGATGGATTGGAAATTTTTGTGAAATTTTGGTGTTTTAATGATAAGTTGTACCTAAATTTGATTTAAAAAAAATAAATATATATATAGTCTGATTTTTTAAGGAGTTTTGGAAATAAAGATAGGTCCAGGAAGCTGTAATTTGGTAAAAACAGACAAATTTTTGGTTTTCTGGAGCCCTGGTTTCAATCTTGTTTTCTATGATGCTTGAAGTCACCTGACTTCTTGACTCTCATTAATTTCTATGAATGTGTATCCGAACTGAACCATTTAAGTATTCATAACGGGGACAGGGTCACTTGATTTTACATAGGCTTATATAGGAAAGACACACAAAAAACTTTTTGTCTGAAACTGTATTCCTTAGAAGTTAGATATTTTACATATTGCATAGTCTAGAAGACCTCTACCAAATTTGTTCAAATTATGTCAAAATTGGTTCTTCCCCAGGGTTCTTCTTGTATAAAGTATAAGGTCTTCAAAAACTAAATTCAATGTTCTGATGTTTGCTCAAAAGCAGCCCCTTAGCCAAAGTTCATAGGTGAGTAGCAACCCCAGTTAGCCTGTGGCTTATCAGTTTTTTATCTGGAAATCTGCTGATTTCGTAGGGTCACTGGACTATAACAGCTATAAAATCTTTTGTTCTAGACCAATTTTAAAAGTATTTATATATAAAGAAAGCTAATAACGTTATCTTTAAGCACATATAAAAATTATTATTTTAGACCAAATAATGAATTAATACCGCTGAAGCGAATTGCGAGGTTTTGTGAGATCTGCTATCAGTTAAAATTTTCATGCATCATTCGCGTTGCGCGTGACCCCTATGTGCTTTAAAGTTATTTCCAGCGTGTAAAACATTCATAAATATTCATAAGATATTACTATTTTAAGAGCTGGGTGAATACAGATTTGATTGGTGGTCGTTTAATTTGCATATGTCTCTCCGTCTCTCTGGTGAGCGACCTATATAGTTTTTCGGGTTATTAGGTCAAAGGCTAATGTCACAGTGACCTTGAAAAGCAAAACCTTTTCCGATCAATAATAATAGAACTAAAACTTCATAGGCAGGTTGGTAATGGCTAGTAGTTTTAATGTCCCTAGATAAAAGGTCAAGGTCATATTGATCATTAACTGAAATAACTGGTTTCTTATGAATAACTAGAGAATACTTGGTCCTAGGGTCCTTGAACATGCAATGCTGGTTGATAATGACCAGTAGAAGACTTATTTCGCTTCATAGGCAGGTTGGTAATGGTCAGAAGATCATCCCTAAAGTTTTTAGGGTCTCTTGGTCAAAGTTCAAAGAGTGACCATTAACAGAAAAATTGCTTCCAGTAAATAATGAGATAACTCTAAGGAATTGGCTTCACAGACTTGACATGCAGGTTGGTCTTTTCAGGAGATGACCCCTAATGTCTTTGAGGTCACTAGGGTAAAGGCCAAGGTCACGGTGGCCATACACAGTAAAGAGGAAAACAGATTCTGATTGATAAATTGAGAACCCTTGGACCTTGCTGCCACTTAACTTCCTACCTACCCACCCTCCCACATTACTACCTACCTACCTACCTACCCATGCAGTTCCTGTACTCTTTCATGTTCTCCAGTAACTGAACTTACACATTTTATAACTGAAGTCATACAGTTCCTCTCATTTATCTTCTCATCATTGCCAATAGCTTTTGGTATCAGAACAGTCATGGACTTCGAGGATGCTGCGTATCTATTTTGGGGTCAAACTGGCAAAGGTTTAGGTCACAATAATGGTTTGACATAAGAAAATGGTTTCAGAGCAATAAGTTACTCTCCATAATTATAATCTACCTTTTTTAAAAATTACACATGGACTTCAACCCAGCCAGAGAGGAGTCCTGTTGATTTGGGGGTCAAAGGTTAAAATCACAGTGCTTAAAGTAAGAAAACTGCAACTTACTTTCATTATTGCCAACCTTCCTAAAAACTAACATGTGGACTTCAACCACATGAAGGATGATCCCTATCGATTTTTTGTCAAAAGATAAAGGTCAAGGTTACAATGGTTGACAAAACGGTTTTCAGACCATAACATGCTTTTCTAATAAAACTTCACACAGTATATATTTCACTTGATCAAGGATGATCCCAATTGATTTTAGGGGTGAAAAGTCTCTTTGCTTCAAAATAAGGAAACAGTTTTCAGATCATAACTTGCTTTCCTTATTATCTAAATTCCTGTAAAATTACACATTGACTTCAATCACATCAACTAGACCATAATTTGGTTACAGTTCCACAACAAAATTATTGGTTTTATACCCTCAGCAAAGATTATTTGATGACCCTTGTACAAATGCACCTTTGCTACAGGCTAGAACCCAGTCATTTTTCAATCATTTTCAGTCTAATTACTTCCCTTACTTCTCGTCCCAACTCTTTAAATGGCTTCCCTATCAAAACAAAGTGGAATGCGCAAGTGGGGGGTATTAATCACTCCATGAATAGCTCTAGTTATGGCCAATCTAAGAAAACATGATGTGTTTGAACTATTTATTGTACACACCAGTTAAATCTGGTAAGGTTTGAAGTTTATATTTGTTGTGTATATATATAAATATATATATAAATAAAAAAATAATGTATAGTGAGTATCCTATATTGTGTATATTTTTGTTATAAGATAGTATGTGTTTCTTAAAAAAGTTAAGTTCACTTTTGGTTTGACAAACATTTATTACGGTTCTGATATCTTTAAAGAATGCATGGTAGGGTACAGTAAACTCAACCTCTGTTACAGTACATTGCATAAGATAATTGGACAAATGTACAGGTCTTGTGTAAGTGAGGGTTAAGTTTTGCATTTATATAATTATGCCTGTTAGACATGACACCAATGACAATGTAACAGCTGTGATGTCATACTTGTTCTCTTAGCTGCTGTCAAACTTCCTAACAGTACAGTGAATTTTTGATCTTGTATCAAAGCACAACATATACAAAAGAAGATTAAGTATCAGAACGTTGATAGAAATTGCATGAATGAACACTTGGTACATTTTGTGTATTATGGTCATTAACCATTTCAGAGGTGAATCTGGTGCAGGAAAGACAGAGAACACAAAGAAAGTTATCCAGTATCTCGCATATGTTGCAGCGTCTTCGCGCACTCAGCGTACCTCTGTTTCGAATGTCCATATCCAGGTATGTATAAGGGACTGGTGTAAAGAAGGTCCCTGAAAATGTCATTTCATCATTGTCATCATTAGATATTTGCTCTGGCGGCTGTTATTTGTGACTGTCCTCTTGTATTTAGAATATGTAATGTGTGTGAAATAGCAGCTGTAATATTTAAAGGGGAAAGCAGTTTTTTTTTGTTTTTTTTTGGCAGTTTCATTTTAAAAAGTGTTTTTTCTGCTGATTAGAATATTTTCTTAAAGGCATGGAGTTAAGGTGCTATAGTGTTCATGTGTTAGATTGATTGTGAAGAGCTAGATAAGACAAAGATGCTGGTAAGGTATCTTAGTCTTGCTTTATAGAGATTGGGGTGAAATGGATTTATGTACATCACACTGCTTTCATTGAAATTCACATCCTGTCAGAGCTATATCATCATCTTAAGGTTCATAAAAAAGTTTGTGAAATTGTCGCCCTTGTGTGTTTAAAGTGTGAACCCAAGCTTAAGAGTGGTACAATTATTATGAATGAAAGTTCTGAAATAATTCGCATGAACATTATTTTTGATTTACCAGTATTTGGACAATAAAGTATGTTTCCAACTTGATAAGACTGAAAATATCTTGATTTTTATGCAAGTGTTTGAGTTACCCCTGTTCATTTTTGAACTTTATTTTTTTTCACAGAAATTTAAACTAAATCATGTTTCATACTGAAAGAAAGCATGGGATCTTTTTGCTTTACAGCAAGGGTGTGATGTTTTGCCATTTATTTTTAAAACAACCAATATAAAAGGCAAAGCTGACATTGAACAGACTTGTTTTAAAATGTTTTGTACCTGTGTGTGTGTGAATGTTCTAGGGAATCGAGGAAAGAAGTCATATCATGGTATGTACGACACAAGTTCTCGTACTTTCCGTGTGGATGTCTTTGTTCCGTGATTCAGAGTTGTGGCTACATTTTCCTGTGGCTGAATTTTACAGTTTTAACCATGCTTTTGTTATGTATTTAGACTTATGCTTGATGAATATGAAGATATGCCAAGCACATGCTGAAAAAAATGGACTCTTACACATTTTGTTGACACCAATTTCTTAATTTGTTATGGATTTGTTGTGACTGCTTGAGGTCATTTATCCCCTCTGTATAACAAAGTGTTTAAAAGAATATTGTGGAACATATATATTTATGAGTTCTGCAGTTACTGTTGTACTTAACAATCACAATTAAAATCAATAAAAGGGGTAAAGAATTTGATAATTTTCACTGTGTATGGAAGTGTAGAGAGTTGAGTTATTAAAGTACACTACTCTTTTCACCAGTAATTCACTTTGGTGTGTAGAGGGATTTTTATATAAGATCAGCACTATTTGATCGAATTTTAGAACAGGTTCTTGTTGTTAATACACCAGCGCCTATGATAAAAGTCTTTTCTGCATGTGTTTGATATAGTTTTCTTGCAGATTCATCAAAAGTTCAGAAAAATTACTTTCAAGTGCTCAGTGCAGAATTGCTGTAAGACTTTTTAGTTTCAATGAAGCTACAGCTGTTTTGCACAGAACTCTCTTAAGCTTCAGTTTTAATATTAAGGTGAACCCAAAAATTCTCGTTTTGTAATGACTAGCAAATTGTGAAAGTTACTGTTTGGGAGAATTATGTACTTGTATATTAAAAAGGTAAATATTTGTTCATTGAAGGATGACAAAATTGCAAAAGTAAGATAACAGTTACAGATTACCAAGTATACACACTTCCCATTAACACAACAACTAAATTCCTGTATCTTAAATCTATTTTCAAACTCTAAAATCTCCAGAAAAAAGTATAAACATTATCATGTGTTTTCCAAAACCTTACAGTGTATCTTCCAAACCTTTCTCAGATCAGTTTAGTGACTTCCCTCTAAAAATCACCATTAAATTTTTCCCACATGTAATATATTCACAGTTCTTCAGGTTTATTGAGAGTTGCCAGAGAGTACTATTTACAGAAAAAGATAAAAACTAGAGATGTGTCTATAGGACACAGATGCCCACACATTTCACTGTATTGTCACAAAAAATCCTGTACAATTACAGATGTGTTTAAACATTAACCTTAACATTAATGGGTCTAAAAAATGCTATTTTTGCTTAAATGGGGAGGTGGGTGGGGGGGGGGGCATAACTCTCTTAATCTCTGATAAATTTGCGTCAAAATACCAAGGTGCATAAGTTCACATGCTGATAACTATTCTTAGAAAGTTTCATGGATCTAGCAGTTAAACATTTTGAGTTACACGTGACACAAGTCTGAAAATGCTATTTCTTTATTAATCAGGCAGCATAAGTCTGCTGATCTCCAATAAATTTGCATCAAAATACCCAGGTGCATAAGTTCACATGCTGACAACTATTTTTAGAAAGTTTCATGGCTCTAGCAGTTAAGTTTGAAGTTACACACAACTCAAAGCAGTGGACGCTTTCCCCCACCCTTCCCCTCCCCTGCTCCCCACTCTCATGGTGGGGGCATAAAAATCATCTCTAACTGTTCATTAAGTACTGGTTAGAGCTTAATCCACATGAAATGATTTTTTTTGCAATGCTTCCCGGAGCATTGAGAAGAAGCGCGGGGCGCAAGAGCCATTACTCTGCACTTCCTCATTTTGGAGTCAGTGCCTTTTGTTTATTTTACATATTTAATTTTTGTCCAGAGCATAACTTTTGGACTGTAGTATAAGTAATATCAATTTGAAATTTCATAGGTGGATAGATCTTATGAAGGAGAAATGCTATGCACAATAATCGTTGGTCTGCACTTCATAATTTTGGAGTTCCCTTACTTGATTTTCATACTTTTAATTTTTGTCGGAGCATAATTCTTACTCTGTAAAACCTGTCAACTTGAAACTTCATAGTTGGATAGATCTTGTGAAAGAGATATTCATTGCGTAAGAACCATCACTCTGCACTTCATGGAGTTATTGTCCTTGTCAACATTAATTTTCACCTTTAGTTAAATGCTAAAGTCTTGTGAATTCTTATTTAATGTAGATGTAGATATATCTAGTAGATAACTAAGTATTACATAAAAACTAACATCTTTAAGTTAATTCAAAGCATTATGCCATAATATTTTGACCATTTTTATTGTAATTATGGGAATTGTGTGACATTGGTATAGATGTTGTCATATTTGAATGTAGTGAGGCTGTAAACAAAGGTACATGCTGGGGTGGATGAAATGACATTAAATTCAAAGTTAAGTTGACAGTTGTTTGAATTTTATGTTTTTGCTGATCTTCAATAATAAGTATGGCACTTTAGAGTCTGTAAGTTCATTGGTTAAGCATTTGATAGTTTTCTCATTTTGATGGACATAATTTCATTATGTGTTTATCATTTATTCAGAGATGCATTTATACAGATAATGCATGATTCACTAGGCATGCATGTTCACAACATTTAAGACCCTGTTTAAGCTGGACCTTGCTCAGGCCTAGTATAAATGGGCGTCTTTTACTGTAAACATTGCTAATTTAAGAATTAGAATGCATTTAATGATTGGCTTGATGTGTGGCTATATTGTATATATATATATTCCATTTGTTAGTTAGAAAATGTATGTCTAATTTTGTGAACCAATTTTTTTATAGCAGAACACTTTTACTTTTGTGAGTACAGCAGTTAATTAAAAATGCATGACAGAACCATATGCACAGTTTATCAAATTATATTTAGTTTCTAAATGGTATTTTATATTTTGTAAAAAATGCCCTTCTCACAGAAAAATCCACTTTACTGTAACAAAACAGTTTCTATATTCTAACATACCCATGTTTATTTTATTTTGTTCTAGTTTGTAGCTCTGTGACAAAACTATATTTTGTAATCTTTCCTAAAGTCATTGGAAAATATGATTTCAAATGTATAATTTTCTAAGATATTTTTTTTTTTACTCGTGCGTGTAATGTAGGCTATGTCTATCCTGTTATCCCACATGTTTCTGTCCTGTAGATATTTATAAATACAGTAGTATTCTTCAGTAGGGACAGGATACCTTTTACTGGTAACAGGATCTCTCTCATCATTACAAGGTGATGTATAGTATGAAGTATTACTGACATTTCTCTCACAAAAATGTTCACATCATTGAAGAATTTATGACTACTTTGAAAAAAGAAAATTTATTTCACTCAGAATTGTAACTGGTTCGAAATGAAAGATTACAATATTAATATGAATAATAGTTTTTACAAAACAGTGAAGTTCATACGTTTTGAATAGTTTGCAAAATACTACATTCATTTGATCAGATATAATGAACTGAAATCAAAGGTATCCTGTGTTATCACACATGCATGTTGGCTGCCAGATCTTCGGGATCACTTGTATGTGCATCATAGAGGCATTTTGTATCATTATATATACAAGTAATGCTTGCCATAGCTTTCATTAGCTGACATCATTTTCTCATTTGCCATTTGGTGAAACTTTGGAATTCTTTTCTGTATATATATATGTTAGCAGGGAATTTGCATCCAAAGTATTGAATACTCCTTTGTGAGTTTGTTTTTAGACAAGGTATATTCATCAAATGAAAATTGCATTTGAAGTACTTAAACTTCTGTTTTTCTCAGCTTTATAAGTCAAGAACAGAAATCAGATATATTATCAAGCTGTGGTCAGAATCAGGGCTCCTAAAATTTTGAAATCTCAATCGGTCCGAGACCTCAACACTCCCCCCCCCCCCCCCCCCCCCCCCCCCACCCCCGAGACCAAGAACCAACAAAAAAAATAGAAACGATTTAAGGACAATTTGAGTTATGATAGTGTTGACGTCGCGAAAATATGGGTTTTTCAAAGCGAAAGTAGAATTAGAGCTAATTTTACAACGTCAAACTAGTCACTGATATTTTAAAGTGTGCTTTGTGCTGCAGCTAGCCACTACAATTACTATTAAGCCCTTAATGAAATTAAGCAGACGACAGTTATCGCCTATTTCGATGCACACTCCTCGCACCGGTTACGTCACGCTTTTCTACTACTGTTTTCTGTACTGATCAGGGGAAGTAACCGCTGCAGGGAGTATGATTTCGATGAAATTATATTTCACAGTTTCAGCCGGTCAACTTTAATCGATTGGCTGGCTGCTAATCAAGCACCCTTTTACTTGTTTACAAGTTAATTGGCGATAATTGCCGCGGGCAACATTGACAGTTTTATGGTTTTATGATAGGTGTGAAGTACCGGATTAGCGATCAATTGAGGTTTTGGTGTGAAAAGTTAGACAGATTTTTTTTTTTTGGAAATTATCTGGACCGATTTTTTAAGGACTTTTGGACATCGAAATCGGTCCATAGAGATAAAATTCGGTCAAAACCGGCAAATTTTCGGTTTTCGGGAGCCCTGGTCAGAATGATTTGTTTTGACTCATTTTCTGGTCTAAATTTCATCTAGGTAGGTGTGTAAGACATCCATGATGTGGTGTAATTGCATATTCCTTCGTCCATGGGTTGTACTTTTTCTCCACAGGTTCATAAATACATTTTTTATACCCTGAAACGAAGTTTGGGGGGGTTTATAGGAGTCACCGGGTGATTGGTTGGTTAGGCGGGTGGATGGTTGGTCCATTGCAATTTCCTTGTCCGGAGCATAACTTGACAACTACTGGTTGGAATTCAGTGCAACTTCATACAAGGATCAAGCACAATGACAGGAAGTGCAGTGTACAAGAGCTATAACGCCATCTTCACTATTTACAGAGTTACTGCCCTTTGTTGGTTTTCCTTGTCCAGAGCATAAATTGACAACTACTGGTTGGAATTCAATGCAACTTCATACAATGGGTCAAGCACAATGACAGGAAGTGCAGTGTACAAGAGCCATAACTCCTTCTTCAGTGTTTGCACAGTTAATGCCCTATGTTTATTTTCCTTGTCCGGAGCATGACTTGAAAACTACTGGTTGGAATTCAATGCAACTTCATACAATGGTCAAGCACAATGACAGGAAATGCAATGTACAAGAACCACAACTATCTTTAATTGCCCACAGCCATAACTCTATTTTAATTCTTTTACAAAGTATTCTGTTATTGATAACTTCCTCAGTTCTGAAGCAGTCTTGTGGGGGTATTAATCACTTTTAGTGATAGCTCTAGTTTCATTCGTTGTGAGTACTTATTTCCTGTCATGCATGACTGATCTGTATTAAGTTGATTTTGAGAAAGTTTTCAGTCAACAAGTAGTTGTTTCTTGTATTGCTTCTTGAAAACACATCACAATTTTTTGTCACATCACAATTTTTTGTCTCATGTTGAATATGCAGGTATTTAATTTTGAGTCATGGGTAGTGATTTTCATTTCGCAGCTGTTTCCCAAAATGTTATTTCAAAATCATAAGAAGTTAAAATGCTGCAAGCTTTGTAAAGTATGAGTCATTTTACCTTTGTGAATAAAAGAACTAATCAAGTTTGTAGAAGGAAGAACAGATAGATCAATAGGATTAGAACCTGGATGCAATTCCCTGCTTTAAATTTATTTTATAAAATCATTCAGACAGATAAATTTCATTTTCAATCATAAAATTTATAGTTCACTGTAATATATTATCAGATTATTGCAAAATTTTATGCATCAAAGTTTAGTTGCACATCTTACTCTGATTTCACTCATTTAGTAGAAAAGTAAGGAGAATTAAATGTTTTAATTTTGTTGAGCTGCTCATGAATAACTGCGGTTTAATTATAAAGAAAATAAAATACCAAAAGATAGGACTTGCATGTTAATATTTCATGTTACCCAGACATACAGTGTTTGAAATAATTATTTGTGAATGGGTTAAGTGGAAAAAAGGTATTAGTAATAGCTTTCTGAAGTGGGTTCTAAACTGTAAGTTGTCTCATCAATTACAAAATTTTGTGATCCCAAAAGTTCTGCTCTTTACCCCCAGCATTAATGCTTAAATACTGGCTGAGACAGAATGTCCTGAATATAAGACACTCTGTTCTTCTGAAGTACTGTCTGAAGTGCTATGCAAAAGGTAAAATAAGGGGGAGTGGAGAGATGTGTAATAAAGCTGTGTAGAGTTTCAGCAGCAATGTCAATCTGAAAGTCATTGATTATGGTGAAATGTAAGGGACTTTGCTATCTCTCACAGGAAGAGAAGGCAACAGGAATGCCAAAAAGCCAGCAAATGTTTCAAACACTGTTGTCTGTGTGATTGTGGCCCTAGCATGTACATTGTCTAATCAGACTATTTCCTTTTCTTTCCTTGCTATGGGGAAAATTTCACCGTTGTTGCGTTATGTAGCACAGAGACATCAATCTCGTAAGTATACTTTGAGCCAAAACAAGGTACTTGACATGTTCAGGACAGTGATTTTGTTACAATGGCATTTCAAGATTGTTAGTGTAAAAATGGAAGAAATTTGATGCTGTCTTTGAATTCTGTTGCAAAAAATGTTTGCAGATACCAATCATTTGATTGGTGAAAGCCATTATAAAGTATTAAACTTGTTGTAAGACATTGTACAGTTTATCATTGAGGAATTAGTATAAAATGCAGTTAACATAATGCAGAAATGTTACTATAATTAGTGTATGTAATGAAATGAGGCAGACTGTGCAAATTTTATGATAAGAGGTAGGCTTTCAGAATTAATGCTTGTTATGATTGAACTTGGCATAATGCAGCTGAAAATGTTTTGGAATCCTTGACAGAAGGGTACAGTCATACAAATTTTGAATCAGTTTCAAAGGGAATGTGACAAAAAACTGTTGGCTCTGGAGTGAAATTTCTGTAGTACATAATGTTATATTCACAGAAAGGTTTTACATTTGTTTTTATTCTGTCGGCAAACAGGTTAGATGCAGTGATCAGGCTAGGAATGCTAACAAAAAACGTCATTTGTAGAGATGTTGATGAAATACTGATTACCTTGCACTAGGAGAATATCTTGCACTTAGTTTGCACATCACTGAGATTGCTATTAATGAAAGCTTGTAATTTCTCCCAAATAATATGACAGAAATAGCAACTGTGCGTCATCCGCTTTTGGTGCAGTGACAATATTTTTCTTTCATTGAGAGCAAAGACTGATGAGCTTTATTTTGTTAGATTGAATGTGAAGAAGAGCTTATATTATTCAAAATTCTTTCACAGATTGTTCTCAACAGGTAGCGCTCACAATTACATCTTTATTTCAGCTTTCATTGTAATGTAAATATCAGTGATGTGCTTGTGCCAAAACTAACAAATTTGTTTATGGAAAATTAACAAAGTTACCGTTGCACCTTTCCATCATGTTAAAAATTATATACATAGAAGAATTGTGCAATTTGGAGAATATTGTTGAATTGCACTCTAGTACAAAATCTTGATTAATAGTAAGAGAATTTACTTGATAGTCTTTGGTATTGTAATTTTTCTCATATCAGTAAGATTTACACAGAATTAAGTAGGAAAATAGTGACTAATGGTGTTGTCCTTTTGGTGTTGGCATGTATGTTTGTATGGAATATTGTCGATATATATACTCTGTTTCTGCTGATTTATTCACTGTTTTATATATGCATTTTCAAGGGAGAGCTGGAGAATCAGTTGCTACAGGCCAACCCAATTTTGGAAGCATTTGGTAATGCCAAGACGATCAAGAATGACAACTCTTCAAGATTTGTAAGTTTTATTATTCACCTGCCAAACAGTTTGCAGGATATATAGGAGTCATGTTACGGTCAGTCTGTTTGTTGGTTGGTCCTTTACAGAACTCTTGACACAAACTATTTCCACATTACTAGGACTTAAGACTCATCAGTTAAGTGTAGATGTGTGATGAGTTTTTCATGCACACCAGTGCCTGCTCTGTAGCTTTATGGCCCGTTATAACAGTCTTTTATGCAAATCCACAATTCCAGGACCATCCATTTGAAACTTGGTATGCATGTTCACTATAAGAGTAGATGTGAGTGACTTGTTGTCAGGCACCCAAATGCTCGCTGCATGGTTTTATGGTCCGTCATAGCAAAATCTTGTGATGCAGACTGCTTCCACATTTCTGTTACTATTGATTTGAAACTCGATTTCCATGTTCAGTAGTGTGTGACATGTTTAAATGCCCCCAAAGGAGGGTGTATAGTTTTTTTACTGCCCATATGTCAGTCTGTCATTCCATCGGTGTATCATTCTGTCAGTCTGTGATTTCGGCCTGAAACTTTCACATTGCCTGTAACTTACTTATTATACCCCCACCAAACATAGTTTGGCGGGATGGAGGGTGCTATATAGGAATCACTTTGTCCTGTTGCATCCCATCTCAATTGTTTTTCTTTAATATCTTTTAAACCAGTATAGGTATTAACTTGAAACTTGAAATATATATGAAGGGTTACAAGAATAATCAGTAGGCCAATTTTCATAACTCTTCATTGCATTTTAACAAAGTTATGCCCCTTTTTATGTCCCCCGCATCGAAAATGAGGGGGTGTATAGTTTTGCAAATGTTGGTCACTCAGTCAGTCAGTGACACTTTTATTTCTAATCAATATTTAGAGAACCCTTGAAACAACCTTCATCACACTTGGTATGTAGGTTGGTCATGACTAGAAGATGACCCTCATAGTTTTTCAAGTCACCAGATCAAAGGTCAGTGTCACAGTGACCTTGAAAAGCAAAATAGTTTACTTTCAATAAATGTAGAAAGCTTGGGCCCAGGTTCCTCAATCTTAGTTCATAGGTTTGGTCATGTTTAGTAGATGCCCCCTATAGTTTTTCAGGTTACCAGACAAAGGTGAAGATCACAGAGACCTTGAAAAGCAAAACGGTTTCCGATCAATAAGTATAGAATGCTTGGGCCCAGGTTCCTCAGACTTAGTGGTCATGTCTAGTAGATGCCCCCTATAGTTTTTCAGGACACCAGGTCAAATGTCAAGGTCAGGTGACCTTGAATAGCCAAACAGTTTCTGATAATAACTATAGAAGGCTTGGTCCAAGGTTCTTCAATCTTAGTCTATAGGTTGGTCATGACCAATAGATGGTCCCTGTAGTTTTTCAGGTCACCAGGTCTAAGGTCAAGGTCAGAGTGACCTTGAATAAGAAAACGGTTTCTGATCAATCACTATAGAACCCTTGGATCTGGATTGTTCAAATTTAGTATGTAGGTTGGTCATGACCAGTAGATGACCCCTGTAGGTCAAAGGTCAAGCTTACAGCTACCTTGAATAGCAAAACGGTTTCCGATCAATTACTATAGAATCCTTTGTCCCAGTTATTCAAACTTAGTGTGTAGGTTGACCATGACCAGTAGATGACCCCTTTAACTTTTCAGATTACAAGGGCAAAGGTCAAGGTCACAGTGACCTTGTATAGCAAAATGGTGTTCGATCAATTTCTATAGAATGCTTTGTCCCATCACCTCAATACTTCATGGCTTCCTGTAGAGGTAAGGTGCTAGGGGGGCATATATGTTTTACAATCACCTTGTTTGTTTTCCATTGGGTTTTGTATAAAAACTTTGTAAATCTTCTTGTCTGAAACTGCATGTCTTAGAGCTTAAACATTTTGTATAAAGTATTGTCAAGTGGATATATTCCTTGGCTTAAAATTGGCCCAGCCCCTTGGGTCCTATTTGTATAATACATAAGGTCTTTGAAAATTTTCAATTCTGAAAGTGTAAGTTTGCTTCTAATGTTTACGCAACAGAAGACCCACAGCTAAAGTACTAAGGTGAGTGATCAAGGGTCATCAGTGCCCTGTTGTTTTTGCTTTTTGTCATAACTGTATATATGTTTTATTTCTTTATTTCAGGGAAAATTTATTCGCATCAATTTCGACACGTCTGGATATATATCTGGGGCCAACATAGAAACATGTATCCTTTAATTGTACAGTTTTTTATGGTCTTTTAAATGCTATTTTATAACCATTTTGCAGTCTGAAATGAGACATTTACTATTGGAAAGGTCTGTTTTTGATATCCATGGTGTTCTGGTATTCTGCATAACAATATAGTGAGGCTTTAGATTTCCTTAACTGTGTAAAGACCTACTGGAGAAATCAAGGACTATACGACAGGCAGAGAATGAAAGATGTTTTCACATCTTCTATCAGTTCCTTCATGGGGCCACACCTGCTCAGAGAAGTAAGTTGCATATAGAATTCCTTGGAGTAAATTGCCACTATGTTTATATAATTAAGCTTTTAAAGATGCTGATTTTATCCTTATAATTAAAATAGTGAAAATGTAAATTAAGATCTCATTGTTATTTGTGGAAGTTATCCTGGTGTATTTGTGAAAATTATATTTCTTATGGTAATGAAGAGAATTAGCATGTGAGAAAATTCTTTCAGACCACGTGTTTGAGTTTAAAAAAATCACTGTATTTCAAAATACATAAAACTTTGTGTTTTCCCTTACTTTGGTATCTTATGGAACATTCAGAAATGGGTCTGAAGCACTCACCTTTACACCCCTGAAATAAAGCATTTAAATTTTACCTATGTTCACAGAGGAGTTCCTACTGGAGGACATCAACAACTACCGTTACTTGACCAAGGGACAGATTCCAGTACCCGGAGTGGATGATGCTGCAGAGTTCCGTCTAACCATTGAGGCCATGAACATCATGGGTATTGCACCTGAGGATCAGTCTGGTAACTGTCTTTACCCTTTCTAGTTTATAGTCTCATAAAGAGCCATGCCAACTTAAAACATTTTATGATACGGCAAGGCAAATGCTCAGGTGAGCTATTTAGATCTCCGTGTCCAGCGTCCATCAACATTTTACTTTAAATGACATCCCCTCCAAAACCACAATGCCATTTTTAACAAATTTTTTTTTAGCTCACCTGAGCAAATGCTTGTATGTTTGTTTAATGAACATGTATGTTTAATAAACATCTCTTGTTAAAACTTACCAGCTTTAGTTAATTCCAGTGATTTGTATTATTATGAAGTTTTGTCTGCTTTCAGCTCTCCTTCGAGTGATGTCAGCTGTGTTGCAGTTTGGTAACATGAAATTCCAGCAAGACAGGAAATCAGATCAGGCAACTCTTCCAGATAACACAGGTTTGTACAAATATTTAAATTACATTTCAGTTTTTTTTCTCGCCCTGAAGGGAAGCATATAATTATTAAATGTCTGTCCATCTGTCTGCCTTTTTGTTCAGTCCATAACTTTGTCAGTCTTGGATGGATTTTGAAATAATTTTTGTGTATATGTGTGGCACATTGTTAATATTCCTTTCTCCTTTCATACTTCTTGTTTCACACTTTCCTATACTATCTGGCCTTCATTTCCAGTGAAAACATGTTCTTGTCCTAAGTATGTCCTTGGGGGCATATGTTCGTTCACAACAACAGGTCTTGTTAGGAAATTTAGTGGTAAGAACATGATATGTGTGGTCTTTTGTCTGTTTTTAGTGCTTGCCTCCTGATCAAAAGAGTGCTTGTGCAAATTGCATCGGTCGAATCAAGATTTCAAGTGATATGTTGCAATGTTAAAAACTAAACACAGAAATAAGTAAACACAGTTTGCTTGATCTATGTTAGCATTACCATTAGCCGAAATAGCCATTGACCACTTAGGTGTTTGAAAATATTTTCACTATTTCAACATTTTCTAGTTGGACTGCTGGGATATGAGTAAAAAAGAGGTTGAAACTGGCATTTAACACCAGTTGAGCATTATACATGAATTCCGTAAATCATTTTCAGTTGCACAGAAGGCCTGTCACCTGTTGGGGCTGGCAGTGACAGCTGTCACTCAAGCATTCCTGCGGCCCAAAATCAAGGTGGGCAGAGACTATGTCACTAAAGCTCAAACAAAGGAACAGGTATGTCATTAATGAGTACATATTAATTGTAGGTAAATAAGGTGATACTTAGATAGTATTTACTACATTTTTAGGTCTTTCAGCACATTTATAATGAATGGGACATGCAATATTTTGTTAACTGGGCTGGTGTAGCTTACTGTAAAAAGCCAGCTTATTTGTTTTTACCAGCCAAGCTTTTTATACCCCCACAAACGAAGTTTAGGGGGGGTATATAGGAGTGAGCTTGTTGGTCAGTCAGTCCGCCCATTGGTCAGTCCATTTCATGGTCTCCGAATGATAACTCTTGAAAAGTTAATGGATTTTAATAATTTTTAGTACACAGGTGTAACATAATAAAATACAGGTCAAGTTTGAATTGGGTTCAGACCACTAAATTTTTACAGAGTTATGGCCCCTTTTCATCTTCAGTTTTGCAGAAAAGTGGTTTCCAGATGATAATTCTAAGGAGTCATTGGATTGTAATAATTTTTAGTTTACATGTGTAACATCATAAAATACAGGTCAAGTTCAAATTTGGGTTCAGACCACTAAATTTTTACAGAGTTATGGCCCCTTTTCGTCTTCAGTTTTGCAAAAAAAAAAAATGGTTTCCAGATGATAACTCTTTAAGGAGTTATTGGATTCATTATCTTGTTGACCTCTACCACAGTTAAATCGTTGCTTTGGGGTCACTTGATTTTACATAGACTTGTATAGGAAAAACTATAAAAAAATCTTCTTGTCAGAAATCTTAAGGCCTAGAGTTAAGATGTTTGGTGTGTATGATTTGTCTAGTAGACCTCTACCAAGTTTATACATGTCATGGCTCCTGCCCCAGGGATCACTTGGTCTTGAAAAGAGTTATGTAGGGAGAAAATTGCAAAATTCTTCTTGTTTGAAACCACAAAGCCTTACATATTTGGTTGAAGCTTCATCTAGTAGACCTCAACCAGAATCATATTAATAATGGCTCTTGGGTTAGAATTGCAATAAACTTCATTTTGTTTTTGTTTTCCTCTACTAAGTTCTAAATCGTTTGAATGTGAGCACTTCTTGGAGCATTAATAGGTTTTAACGGATTCTATATGTGATGTTTTTCCAGGTTGAGTTTGCAGTGGAAGCCATTTCCAAAGCTTGCTATGAACGTATGTTTAAATGGCTAGTCACAAGGATCAACAAGTCCCTTGACAGGACAAAAAGACAGGGGGCCTCCTTCATTGGTATCTTAGATATAGCTGGATTCGAAATCTTCAAGGTAAGCACAAGAGTTGAGCTAGTGAAAAGGTCTGTTTTTTTCGAAATACATTGTGTATTTCAATGCAACCAGAAAATGTATACAGATGTATAAAATGTCAGAGAATGTAGAAACACAGAAGTTCATATTATTGAAATACTAGTTTTATCATGGATATAGTGGAGACTGTTAATGCATGCAAACATCAAATGGCTACAAAATCTGCATCTCTGTAAAGGTTGAAAGGTCTAGGATATTTCTAAAGTGTGCGTAAGTTTAAACATAACTGTGGTAAAACTGTGCTTGTAATCTTGCTATATACATTCCGCATTACATGGTCAGTGTTAAGGAAAAAACTCTTTGAATGGCTGTTTTTGACCTTGTTATTAACCAGGTTTTCAATTTTGAAAATCCTGGTTATTAGATTGGGGTATGGCGGGCGGATGGGCGGATGGGCGGGCGTCAAACGAAATTGTGTCCGCTCTGTAACTCTTCAACCCTTTGAAGAATTTTGATGAAACTTCAGACAAATGTTTACCACATCAAGATGACGTGCAGAACGCATGTTCCGCATGGCTGGCTCCAAGGTCAAGGTCACAGTGACATTAACATTGAAAATCCTGTCCGCTCTGTAACTCTTCAACCCTTTGAAGAATTTTGATGAAACTTCAGACAAATGTTTACCACATCAAGATGACGTGCAGAACGCATGTTCCGCATGGCTGGCTCCAAGGTCAAGGTCACAGTGACATTAACATTGAAAATCCTGTCCGCTCTGTAACTCTTCAACCCTTTGAAGAATTTTGATGAAACTTCAGACAAATGTTTACCACATCAAGATGACGTGCAGAACGCATGTTCCGCATGGCTGGCTCCAAGGTCAAGGTCACAGTGACATTAACATTGAAAATCCTGTCCGCTCTGTAACTCTTCAACCCTTTGAAGAATTTTGATGGCTCCAAGGTCAAGGTCACAGTGACATTAACATTGAAAATCCTGTCCGCTCTGTAACTCTTCAACCCTTTGAAGAATTTTGATGAAACTTCAGACAAATGTTTACCACATCAAGATGACGTGCAGAAATTGTTGTCTCATTATTAAGTATACTCCTTGCAGACAGTATTGTTAGCCGAAATTTACATCCTACTCATTATCATGTATTCTCATGAATATTATCTTTTCCTTCATGTCATGTTATAATCTTTTGAATATTCATAGCAATCTTCATTCCAAAATTCATACTATAGTATAGAATCAGAACAACATTTTTGAAAACCTGGTTTCGTGGCATTGCCATGTTTCTTGTTTCAGTTCTTTTGCTTGCTCCAAGTGTTGGCGCTCATTTAACTTAGGCTGCGAAATTTTCAGCCAAGAGAGATTGTCAGTTTCACTTTAGCATTTTATGAAACACATGTTGAATAATTGTTTCTTTGTACCACTGTTGAAAGGTTGAAGCATGTTTTGGTCCAGTTCAACAGCCTTTTAGAGGACTAGATTTTTTTAATGCTACCATATTTCCCTTTGAATTTTGTGCACTTTTTTACCCCACGGTTGATGCCAAGACTGCAGGTGCATTTTATACACTAATATTGTGGAATTTCTTCCAAGAAAACTATGATTTCAACAACAGAACTCGAAATTTCATGTGGTTGCTCCCTTTGGTTTGTGGGTTTTGTTTAGTAGGTATTTGCTTTATTTCTTTGTTTATTTTACTGTCTTAAATAAAATAAAAAATACTTGCTATTAATTTGACAGTTTCTCTCCATTAAAGTTGATTAGACCTACAAACAAACTGACACCTACTACTTATTGTAGAAGTTTGGTTACAGTTTAAGCATCAATACTTGAATAATTTGGGAATATATTTCCTACAACCACGTTGACTCTATTGAATTCTCGGAATAAAAATGGCATTTTTATGTGCCAAAACAACTTTTACAAAAGAAATGTCTCTGCACAATTGTCAGTACAAACATAAATATTAACTTTTGACTTATTCGGAATGAAGCTTGATACATCATCCATACAATGATCTGTACGCTAAATTTCTGGTGCGCACAATACATGGGGAAATACGGTATTTCATTTCTACAGCCTTCTTTAAGATGAATGTTATTTTCAGCATGTTTGCAGATGTTAGCCAGTTGAGTTTAATCCAGCTATCTTTTTTATATACCTCTTTCAGACTTGTGCAGGCAAGGTAAATCCTTGACCGAGACATTTTTTGATAGACTGTAGCTCGTTCCTTTTTTTTCTAAACTGCATGACAGTAGTGTTTTCTGTCAAGCAAAAATGTTTTTGTACTTAAATAATGTTACCGTTGTGTTTACTTGTTTTGTCATTTAAAGAGCTTCTGTGTCAATGAAGGTACGAATTTGCTGTAGCCTAGATATAGTATGTAAATGAAATGATAGAAAAAGCTTTGGAGGAAAATAAATGCATCAGTCCCTAGATATACTTTTTCTAGAACCAGTCTGAAGTGTCTGGTCTTTGATTGGTCAGTGTTGAAAATTACCGAAGTTCTGGCCAATCAGATGCCAGAGTTTTCGGAATGATTAACACTACTTTTATAAGCCAGTTACCGTTTTCCAGCGGGCTGGTCATATTTTAAATAGAAAATCAGGAATAATTTGTGTGGAAAAAACATAACTTATAATGCACTGCAATATTTCTTGAGGTCAAGCAGAAGAGAAATTTGTTCTTTTTGCATGTTTACATTGTTGTCTGCATATCCTGGTGCAGTATATTATGTGTCGACTGCCACATTTTAGAATGAGATGATTGAAAAGCTTGGCTCACAGGTAGTTTAAGAGAAATGTTAATTTTATCAGGTATTCCGGAACCGTTCTAATACTGTCACAAGAGTGAGTGAATGAAAGGGGCTGTAACAATGTCCAATAATTGGTTTATTCGGCAAAGGAAATTTTGTACAGATCTGTTAATGTCTGAAAAAATATTGAATAAAACTAATTCGGAAAAAATGTTTTCCTCGTTTAGTTTACTTTACAGAAGTGTTCGATTTTAAAAATAATTTGATGATAATATTTATTACTTTTTTGGATTTCTTAGTGTCGGGTTGGAAAATGAGGTACAGTAAAGTAACATAATTAAGATTTGAGCAAAAGTAACATTTGCAAAAAGAAACAGAAAGAGAAAAAAACAAACCTGGAAGACTTTGCTTTTACAAAGTGTACTCACAGTCACCTTAATGAGGTATTGTAAAAAATGTCTCGGATAAAGTTAAGAAAACTAACTTTTAGGATGTTGTTACAGTCCTGTTAGACATGTTTAATATGTTCTTCTTGAATATTTGTGTTCAATTTGGAGGAATTACTGTGCCAAAATGGTGAAATCAAGTGTGTTGAAAGTGTTGAGATTTTTGAAAGTCTTCTCACTTGAAAAGAAAAGGAATGATGAGGGTAAAAAAAACCCTGCTGAATATGTATGATGAAATTATTTAAGCCATTGGCATGAAGAATCAGTATTTTGAAGATGATGCTTGATGGCATGTTAATACTGAAAATGAAGAGCATGGTAATTTGTTCATTGAATTAATGTGTTTTGTTTTGTTTCAAGTTTGTTTTTAGCTCACCTGAGCACTATTTGCTCATGGTTAGTTTATCTGATCACTCTGTGTCTACTGTCCATCTGTGTATAGTGCGTTGTCAACATTTCTTTTAAATGACATCGTCTCCTAAACTACTGGGTAAAAATTGATGAAACTAGCCAAGGATATTCCTTGCATGAAACACTTCCAAAGTTAATCAAAGAATTCCATTCCATGCAGAACTCTGGTTGCTATAGCAACAGAAAAGAAAAACTTTGAAAATCTTTTTATCTGAAACTGCAAGGCCTAGAGCCTAGATATTTTGCCTGAGCATCATCTGGAAGTCATCTACCGTGACGGAGGTCATTCATTAATGGCCCTGTTCTGGGGGTCACTTAACTTACAATAAATAGGTATAACTTAAAAAGGTTTTCTTGTCTGAAAAAGTATGCCTTATAGGGTAGATATTTTGCATGTTGCATTACCTTATGGATCTCTACCAATTTTTATCAAATTATGCACTTTGGGTCAAAAATGCCCTGCCACAGTGGTCATGTTTTTGTAAAATATTTAAGTTTTGAAAATCTTCTTGTCAGAAACCGTCAGCTGTAGGCATAAGATATTTTGTGTGGAGCAACATCTACAGGTCCTCTACCAAAATTGTCCAAATTATTCCCCTGGGGTTATTAATGACCATGCCTTGCCAGTTGATTTTAAAAAGGCTCATATAAGGAAGGCTTAAAAAACCTTCTTGTCTGAAACTGTATGCATTAACTTAAGCTAAGATACTTTGTATCTAACATTATCTGAAGGACCTCTAGCACGTTTTTTTCAAATCATGGCCTGTATAAAATTGAAGGTCTTTGTAAAGTTTCAATTCAGAAACTGCAATTTCACTTCTTTTGTTTGCTCATCAGTGGACCAAGAGCCAGCATACTCAGGTGAGCAATCCAGAGCCATCATGGCCCTCTTGTTTACAAAGTGTTTATACTTTTAAAAAAAGAAGAAGAAAAAAAACTTCTTTTGAATCAACAGATTAGTTCATGTTTTGCACACAACAACCCTTTTGAAGAGATCTCTTGAATGACATACATTTTCCCCCCCTTGACCCCTAAATGACCTTGACCTTCATGTCAGAATATATATATATATATATTAAAAAGAACCCTTCTCTTTTGAAGGATCTACAATTTATTTTCATCAGGTCCTCAGTTAAAAGATTAAAGCACAACATTTGGGGAATGTCATCTTTTAGTGACAGTTCTTGTTGTGATGTACCTTTAAACACAAGGCCTGAATTAGGAACTGTATGATATTTTTTGAAGTCTATAAGACAAGTTGTTAGAATGACAGGATTCATTTTATCATTAAGTTTTGGCAGTTCAAGACACCTCTGTATCATTCTTTCATATATTTGGATTTTTTCTTACAGATAAAATGGAATCTGTAGGTGCTTTTAATCTGACAGATGGTTGTGCTTCATTAATCTGTGTTGTTTGAAGATAAGAATTTATGTTGAAAGATAATATTGAATAGATAGATGTTGAGTGTATGCTTTTACATTCCAAAATGTGGAAGGGGCAGTAAACCTATTTGCAAGGTAATGGCTAGAAAAAGGGGAAAATAATGCCTGCTGGTTTTGAAGAAATTTGAAAAAGAGTTAAGATATGATGTGTATTTCTTATGTATTTTAGATGAACTCATTTGAGCAACTGTGTATCAACTACACCAATGAGAAGCTGCAGCAGCTGTTTAACCACACCATGTTTATTCTGGAACAAGAAGAATACCAGAGAGAAGGCATTGAGTGGAAGTTCATTGACTTTGGTCTCGATCTTCAACCTACCATTGACCTCCTGGAAAAGGTTTGCCCTGGTTTACTCTTGACTTAATATAGTAAACTGATTTTATTAGCTTGCCTGAGCTTAGTTCTCCGGTGAGCAATCCAGGGCCATCATGGCCCTTTTGTTTCACAAAAAGTGTAGGGCTAAGTTCTTACAATCAATATTACCTTATTGTCAATGATGGTGTCTTTTATTAAGCCTGAAAAGAGAGATAAGAAAGTTCAGGTTATATTCCACTGACAGATTTTGAACCAGTGGCTCTTGTTAAATTGTGTGACTTTCTATCCTTTATTTTATCTATGGAAATATAGACCTACTAATATCTTTGAATATGTATGCTGCATTTTTACTAATCTTACCAAATCATGTAATGATGATGAAACTATAAAAGAGTACTTAAGCAGAATGCAGACTGTCAAGGTTAGGGAGATCATTCTTTACACATCAGAAACTGAAAACAGGAAATATATGTTTTTTAATTTCTGTCTGTTTCAGCCAATGGGTATCATGGCATTGCTGGATGAAGAATGTTGGTTTCCGAAAGCAACAGACAAGACATTTGTAGACAAGCTTATTGCTCAACATTCCACACACCCTAAGTTCGAGAAGCCGGACTTCAGAGCAGAGGCTGATTTCTCCATGATCCACTATGCTGGCAAAGTGAGCATTGCAACATTTCTCTTATTGATGTGCTCACCCTTAAGAAAAACGTCTGTCTATCTTAATACATGTTATTTAAATGTTTCAGATAAATGTTATACCACAGAGCAGGGCTCCAGAATAATAAATCATCATGCTTATGTTAGTTGGTTGTTGACATTACACACAAAAAAATGTTATGTTCAAAGTGAAAGTAAAGAAAGTAGCGCAGATTTCATGTCATTGAATTTTTTAACATCAGTGAATTAAGCACACTGATTGACAGATGTATGTTTATGTGTTAATTGGTGGTAATTGTCTCGTGCCACTGGTTATAAGTGGCAATTTCATGTTTTTTGTGATAGGTATGAAAGAAGGCATTAGGGGACGATTAGGGTTTGGGTATGAAATTATAGCGTTATTTTATGAAGAGTTATATGTATTTAAAAAAAAAAAAAATATCTGGACCGATTATTCAGGAGTTTTGAACATAAAAATTGGTCCAGGAAGCCGAAAATTCAGTGAAAACTGACAATTTTTTGGTTTTCAGGAGCCCGGCCACAGAGTAGATGTTACACGACAGAGTAAATAAATGTATACATAGTGATTAGATATTTGGAAATCAAGAGAAAATTTATTCTCATTTATTCAGAGAACAAGTCTGTAAAATGTGAAAATACAAAAGATATTATGTATGTTATATAGGTGGACTACAGTGCTGACAAATGGTTGATGAAGAACATGGACCCTCTGAATGAAAACGTTGTCTCACTTCTGCAGGTCTCCTCCGATCCATTCGTGGCTGCCATCTGGAAAGATGGTAAATATTCATTCTGTTATCTAGCATGCTTTGTATTCTATTATTGCCATGTCTGATTATTAATCCATAATTTGTCTAACATGGGTGATATGATATGAAATGAATTGTTTAACACATAGGTGAAACAACCAACTAATGATACTGAGCAAAAAGACCTGCCTTACATAATTATTTACGTATAGCAATGCTATAAAGCTACATGAAGACTTTCCCTGCAAACTGTCGAGAAAGTATTAAGTTTTTTTAATGTTTCAGCCACGTAATTAGCACATTATTTTAGTTATATATCTCAATGTTGTTATACCTAGTAGAGAAATTTTCAGCACATATTACATAATCTTACTGTTTCCATATTTCTCTTAATCAGACTTGCATCATCAGTTAAAAGTTGTTTTAATGTTTGATTTTGATATTCAACTAGTTCATTTGTTTATGAGCGGTAAGTTGCTGCATGACATAATGTCCCCCAGATTAGGTCAGTGTCTTTTATGCATCAAGCATAACGCCGTATTTCTTGCATATGTCAGGCAGTTTCATTTGATAAAAATCTTTCCAAAGCACACTGCAAGAAAGCTCCATTGAGTTCTTGGTTTTATACAATGTACTTATGTTTTCTGACTGTTCTCACAAACCTGTTAGTAAGTATGTTTGAACCACAATCAGCAAGTCTTTGGTGTTTTTAGTGTACTGAGCTGTTTTGCGAGGCTTGTTTGGCTGTGAACTTAACTGTGTTTCTTTGCTTTCATTGTATTAAACTTCTAAAATGTGAGCAGAAATAAGTTGTAAATCTTTTTGTAACGAGATAAGCTTGAAAAACAATGAATTGATAAAGAAAACTCTGTTTTTATGTTGATAAAAATAGTTTTATAGGAATTGAAATATTAATTTATTGAACTATACATATTGTTTTTCCTTTCTAGATTAAATGGAATTTGTAAAACAGTTGCTTAATGTTACTGAAACTATAATAGAACTTTTTAATCAGACCTTCAGCTTTTCAAATGAATTTACATGTTACAGTCCTTTTGATTAAAGCTTTCTGTCATAAGTTTTCAAAAGCTTGCTAAATGACTAACTGGATTCGTGCCTTCAAGAAATTTTCTACAACATTGCCATTTGGTTTTGATATTTGGTTCAAATCAAAATCTTGTCAACACTCCTGTATTACTGAGCTGACTGATGTGAGATTTACATTTGTTTTTCCAACACTCTCTCACATAAGTAATGATTTTGTTGGCATAAAAATAAGATTTATTCAAATATTCTATTGCAATGATAAATCAAGAATATTGTTCAAACAACTTGTTGGAATGCAGATCCTGGACAGTTTTCATTAACACAATCAGGAAGTTTTTCTTTCAAATAAAACACTGGCCAAACTCTCCTCATAAATATTTTTAACATTCCCTCTGACATGTATTTAATTTACATGACCTTGACCCTTGAATGACCTTGACCTCAAAGGTCAAGTTGTCAGAAATACTTAATATTGGCATAACTCCCTTATTACTAAATAGATTAAGCATATGCTTAAGGTGAGCTATAAGGATGGTCCTTTGTCCAGTGTGCTTCATTTGGTGTGCGTCACAACATCTCCTCCTAAACCATTTGGCTAAATTTGACCAAACTTTGCTGGGATGTTCCTTGCATGAAGCTATGCGTAAGTTGTTCATATAATTGAATTCCATCGAAAACTCTGGTTGCTATGGCAACAGAAAGGAAAAATTTTGAAAAACTTGTCTGAAACAAAAGGGTTTAGAACTTAGGCCATACCAAATTGTTTTTTCGTTTAGCGTCCACCCTTAGTTCAAAAATCTATCTAGCTATCCTGAAAACAAAAACGAAGCATCAAAAAATAAGTCATACTTACCAGTATCTCCACCAGGATATAATTACCAAGTTTCATGTATTCCACTTTGTAGAGATGAAATAAAGATATGAAATATAGATATGAAAACATATAACAAATAATTCAACGCATGAAATTTACATCAAAAAATCATTTACTAGCTATTTTATCTTGAAAAACAATAAAAAGATTAAAATCTGATTATAACTGACTGAAAACTATCCTGTTTTGACGTAGCCAACATGAACTTAGAAATGCAAATGGCATACACATGTACAGGAGGTAGCAACTCTAGTCATATATAAATTCCGGAACATACCGGAAAACGCTATTAATACTTTATATAGTAAATTCTAAAGACAAAACAATGTTTTTTTTTCCTACCTCATAAGCCCAAACCTATCCGTCCGCAGACCCTAAACGAAAGAACGATTTGGTATGCCCTTAGATATTTTGCATACAGGTTCAGTTAGAGGTTTTTTTCCAAATTTGTTCAAATTATGCTCCTTGGGTCAAAAATGGCCCTGTCCCAGGGGTCAGTTGCTTTTACATAGACTTTATAGGTAAAAAAAAATCTGAACAAAAAATTTTTTTTTTGGCATGGAGGATCAGTAGAGGTCCTCTACCAAGATAGTTCTAATTATGCCCCAGGGGACTTAAATGGCTCTGCCCACGGGTCTCTTGATTTTACATATATATTTTTTTATATAGGGAAAACCTTTAAAAGTCTTCTTGTCTAAAACCATCAGCTCAAAGGTCATTACACCACTTCAGGAGCATTGTCTTGTTTCAGCGACAGTTCTTGTTATTTTCAGCTGAGATTGTCGGACTTGGTGCTACCGATGGAGGGGACACAATGTTTGGGGCTCGTACTAGGAAGGGTATGTTCCGAACTGTCAGTCAACTGTACAAAGAACAGCTTGCCAAACTTATGGCTACACTGAGAAACACAAACCCCAACTTTGTTAGATGTATCATTCCAAATCATGAAAAGAAGGTAAGTTTACATATTTATAGAGTTTGATTATTACTTGTGTTTGAAAACTAATAAGATTTTAGCAAGTCTGAAAATTTACTTGTGATGAGAACAGTCTGCAAAAATATTTTCATTGAAACATATTTTAAAAATTCAGAGTTTCTGTTTGAGTAAAAATTTAATTTTAGGGCCTATATATTTATGAGAGGGAAGAAAACAACAATATTGTATTACAATGGTAGAGTAAGTTTTTAGCTCACCTGAGCACGAAATGCTCAAGGGTTAGCTTTTATGATCATTGATTGTCCGGTGTCCGACGACGTGCATCGTCAACAATTATACTTGAACGACTTCTTTTCCTATACCTGAAAGCCAGCTTTGTTGAAACTTGCTTGGGATATTCATTGCAGGAAGCTCTATTAAGTTGCTCAAAGAATTAAATTCCAAGCAGAACTCTTGTTGCTTTGGCAACAAGAAGGTAAAACTTTAAAAATCTTCTTGTCAAAAAGTACTAGGCCCTGAGCCTTAAAGATTTGTTTTGTAGCAATGTCTAGTGGGCCTCTACCAAGTTTGTTCAAATTATGCTGCGGGTTGGGGGGAGGGTGTCTGTTGATTTTACATAGGCTTATATAGGGAAAACCTTAAAAAATCTTCTTGTCTGAAACTACATGGCCTAAAACTTTGATATTTTTATGGAGCATCAGATTGAGGTCCCCAACCAAGTTGGTTGAAATTATTCCCCTTGGGTAAAAATTGGCCCTGTCCAGGGGGGTTTTGGGGGCAGGGTCACTTGAATTTGATAGACTTATATAGGGAAAACCTTAAAAAATCTTCTTGTCTGAAACCACAAAGGCTAAGATTTTTTGCTTGGAGTATCAGCTAGAGGTCTTCTACCTAGATAGTTCAAATTATGCCTCTGGTGTCATTTATGGCCCTGCCCCAAGGTCACTTGATTTTACATAGGCTTATATAGGGAAGACTAAAAAAATCTACTTGTCTGAAACCACAAGACCTAGAACTTAGATATTTTTTCAAAGTGCATCAGGTAGAGGTCCCCTACCAGATTTGTTAAAATTATCTCCCTGGGGTCAAAATTAGCGCCACCCGGGTGTCCTATTTGTGTAAAATATTTAATCTATAAAAATATTCTTGTGAGAAACAATAAACTTTAGACTTAAGACTTTGTGTGGAGCATCATCTGGAAGTTCTCTACCAAGTTTGTTACATAGGCTTCTTCATAGTTTGTCCAATTGGCCCTGCCCCAGGGATCCTATTTGTATGAAGTATTAGATCTTTGGAAATCTTCAATTCAGAAACTGTAATGTTGCTTCTGATGTTTACTTAACAGCTGACCCAAACCCAAAGTATTCAGGTGAGCAATCCAGGGCCATATTGGCCCTCTTGTTAAATAAGAGGTAATAGAAATAAATAAAATTTGTTAACTGTCTTTCCAAAACTTGCCATCACTGAGATGTTCATTTCTTTTATGACTCATTTTACTTAGGTCTAAAAGAATCTCAGGGTTGCACAATAAGACTTGCTCTTAATCCTAGGTCCAGACTTTGATAATGTAAATAACTCTGTTCTTTAGGCTGGAAAGATTGACTCGCCCCTTGTATTGGAGCAGCTGAGATGTAATGGTGTATTGGAAGGTATTCGTATTTGTAGACAAGGCTTCCCGAACAGAATCCTCTTCCAGGAGTTCCGACAAAGGTACGAGCTACTGACACCACAAGCTATACCCAGAGGCTTCATGGATGGCAAGAAAGCTGTAGAAAAAATGGTAATATTTTTTCAGCCTTTGAAAGTATTAGTAGAACAAATGAATGGAATTTTAGTCTTTTGTTGCTTTGATACCAGAGATTTGTTAGTCAGTGTGGAAAAAACTTTGTCAGAGTGATGCTAGCATGTCACTTTCTAATAGTTTGACTAGTATTTGTCAGTTCAAAGTAAAGTAGAAACTGATTTTTGTCAGCTGTAACAGATTAAGTAGGTGTAGCAAGGGTTTATTTTTAGAAAGTCTTACAAAATGAAATTTATATTGATCATATTGCTTCACAATATGTTTCTTCCCCCAGATCAATGCACTAGAGTTGGATCCTAACCTGTATCGCATAGGTCAGAGCAAGATCTTCTTCCGTGCTGGAGTGTTGGCTCACCTGGAGGAGGAGAGAGATCTCAAGTTGACAGATATCATTGTTATGTTCCAGGCATTGTCTAGAGGCATGCTTGCCAGAAGGTATGTTAAATAGTCAGTTTCATGTACTGTTATATGTAATGTGAATGTAGTTGTTTTGTGTAAAATCTGATGATCTGATCTGCTGTTTCTTAAACAAAGTTGGTGGACTTCTTTTATGACTTGGTTTTCATAGCGCCAAAGTGCTAAATGTTCTTAATGAATGAATTGACTGTTTCTTTTACCTCACCCCCTTACAGGGCATTTTACCGACGTACACAGCAGCAGAGTGCAATCCGTGTTATACAGAGAAACTGTGCCGCTTATCTCAAACTAAGAAACTGGTCATGGTGGAGACTGTTCACTAAGGTAAAGAAATTGGTGGAAAAATTAAACTTTCATTATTTGTTCGTAAGAATACTCTAAATTGTTTACTTTGTACATTATTTTGTTACATTGTGTAAGTTTAAGGACATGATGCCTAACTGATACAGATCTGATTATAGAGAATTAGAGTACTTCAGACTTTAAATTTCATAAGCCATTTTGTAAGAACCTGTTTAAGGATATAGTATTCC
Source organism: Cyclina sinensis (assembly GCA_012932295.1). Classification (NCBI taxonomy): domain Eukaryota; kingdom Metazoa; phylum Mollusca; class Bivalvia; order Venerida; family Veneridae; genus Cyclina; species Cyclina sinensis. The sequence continues at coordinate 33,660,265 of JAAONU010000001.1, read as the reverse complement.
GGAAAAATAATTTTAGAATTTCCCTTAGCTTGATCTTTTTTAATCATTTACTGTTTCTGTACGACAAGGTTTTATGACATTGAGTCACTTACAGGTGAAACCTTTGCTGCAAGTGACAGGCCAGGAAGAGAAGGTACACACTTTGGAGAATGAGATGATGAAATTCAAGGACAACTTTGAAAGACAAAAACAAGAAACAGAAGAGCTTGAGCGTAAATATGCCCAGATCATTGAAGAGAAATCGATTCTGGCTGAACAGCTACAAGCCGAGACTGAAATGTGTGCTGAGGCAGAGGAGGTAAAGGGTTTGACATAGAGAAAATTATCAAGCCTTAAAAAGTTCATTTTCATTGAAAATACATTTACATTAAAACAATGCATTTTCAGTATAATTTTAAGCAGGGCAGATGTTCACTAAGTGCTGTCATCAGTTAGATTAGTTTGGTTAATGTCAATATTAGATGTAAGCTGAGAGAAGTAAAAACAAAAAATTTGATATAAACTATATTTAACAGAATGTGTTAAAATTATTAGGTGTGTCGGAAAAGATGCAAGACACCTGTGAATGTCGTTTTGAGTTGCAATGTAAAAGTTGCATGTTTTGTCACTTCAGTCCCGATTGCGTCTGGTTCAGAAGAAGGAAGAATTGGAAGACATTTTACATGACATGGAGTTACGTATGGAAGAGGAGGAGGAAAAAGTGGCGGCAATGCTGGATGAAAGGAAAAAATACAATCAGACTATACAAGATTTAGAAGAACAGTTAGTTCTGTAGTCTTCTTTTGACTTTTTAAAAAGCTTGCGTATTACAGACTAAAGTATCAAAATCTGATGTCTAATTAATAGGAGTTTTAGCATTGGAGAAAGGTGGAGAAAGATTTCATTTCACTGTCTTTGTTATGTTGAGAGGACTGGAGAGTTTATTAACAAGAGATAGGAAATTGGAGCAACTACACAAGGTATTTAAACATGTTTCGGCTGTGTAGGTGCGTCTCTAATCAGGTATCTAATCACTGAGTTATTCATATAATGCTATGAATGTAAGACTCTTTTTACTATCACTTAAAACATTTTCAGACTCGAAGAGGAGGAATCAGCCAGACAGAAGCTTCAATTAGAGAAAGTCTCAGTGGATGCCAAAATCAAGAAGTTGGAAGAAGACATCGCAGTTCAGGATGACACTAATCAAAAACTAACGAAGGAGAAGAGAAGTTTAGAAGAAAGACTGAGTGAAGTGAGCTCTTCACTAGTGGAGGAAGAGGAGAAGAGTAAACAGTTAGCAAAACTGAAAAACAAATACGAATCCATCATCGCAGACCTAGAGGAGAGACTACGCAAAGAACAACAAGTAAGATGATTTGCCTGAATTTCATTTTAACATTGGTTACTTTGTATTTCCTGTTACCACCTACAGGTGTCATATATGACATGCCTACTGTTTGTTTTGTTAAAATATTGCTGTTGACATGTAATTGGAGAATCTGTTTACCTCGCAAGGAAGACATGTTAAAATTGCACTGTCTGTCTGTGTTTCTGTCCATGTGTCAGTCCTTCAACTTTTTCATGTATGGGCTATAACTTTGTCATGTATGAAAGATTTTCATATGACATGGCACAATACATAAAACATGTTCAGTACATAAAATATGTCAGGTTCAAAACCCACATCAGTACGTCAAAATCAATATCACCTAGTTTAAAGGTAATCACATTAGGTCTATAAGTAGATCACTTGGCTAGAGGACATATTTTCTCATTGATTTTCATTGAAATTTTGTTTTGTTTTAGGGTATTTCTTACCTTATAGTGACAGTTCTTGTTGTTCCATGTCAAGCTATTAAATTTATTATAAGATAGGCCAATATAAGCTAGTGCATAGCCTGTTTTTTTTTCTTTTTTTTTTTCTTTTTTTTTAAGGAAAATACATAAGCAAGAATGGTTTTTATTTGCTCATGATTGTAAGAAAAACTGGGATAGTAGTACAAGTAATATTGAAGGGGTGAAAGTAAAGAATTGTACACAATCAGATTTCTTTTGAAGTATAAGCAATGTCCTTAGTTGAAGGCTAAATTGAAGATTGAATAACATAGAGTATGCTGTTTTAGGCAAGACAAGAACTTGAGAAAATTAAGCGTCGTCTTGAGTCTGAGATTGCAGATCTGAAGGAGCAATTGAATGAAAAGAGACAACAAGTTGAGGAATTGCAGACCCAGTTGGCCCGCAGGGAAGAAGAAATTCAGGGAGCATTACAGAGGTGAGTTGTGGAGATTTTGTTGAATATAGAACTAGGTTTACCTGGTTTATTTTTGACTTTTTTTTTTTTTTTTTTTTTTTTTTTTTTTTAATGATATTTCCTACAGGATATGCAGTAGGAGTCTTGAAAAGAGTACATTGGTGTATTTTGTCTGCCAGAACTAGGTTTGATGCTTACAAATGTTGACAACATTGTCTTCCTTTTGTATCACACACTTCTTTGGATCAGAAAATGAAACCCTAAGTATTATTCAGTATATATCATGATTAATATTAAATTTGAGTCATTTGAATGAAAGGTGATTGGATAAATGAATGAATGTTTACAGAGTGGATGAGGAGGGTGTAGCCAAGTTCACCATACAGAAACAGTTACGAGAGATGCAGAGCCAGATGCAGGAGCTAGCTGAAGACCTTGATACAGAAAGGGAATCTAGGCAGAAAGCTGAGAAACAAAAGAAAGATCTGAATGAGGTAACATTTAATTGCTGGTTGTTCATAATTCTTTTTTTTTTCTTTTTTTTTGGGGGGTTATATATTTGTAATTAGTTTCGAGACGAATCTAGACTACTGTACAAGAAATAAGAAGTTAAGAAGGTAAAAAAGGATAGTGTGACACTCATTTGTTAACATGTATCTATGTACTCTCCATTTGAATTTTGAGATGTATATGAAATGTTCATTCTCTGAATCCTTTGATATAAGCTTAGGCCAAAAAAGGGAAAACTCTTGTTGCATTTGGTGTATTTGTTTTATCAGTGTTTTTGTTTTATTAGACATCTCTATTTATTTAACAGACATAAATTATTCAGAAACATTGGTTAGTCCAAACAGTATGCTTACATTGTTGGAACATCACACAAAAAGACACAATTTTGCAGGTATGAAAATGTATTTCAGGAACTTGAAGCCTTGAAAACAGAGCTAGAAGATTCTCTGGATACAACAGCTGCCGTTCAGGACCTACGAGTCAAACGTGAAGATGAACTAAAGGACCTTAAAGTCACGATTGATAAGAACCAGAAGACTTATGAAGCTCAGGTGGCAGACATGCGTAGCAAACACCAGCAGCAGATTGAGCAGTTCAGTGAGGAGCTAGAAAATGCTAGGAAGGTGAGAACTTGAAACTGGGTTGAGAGTTTAAAGGGAGATATATTTCAACACATTGCTTTTCCTCCAACTTATACTCCTTTTTGTTTTTTACCTAGTCAAATTACTTTTTGTTTGAACTTCCATTGATATGGACACATTGCTAACAAAAATCTTCAAAACGTAACCAATCAAGATTCAAGAATCTGAGTCGTCTGTCCATAAGTCAGCACCTTCCATGAACCTTTACCATTAAACTGTGGTCAAGTTCCCCAAAGCTAAAAATATACTTTTGTACTTTTCATTATTGAGCCTTCATTTATTGACCGATATCTGAGATATTTGGTATGAAGGTTCCTTGCATGGACCTCTTCGCATGAAAATATCATAACATTTATTACTAATAGATCTCCTTTCTTTTCCTGAACAGCCTGATTCCATCATGGGTTCAGAGGTACTGGCATATTTTGCCATGTCTGCATGATAGTGATTTCACAGTATTTTACAAACCACTGGCCTGATTTCAGGATAAATTAACACAACTAATGATGAAACTTCAGCAATGGGACAGATTAAGGGCCATCATGGCCCGCTTGTTATATTTTATTTTTATATTTTCTATCTTTTTTCTTTGGAAAGTTGTACTTGGTGTACTAAGTCTCTTGACTTCTTGTTTATTAGAAGTTTGATTTTGTTTGGGCAGATAATAGAAAGATAAATGTACTGTTTTACACTTTTTCATTGGTTGTCAGTTTACCTCCCTATTAAAGAGAAAAAATAGACATTTAGAAAATGTGCGTTTCATTTATTATAGACCAGGGCCCAGTTAGAGAAGACAAAGACAACTCTTGAAGTAGAGAACCAGGATCTAGCCAATGATCTTAAACAAGTACAGATGGCAAAACAAGAGTCAGAGCGCAAACGCAAACAAGCAGAAGCCTCTGTCTCAGAATTGAATATCAAATTAGCTGAATTGGAAAGAATAAAAAGTGACCAGTCAGACAAATTTATGAAGAGTCAGTCCGAGCTGGAGTCACTGTCCACGCAGCTTGAAACTGCAGATACTAAATATATACAATTGTCACAGAAATTGTCGTCACTTGAGGCTCAACTGGCAGATGCACAGGTAGGTGGTCTTAGAATATTTTCTGATGCTGGTTTCTTCTGATTAGGAATATTTTCAAATTTCCTGGAAAAAATGGAGCGGAATATAGTTTGTTAGAAAGGTTATGAACTCAAAGATAGTTGACTTGGGGTGATAAATGTAATGATTGAAAAGAACATATTTGGGAGGATTAGTAATTGAATATTGTCACCCAGTTCTTAGACCTTTTAATAAAGCTACTTTTCATATACTAGATAGGTTCATGTGATATTACTGAGCTAACCACTTTGTTTTAGGAAATGGTTCAGGAAGAAACACGTGGCAAGCTTGCTGCTCAGGCGAAACTACGACAGGAAGCAGACGAGAAAGAAATGTTGAAGGAGAAGTTGGAAGAAGAAGAGGATGCTAAACGCCAGCTAGAGAAACATGTACAAGACCTGCAACAGAAGGTGAGAAGCTGTGCTTGACAGTCATTGCTATACCAAAGGCTGTAATAACATTAACTGGACAAAGTGCCTTCATTATTCAGTTAGACTTTGGCCTGTTTTGCACCAAGCTCTCAGTATTTTCTTCTTTACAAGATGAAATTTACCTTCATTGAAAACAGTTTTTACCAAAAGTTATATTATAGAAGTAAAATTATATTGTTTGAAAGAGGCATCTCATGGCTGTAAGGGAAGTACAGTTTAGTCCGACATTGCAGATGAAAAGTTTACATTTCGGACTCAGATGTGGGTTTCATAAATCACTGTTGCGTTCAGGTCCCCTTTTGAGTTTCCATGTTAGACTCAGAACTGGTTTTCAGAGGTTTTCAGTGTCTTATTTGTAATGTTGGTCTATATACTTGTTTGTTTTTTCTTGTAGATTGTTGAGGTAAAGAAGAAGGCAGAAGAAGATGCTCGTAACAATGAAGCCCTGGATGAGTACAAGAAGAAGACTGCCCGAGAAATGGAGACAATCCAAGCACAGTTGGAGGAAACAAGAGCTGCTGCTGACCGTCTTGACAAGTCACGCAAGAAGTTACAGTCTGAGGTCGATGACTCTAACATGGAGCTGGAGAAACAGAGATCTATTGTCCTGGCTGCTGAGAAGAAACAACGTAAATTTGATGCTCTGCTCAATGAAGAGAAGGCCAATACTGAAAGGTAATGTTCATGGTCTTTTTTTTTTTTTTTTTTGGTAAAAAAGTCTAAAAAGTCTGATTAAAAAAAAAAAGAGTAAAACATGTTGCAGTGTTAGGGAGTAATCCTGAATATAGGCTAAAATATCACAAGTGGAAAATTTAGATTTTAGTGTTTTAGATTTACATTCTTGTCATGTGTCTATAGGCTTCTGCAAGAGAAGGATAACGCAGAGAAAGAAAGCCGTGAGAAGGAGACAAGGATCCTGAACTTACAACGTGAGTTTGAGGAACTTCAGGATAGGTTTGAGCAGCTTGAGAGACAGAAGATTGCCCAACAGAGAGAACTTGAGGACTTGTATTCTACCAAGGATGATGTTGGCAAAAATGTATATCATTGAAATTTATATATGCAGTTAACTTAATGCCAGCTTAGTTTTTAAAGTTTTTTTGTGTGAAGTTATAACAAACTGTCATGAAATATTCTCATTTGCTGTCCAATACTTATTGAAAGAATTTCTATATCTCTTCCTAAGTACATTGTATTGTTGAAGCAATAGGGATCATTTTTTTGTATACATAGAAGTAGTAAGACCTTGGAGTGCAGTTGGTTTAAACCATTTTAAAAATAAAAATCTTGGAGAAAAATGGTAGTCCCACATTCAAAGTCTTTTACAAGCAAGGATTATTAAGCTCATACTAGTTATAACAGTTAGGTGTTTCAGAAGGAAATGTTGAAATTATTTCTTTTGAAATTCTTGTTTATCTCACACACAGATTCACGAGCTTGAGAAAATGAAGCGTAACATGTCTGACCAGGTGGAAGCACAGCGTTTACAGATTGAGGAACTGGAGGACGAACTCCAGGCAGCTGAGGATGCCAAGCTACGTATGGAGGTGAACATGCAAGCAATGAAGGCACAGTTCGAACGAGACCTTGCCGGTCGTGATGATGCAGTTGAAGAATCTAAGAAGTCTCTCATTAGACAGGTAAAAATCTGGATTATATGGTAGCAGTATGAGCTCTTATTGTATGAAAATTATAAAAGAAAAAGGTGGCTGAAAAGTTTTTATGATGGTGTTAGTTGTAGTTTGTAAAAAGTATATGGTTGTTGAATGACCTTTGAAACTTAGTGTTGCAAATGAATATTTGATCTGTTGATAGTGTGATGTACACTTGAAGTTTGAAAATGAAGTTGAACTTTTATATTGCAAGTTCAGTTTGAAGTAATGATATTTATTTTTAATAAGAGAAAAGGAGGCATGTAGTTTTTGAACAGTCTTTCCCTCAGTCCGTCCGTCATTCTGTCCAAAAACTTTAACATTGGCCAAAACTTCCTTATTAGTAGGTTTTTACTTTATACTTGGACACAACACCCCTTTGGACAAGACCTTCCAACTGACCTATATTTATTTGACCTTGACCCCCTGAATGACCTTCAACTTGAAGATGCATTTGTCCAAAAACTATAAGATTGGTCTTAACTTTCCTATTAGTATGTAGATGTACTTCGTGCATGGACACAACACCCCTTTGGACAAGACCTTCCCACTGACCTATATTTATTTAAATTTGACCCCTGAATGACCTTCACCCTGAAGATCCTATTTTCCAAAACTTTAACATTGGCCATAACTTCCTTATTAGTAAGTGGATATACTTCACACTTGGACACAAAATCCCTTTGGACAAGACCTTCCCAATGCTGTATATTTATTTGACCTTGATCCCTGCATTGGTCTTAGCTCAAAAGTCAGAGCATTGTCATCTTACAGTATCAGTTCTTATTCATTGCAGTTGCGTGAAATGGAATCTGAGCTTGAGGATGAGAGAAAACAAAGGGGCATTGCTGTTAACGCTCGTAAAAAGCTAGAGAATGACATCAAAGATTTTGAACAACAAGTGGATGCTGCCAACAGAGTAAAGGATGATGCCATTAAGCAGTTTAAGAAGATACAAGCACAAATGAAAGACTTTGCTCGAGAGCTAGATGAAGCCCGCTTATCAAGGGACGAGGTGCACGCCTCCTTCAAAGAGAATGAGAAGAGATTGAAGAATCTAGAAACTGATAACCTGAAACTGCAGGAAGACTTGGCTGCCGCTGAGAGGGCAAGGCGTAATGCAGAGGCAGAGAGAGATGAGTTACAGGATGAAATGAGTAGCAGCAACACAGGAAAGTAAGTGCCTCATTTACACATAGCTTGTGACGCAAATGCGGAAAGTAAGTGCTGCATTCATACATACCTTCTGGCGCAAACTCTTCCATCAGTTTTAGCAGATTGAACTGAAACTTGCCAGGAATAGTCAATACACAGTGTAGATGTGCAAGACATAACATTTGATTCATATCCATCAAGACATCCCAGAGTTATCTCCCATTGAACTTGTATCATTTTTACATGCAGATTTAAGTCAACAAGTAGCTTATGAGGCAAGCTAGTCTCAGTTTTTCATTGTATACTGGCATCATAGCTTTATGAGAGTTCAGATTTGCTTCTGCTGTTGAGTCAGTATGGGTATTTGTCATCTTTAATGACTGTTCTAGTTTTATTCTATTTGCAAGCAATATAGAAACATAAAATCACGTTCCTGAGACAGCATTTTGAATTATCTTTAATTTAAAACAAAGTATTTATAAGCTAAAATCTATGGGTCAGTATCGTTGAATAATTGTTCTTTAAGAAATTAAAAGAATTATTAAATAGCTTACTTTATATTGTGCAGAAATGTATTATTTTCAAGAAAAACTCTTTGCATATTTGAAAATATCATTGAACATAATCGTGGTTAAAGATGTAGAAATCTTACAGAACATTACAGCACAGTTACTTGATTTGTGTTGTTAAGTTGTTCTACTTGTATCTTAAGTGTGTGTATATATTCGTATATATTCAAGGTCTTCATTGCTGGATGAGAAGCGTAGACTAGAGTCACGTATCAGTCAGCTTGAGGATGAACTTGAAGACGAACAAGGAGCTAATGCAGATCTCCTTGATAAAGCACGCAAGGCAACTATGCAGGTTGGTTATGAATTTATTAACAAGTTTCTACAGGAAAGTCAAAAATAGGTTGCAAAAATGTGTTAGAATAGTAGACATCAGAGATAACCGTCTGGTTTTCTTTTGAGTAAATTCAGTTAATTTCATAAGAGGTAGGAATGTATTTCTATTTTTCCTTTCTTTTTTAAAGTGGCTGACACGGGTCGACGATGCATAAAGAAGAAAATGATAAAAATTCTGGTTGTAGTTGTGAAGAACATATCTAAACTAAGTCACTGTCTCAGTTTTTGATACACATCATAATATAAAGTTTTTGACACTTTTATAGGTAAAAAGTTTACCCCATTAGTCAAGGTACTTTGTTTATATTGTTTATTTTGACATATGGCATGAAACTTTCTAAGAATAGTTTTCATCATGTAAACTTACACACCTGGGTATTTTGCTGCAAATTTATTGGAGATTGGCAGAGTAATGCCCCCTGACAAAGCTAAAAAAAAAAAAAAAAAAAAAAAAAAGGCAGTTTAAGACTTTATACACACCTGTAATTGTACAGGATTTTTTGTGACAATACAGCGAAATTTGTGGGCATCCATGTCCTATTGACACACCCCTAGTTTCCTTTGACAAAATTTTGTGGTTTTACAGTCCATCGTAGCAAAATCTTGTGCCATAACTACTTTCCACATTTCAAGGACTATGAAACTTTGCATGATCACCTTAAGTGTAGATGTACATGAATATTTTTTATGCCCCCCTGTGGGTGCTTTGTGGTTTAATGGCCCGTCATAGCAAAATCTTGTGATAATAACTACTTCCACATTTCATGGATTATTGATTTGAAACTTGGTGTACATCATTAAGTGTTAGTGTAGATGTGAGTGATGCATTCTATGAATCGCCTTTTCCTCTGAGATGGTGGTATTGTGGGGTATTATTCACATTCAGTGATGGCTCTAGTTTATTTTCAAAGCGGACCTAACTGTTCTGAGCAAACTAGTGAGTTGTTTAAAGTGTACCCTGTGTACTTTTTACTTAATTTACTTTACAGTTTGAACAGAGTCAGACGGATCTGCAGTCCGAAAGATCTGTAACCCAGAAACTGGAGACCCAGAGAATGCAACTGGAGAGACAAAACAAAGAGATGAAAGAGAAACTAGCTGAGCTTGAAGGCCAGATCAGGACACGAACAAAAGCCACCATAGCAGCCCTTGAGGGCAAGGTGTCCAACCTAGAGGAACAGCTAGATCTAGAAACTAAGTAAGTTAATGTCATTGAAGACTGGACAGTTAAAATTGAAGATCATTTATTTATACAATGAAACATGCTTATAAAGAATTTCTAGGGACACAACAAATTGGTTTGTTATATCTGAAATTCGTTATCTCGATACAATAAGATTTTGTTATAATGCTTGGATATATATTTTTTGCTTAAAAAGTCATGCCATCCATTTCTGTACTCGTTATTAAATTCATTTCCATTTGGATTTTTTCGGAACAGTAAACTACATTTTGTTAAGTCTGCTAAATTCTAAATCCTATGAATGAGAGCACTTAGGGGAGCATTTTCTGGTTCCACCTGTTTTTTGTTGTTCCCAGATAAGAAATAGCTTTGAAGAAGTAATACCAGAGGAGTTGATGAACTTGGATTTTGATATTGTAATTGCAGCTGTTGTATTTCAGGGAAAGGAACACATTACAGAGGGCAAATCGTCGATTAGAGAAGAAACTGAAGGAGATAGCTGTTCAGGCAGAGGATGAAAGACGCCATGCTGACCAGTACAAAGAACAGGTAGGCGTTTGCAGAGCAACAGATGAGCATCGTTTTATCCAAAATACAATTTTTTTTTCGAGAAAAACAATTTAAAGTTAAAACTTGATCATTTAAAAATGATTGAGTTCTTAAATCCAAATTTCAATGGATTTCTCTGTCGTTCATTCTTTATGCTTATTTTTTTTTGAGGGGTAAAGTTTACATCAACACCACTACCTATCAACTCACAAAGTTCGAAAATTCTGTTTTAAATATCGGATTTTAAAAAATACCTCTGTCAATCATCCTGTTTCAGAAAAAAATGTCTTCCACGACAGGTTTAGAAACAATTAGACTGTGTCTTTTCATCCGTGCTAAGTTTTTTGACAAACTAAACAAGTAGGAACTACTTGAAATCAACGATTTTGAATGAAAACTACAGTACAGCTCATGGGATATGTACATTTTTCTCTAACTCCGTGGACCTAAGAAGGAAGATCACCAAGAAATTCTGAGAAACTCCCTAAATTGGGGAAGGATAAACTCCGCAGATTTCAGGTGTTCACGTCAATTTGAAAAATTAAAAAAAAAATTGATTTTAAACTAAGTAGTGAAAAACCATTTCAGAAAAATAACTGGTAGTGAAAAAACTGTTTGCAAAAAAGTTACCTGTTTCTCTGCTTTTGTATTGAAGGCACGTCTGATTTAAAAAGTTATATGAACATCTATTACTATGGCTTACTTACCTGTACTGAACAACTGTCTGGATATTACATTATTTCATTATTACATGTTTGTAACTTTTGCTTTATTCAAAGAATTGTTCATACTAAGTGCATATAACAGAGATTTGGTCTAAGCAGAATGCATCATACAGATTCCCTGTTTTCTGTTTGCATTAAATGTTTTGAGTAGAATTTAGCACTGTACAGCTAAATGTGACTACTTTGAATTGGCAGTGGACCTGTAAATTTTGTTGTTGAATTTGAATTTTTTCTTCTTCCAATTCCAGCAGAAATAACACATGGGACCCATCAGTAAAGTACAGCCTTATTTTGTTCTGTCACAATTTGTTCAATTGCCTTTTGACTGTGCTTTGTTTAACCTAGACAACCACATGTGATATTAAAATTATTGTTTTGCCAGTCTGGAAATTCCAGAGAAGCGAGTGTATTCCAAGTTAAAATATTATATTGTAAGGTTGATTGAAGATCCCGAGACTAATACTGTCTGTGAACTATCTTTACGGTAACACTTTACATGGAAACAAATTTTTTTTCGTAAAAATACATTGACGGTTGTTCCAGTCAACGCTTTTGTTATTCATGAATGCCTAGTTTGGATGTTCTCGTGAAATATTTCTTGAAAAATATGCTATTAGAGTTTTAAGTTATTTGGTATCAACATTTTTATGCTGAATAATAATATTTTGTTCCAAAAGAATTTATTAGCTATTATATATAAAATCAGAGCATTTATCTGAACTGACAAACAACATATATGTTTAATTCTTTTGTTGTTCGTTGTCATTTATGATAATTACTATCAGTATAATTATTTATGGTATTGCAAATTTAATAGTGGGAAAAAGCATCTATTTCCTATGCTCGTAAAAATGGTAGAAGTTAAAAATAAATGATACACTGATCAGATGTAAAAGGTGCTTGTGCTTTATCTGACACCAGCAATTTCACAGACAGGTAACCTCCAAACTATAAATATGTTTTGTAATTTATGTTTTATCAAACATGTGCCTACACCAACCTACTGTTTGTTAACATTGTTTTCTCCTTTCACACTTTCCTATACTATCTGGCCTTCATTTTCAGTGAAAACCATGTTCTTGTCCTAAGTGTGGGTTCGGGGGCATATGTCTGTTAACAACGAGAGGTCTTGTTTTTGTTACTATATCTTTTTAGTTCTCTACCAGTTCACCTGGGGGGGGGGGGGGGGGGCTATAGGTTTGCCCTCCTTTTGTCAGTCTGTCTGTTTCAAAAAAACTGGATCCTGCGATATTTCAGAAAGTACTTGAAATATTTTCATGAAACATGGATAGATGGCATTTATCCTGTCAATTATTTCATATCCGACCCGATAAAGGGGGGTCGTATAAATTTTGCTTTATACGGCACATGCTACGTCATCACCGGTGACGTCATGGACTACTTTTGTGTTTATAATCAGAAGGAAGTGATTAAATAGTTGTTATTACAAACAGAGACTACTTGAATAAAAATTAAATATTTCAATATCTAGATCTTATAATATAGCATGATCATTTAAGGAAAAAATATCGAAATTTGGAACTATTTTTTGTGTATATGTTCACCTGGCGGATAACCTTGACATTTGAAATATTTTAAAGATAGGTTTTCAATATCCTAGTAATTAATTGACAAATGCCGGATGTGACAGGATAAATAGAATAATAGGTAAGTGTCTTAAATGAGAAAGTTTATCCGGCTCGGCTGCGGAATTCATCGGGTTCGCCTTCGGCTCACCCGATAAATTCCTACGCCTTGCCAGATAAACTTTCTCATATTAAGACACTTACCTATTATTCTCTATATATTTATATAGGCATAAAGCAGATCATTTTATTTTGTTCCTATGTTGAGCAGCCTACCCATGAACTTGGATCTGTTCTGGATATTGCTTTCACAGAATACCCAGCTGGAAATTGTCACATAGCCAACATGCCTGTGTACCTGTGTACTATTCGGACCACCACCTGATATGTGTCCACATGAAAACCTCAGATATTTATTTGTATTACATGTGAATATTTTATTTATAACGTTACACCCTCTTAATAAGCGTATGATCTTTTGATTGTCTGTTGTATAAAACTTACCTTCATCTATCTTTAACAACAAACTATTGATTTCAGCTTATTGTCAATATTTGAATTTTGGTTCTATTTAGTGTAACAATGCTCTTTCTGGTAGGGGACTTTTATTGCTTGGCAATAGTCTTACTTGTTGATAAAGTCATTGCAACATCTCTTGTATGTTTTCAGGTTGACAAGATGAACGCCCGTGTGAAGGCTCTTAAACGTCAGTTAGACGAGGCAGAGGAAGAAGTTACACGAATGAATGCTCAGAAACGCAAAATACAGCGCGAGCTAGATGATCAAATGGAACTTAATGAATCTGCAAGCAGGGAAATCTCACAACTCAAAAAATATAGGTAGGTATAGTGAAGGGCATAATTTGGGTCTTATCTAAAGGTACCAGTCTTACATATCTTCTGTTTAAACTGCCTGACTGTTTGGGCAAAAAAGACCTTATTTAACCCTGAAATATTTCTTGCATTTTTCATAGAATTTTTTTTTAGCTTTTAGTATCCTCTTTTGTCCAGTGTCTGTCCATCCTATGTCTACATTACAACCAACATCTCCTCCTGTACCACTGGTCCAGTTGCAATAAAACTTTACAGGAATGTTCCTTGATTGATGGTTTACTTTCAAGAAAATATAAATATTTAAATTCCATGCAGGACTTTGGTTGCCATGGCAACTGAAAGGGGGAAAAAAAAGTCTTATTGTCTGAAACCACAAGGTCTAGAGCTTAGATATTTGGTTGTAGTATAATCTAATGGACCTCTACCAAAATGGTATAAATAATAGTTGTGGGGTCAGAATTGGCCCAAACAGAGGTATCACTCCATTTTGCATAGGCTTTTATATGAAAATTTTCAATAATCTTCTTGTCTGAAACCACATGTCCTAGAGCTTAGATATTTGATTTGTAGTACCATCTTTTCACCTCTTCAAGAGTCTAATAAATCATGGCTCTGGATTCAAAATTGGCATCACCCGAGCATAGGTGACAGTATCACTGAGTATAAAACCCCGAAAATAGAAAAAAAAAAATAACTCTTAACTAATAGATCTACAAGGTGTATTTCATGCAGGACCTTCAGTTTTTCAAAGTACCACAATCTATGTTAATTCAGTAAAAAATATTGAAAATGTTATTTTCACACTATATATCTTCTTAATAAATAATCTGCAAGATACTTTGAAAATCAGTCCAATGTCGTACGAGCAATGTCATAATATATAAAATATCTATTTGAGAACATAACTGAGGTGACTAGGTGTCTGAGTAAAATTCCATGATATTGGATTCTGCTCATATTTGGTGTTTCTATCACTGTCTGAATAGTAATTTATGTTAATATTTAATGTGAATAGTAGATCATCATTTTTACCCGCTTATATCCCTTTACTTATATTGTTTGTTTGTGCTTCGCGTTGAATTTTTTTTTATCTTTTAGGTAATCTTGCTTTCATTTCACCATGTTTGTTTCGAATCATTCAAGTGACATCAGGAAATTCCATTTTTGTGTCAAGTTTTTTCATTGGCTATTGGAACACACTCCAAATAATCAACTAATGAAAACAGTCATTACAAAAATCAAAAGCCAATGGTCTTTCTCCAGAAGTGCAGGAAGAAAACACAATAAAGGTTTTGGGAAGAAAACGCTGTGATATATTTAACAAAACAACCAATATTGGTGCATTAGTTTGTTCATTAAATTGGTACATTGTTACCATGTTGATCTTGTACATACTTATTATTATACCTCCTGCACAACAAAGTTGTAAGGAGGGTATACTGGAAGCAGCTTGTCCGTCTGGTCATCAGGGCATAACTCCAAAGCTATTGGAGGTAAAGCTTTAAACTTCATAGATGGATAGATCTCATTTAGGAGAAGTGCAGTGCCCTAAAACCATAACTCTTTTCCCATAATTTGGGAATTATTCCCCTTCGAAATTTTTCATACTTAATTTTTGTCTGGGGCATAACTAAAAAAATGTTGGCGGTATCAACTTGAAACTTCATAGGTAAATAGATCTCATGGAGGAAAATTGCAGTGTCCAAGAACCAGAACTCTTTTTTTCCATAATAGTGGAGTTATTGCCCTTTGAATTTTTTCATACTTCATTTTTGTTTGGGGCATAACTTAAAAAGTGTTGGAAATATCAACTTGAAACTTCATACATAAATAGATCTCATTTAGGAGAAGTGCAGTGCCCAAGAACCATAAGTCTCTTACACAATTTTGGAGTTATTGCCCTTCATAATTTTTCGTACTTAATTTTAGTTTGGGGCATGAAGTAACATGTTCCATATATCAATACGCTACTGACAAAGCAGCATGCTGGGAGGGGCTTTGGTGCCAGGAAAGTGGCAGTTCTAGTTTTTGAACAAAATAAGTGCAAAAAAAATGGAAAACAAGTCACCTCAGTGATGTTCCTTGTTGTTCTGTATGAAATGAAATGAATACATTAGTAAAACGTTAGACAATTTTTTTTTTCATTTCTAGGGGTTGTATGCTCTTTGATACTGTCACCTGTGCACCTGAGGAGTCAGTTCACTTTGCATAGACTTTAATTAATCACCTTGAATGCCATTAAACCAGTTGCAATAAAACTTCACAGGAATGATGCTTTAAATAGTTTGTTTTTTTTCAAAATTATAAAAGAAATGGAATTCGTGCAGAACTCTAGTTGCCATGGCAGCTGAATGGAAAATTTTCGAAAGTCATCTTGTCAGAAATGCCTGGCAAGATTTGAAAATAGTTTGGCACAAAAGTTGCTTATATGACTGTATATATGAATTTTAAAATTTATTGCAATCTGTGAAAAAAAAGCATGGCCACCAGGGCCAGGGATTATTATCCTTTTATGTCTATATAGGAAACTATAAAGGAGGAAGATCCTAGAAACTAAAATAATTGAAAAACTGAAAATAATTTGGCACATTTTGGGTGACTCTTTATATAAATTGAGAAATTTATTGCGATCTTTGTTAAAAAATTGCAGACAGGAGTGGGGCTTTTTTTTTTTTTTTTTGACTTTATAGGACAACTTAAAAAATTTAACACCCACCAACCCCTCCTATACATTGTTTGATAGCCCCTTTTCAGGTGAGCGATCCTAGACCATTTGTTCCAGTTGTTATTTAAATGTCAGGCTGATTTAACTGAAGGTTTGCATTAATGTGTCTTGAAGTCATGGTCAATGGGCAATATATATACAAATGTAGAATAGTAACTTTGTGTAGAACGTATCTCTATAATAAATAAATGGTGATATAATAAAGGTTTAAATGTTAATTGGTATTACCGGTAATTAAAAAACTTAGGCAATGAATCTTACTGGAAAACTCTGTACCACTGATCTGGTGATGTCACAGTTTGTACTTCATGAAGTAGCTTTTCTTGTTGTTGGTTGATATGTACATATCTAGAGAGTGGTTGATTATTGTTTTTGTTTTTTATTTGCTTAAAAGTGGTTCATTGAGGCTACACTAGGAACATTTGAATTACCTACATACTGTTGTGATACAAAATATACAGTGACTTAGATCTGTAATGCCTAATGATCAAACAGAAAAAATGGAAAGAAAGACACTGCAGAATTAAACTGATGAGAAACCGGAGAAGCATTAAAATTTGTTAGCTGTGTTAAATCTTTTGACAGCTTTTTTTGAGAAAAAAAAATCATCACTGAATTTCAGTACTGGGTGTGCCAGAAATATCTCAGACCATTTCCTCTTGGAATATTCAGGCTGAGCATCAAACCCATTCTGTGATGAATAATTTACAAACTATAAACTAGATGGCTTGCCCTACAGTAGGACAGACTATAAACTAGATAGCTTGTCCTACTGTAGGACAGACTAGAAACTAGATGGCTTGTCCTAGAGTAGCTCTTTGGATGACGTTGGTTGTTGGAGAATGGCTTTGTTTGTTGTATATTCCACCATATATTCATTTTCTGTTGCTGCTTTATTTACACAGAGAGAGCAGGTAAGTTGATCACATTGTTG
Organism: Cyclina sinensis; assembly: GCA_012932295.1. Taxonomy (NCBI): domain Eukaryota; kingdom Metazoa; phylum Mollusca; class Bivalvia; order Venerida; family Veneridae; genus Cyclina; species Cyclina sinensis. Next base: position 33,643,101 of record JAAONU010000001.1, on the reverse strand, counting down.
TCATAGTTACTGTTGCTATGGTTACTGTGCACTTTGCTTTTACACCCATTATTTTTCTCATGCCTTGTAATAATGGGACATTGGAAAAGCTTATGTATTGTTTAATCTATTATTTGTATACAAAAAAGACACCAAACATTTTGATGATCTTAAATGTTGGTCAGTCTTTTCTATGTGCATTTAGAGCATATTTATTACCCAATGTGCATTAGTATGCTGTGCTTTAATCACCTCACCCCTGAAAAAGAAATCCAGTGTATTCAGGCAGCAACTTAACAGATAAAGTCAAGTACCCAGAATTGTTATACCCCCCTAAACAAAGTTTGGGGGTATATAGGAGTCACCCGGTGATTGGTTGGTCAGTCAGGCGGTCTGTTGCAATTTCCTTGTCCGGAGTATAACTTGAAAACTAATGATTGGCAGGGTTGCCAGCGGACTTGAAAAGTCAGGGAAATTGGGTATTTTTTCAAGGTCAGGGAATTGTCAGGGAATTTTGAAATTTGGTCAGTGAAAAATGAAAATCCTGAAAAGTCAGTGAAAAGTCAGGGAAAAATTATTTCAAAGGTCGAAAAATATACGCATTGAAGGTCTTACTTGGCTATGGCAGTCTTTAGGCATTTAATATTTGACTTTATCACTCTCACAGTTAAACATTAAATTCAAATAACAGTAAACTGTGATATTAAGAAGCATTATATGTTAACTTAGTGATTATAATACCCATTATTTACCTTAGAACATCATTCAGCCACACTAACTTACTTCACTCATTCAAAGTCTTTAATTTTATAGTGATTATTTCATGATATGCCAAAATGAGCCCTATGTTCTTGTTTTCACAATCAGTGGAGTTTATCATGATGCCTTACACAAGTAACTGTGTTAAATGTTTACTGTTCTTATAGTTTAGAGATGTTTGAATTTTAAGTTTTGTCATACAAGTATTACTCTTATAGTCTTGGTGTTTTATGTGTTACTACTAGGAAGGAAAGAGTGACTTATGTGATTTCTAATACAGATGCTTATATTATGATTCTTCTGATTTTCATGTCATATGTTTCACATGTTTCACTGACCAACAGTCACACTGTGTTTGAATAGAAATAGTTAAGAATAGTAGAACACAATGTTTGAATCATTACTTTGATGTAAATGTTTTATATTTTGGAAAATAAATACAAGTTTACATGCAAAAAATATAATGGGAGGATTGGACGGCTATAGGGGAGGTCAGGAGGCCGTTTGTGTGTTTGACGATTTTGGTCAGTGAAAAACATGAATTGGTCAGTGAAAAGTCAGGGAAAAGTCAGGGAATTTTATTTCACCAAAGTGCTGGCAACCCTGATTGGAATTCAATGCAACTTCATACAATGGTCAAGCACAAAAGAGGAAGTGCAGTCTTCAAGAATCATAACTTATCTTCAGTATTTGCAGAGTTATTGCCCTTTGTTGGTTTTCTTGTCCGGAGCATAACTTGAAAACTAACGGTTGGGATTCAATGCAACTTCATACAATGGTCAAGGACATTTGTGGGGGTATGGTTCGCATTCAGTGATAGTTCTAGTTTAAGTAGACATAAATTAAATGTTAACTGACATTCCATTTTAGCTCATCTGAGCATATGTTCAGGGTGAGCTGTTGTGATCACTGGATGTCCGGCATCTTTTGTCTGTTAAGTCTGTCATCTGTCCACATTTACCTTGTTAACACTTTACAGGTAACATCGGGATCTTTATCTTGATTACATCTAGGTCAGATTCAGACTGGGTCGTGTGGGGTCAAAATCTAGGTCACCAGCCCAGATCAATGTAAAACCTTGTTCACTCCCTACAGATCACATTTTTCAACAAGTCTTATTTAAAGTTGCTCAGAATGTTTGCCTGATGATATCTCGGACAAGTTTGAAACTGGGTCATGTAGGGTCAGAAATAAGATCACCTGGGCAGATCAATAGAAAACCCTTGCTAACACCCTAGAGACCACATTTTTGATCAAGTCTTAATGAAAGTTGCTCAGAATGTTGACCTTGATGATTTCAAGACTGGGTCTTGTAGGATCAGAACTAGGTCACCAGTCAAATAAAAAAAACCTTGTTAACCCACTACGGGCCACATTTTATATACAATTGTCGAAAATCTTTAATTTGAGTTGAAAGCTTGGTCACATGGGGTCAAAAAGTAGGTCATTTGGTCAAAAGTTTGTTTACACTCTAGAAGCCATGTTTTCTTCCCTGTCATCATGAAAATTTGTCAGAATGTTTGTCTTGATAATTTTTAGGTTAAGTTCAGAAGTAGGTTAAATATTTTTTAAACAAAAATTTGGAAAATTTATCAGAATGTTTGTTTTGTTATATATAATAGGTCATGTTCAAAAGTTGGTCATGTAAGTAAAAAAAAATATAGGTCACCATGCTAGAAGCTATAGGTTCTACGGAAACATGATGAAAATTTGTTAGAAATTTTGTGTTGATGATATATAGATTATGTTAAAACTTGATCACACTGGGTCAGAAAGTAGGTCACCTGGCTAGAGGCCATATTTTTTAAGTGATTTTGAAATTTTATTAGAATGTTTGTTTTAGTGATATCTAGGTCATGTTTAAAAGTTGGCCATGTTGGATATAAATGTAGGTTACATGGCTAGAGACCATATTTTCTTCCAGATCTTTATAAAATTTTGTTAGAATAATGTTTGTCTTGATGACATTTAGGTCTGTTTAAAATTGGGTCACGTGGTATCAGAAAAATAAGTCAACATTGTAGAACATGACTAGCAGTAACTTCAGGGAATGGGGGACATTAATTGATTATCTACCCTGAATACTCTCTGATATTACTTTGGTCCTTCCATTTGGAATCCTCTGCTTTTATCGCTATTTTCTCTTTTGATGTGGTGATAATTAAACATCATTATTTGCAACAGTGGTTGTCAGATTACACAATAAATTTAGCAATGTTTTGTTAACACCATTATCTTTATTCTTTGATAATCCTATCTTTTTATTTAATATATAAGTGACAATTTTCACAACTAAAAAACAAGACCATTACAGTAAGAAACAAGGATAAAGTCGGAGAATTCCAACTGAAAGGACCAATGCGCTATTTGGTCTACCTTTGATATTATCTGAGTAAGGGAGATAATTTGTTATCAGGAATGTCCCTCATTTACAAAAATTAATTGTTTTTTTTTGTTGTTGTTTTTTTTATTTTAAAATGTGGGAGGAGTATACTCAGGTGAGCAATATAGGGCCATCATAGCCCCCACTTGTTAATTTTCTTTCTTTCCGTTTTTTTTTTAAATCAAATTAAGCATGATAATTTTGTAAACATTTTATGCATGATTTGTAAATTTTTCTTAGATATATGTAACAATACTATTTTTCTAAAAATAGTAACCATAAAAGTCTTAAATTCTATGGATTTTTTTTTACTGTATGTGTATACCTTTCATATATTTTGTCTTATAAAGCAAATAAGATTTTGTGGTCTTGACATACTAGCTTGCCTATTTATGTATGTTGTAAAGTGTATGGTTTTATGACTAGCTGTCCCATGTAAAAGGTAAACATAAGTTAGTGCTTTAGCAGGGCATTGCCAGGGGACTGATGTGGATTGGCCAGTTATTTTGAAAACTTAAAAGTACTGCAGCTCTTCTGTAGTTGATATGAAAACATGTTTACAGTATGTTTAATATGTGACCTGATAAACCTAGGTAGATTTGAAAATATTTTACTAAAGAGATGTGATTTTGTCTTTTTTACCCCCTCATACTGGAGTCTTGGTGTCAGTTCATCTGCTACATTTGACATGCAAAGTTTGTGTTGCAAACTAGTCTTTCAGTTTTTAAATGGAGTAGATTCAAACTTGGTGTAGATGTGAAAGACATTTTTTTCATGTGTATTTATCAAACCATTCCAGAGTTATCTCCCATTGAACAAAGACTTTTTTCAGTGGAGATTTGCATTCATATATATATATATATATGCATAATGTCACAAACTACTCTTCCAGTTTTCAGTGCACTGGAATAAAACTAGGAACATATAATCACCAAGAAGTGTAGATGTGCAGGAAGTTCCTTTCACATGCATCCCTCAAGACATTCCATTGTTATCTCACATTTAAGTTTCACTTCAACATGTTTGTGTTCACCCTAGGAACATACTTATACAGTGGAACATCGCTAGTTCGAAGTCACTGAGACCGGAAAAAAAACTTCGGATTACTGATAGTTTGGATTTAAGAACAAGTTCCGGTTCTGTTGTGAGAATAGTTTCCTGTGTAAATCGCAGTCAGGCGATGCTTAACAATACAATTAGAAAACGAAGATTCTTTTTAAATTTTTTTCATTTTCTTTTTAATTTTACTTACTGTACTCATGTAATAACTATGAATAAAACATAAATGCAACGTAAACATTCTAAAACTTTTCAAAGCACATATGGAAAATACATATTATACATGGAAACATTTGGTCAAAGGAAATAGCACTAGTCAATTCCGAAACAAATATATATGTTACATATTTATGGCGCACATTTGACTGTCACTAAAACATGAATATTAATTTTATTGATGTAATAGCTTATTATTTCTCAGATTACTTGGCAACATTCTGTATGAAATTGAATATTTCTGATGACCTTTTATTACTTTTCAAAAGAAGCGACTGAGCCAATTCGGAATTTACAAGAAAGCAACAGTTTTTATTACCAATAGCAAAATTGACTCAGTAGGCAACTTGGTTAGGAGTACAAACACAAGTGTCATCATTTACTCAAATTGTCAATTTAATTATGGCATGGCCAGTTTAATAGTTTTTTATTCATCCCTGCTGTGAAGATGCCAAAAGGTGTGAATAAAACAAGGCATCGGCGGCAATCATGCAAAAAAGAATTGCAAACTTCGGATTACTGACTGAAATTAATAAAGAAATTGTTGTGAAGGGACCGACAATTTCGCTTCGGACTACTGATACTTTGGATTTCAACATTTGGATTTCACCATGTTTATTTAGTTAATTCATTAAGGAAAAAATTTGGGTCCAAGAAAATTATTGGAACTAGTGATAAATTTTTTATTATTGAAATGACTATTTATGTTCCACTGTATACTGCTGCAAGTTTTCAAGGGTATCTGTCTAATTGGGTTTTTAGTTGTGTGATGTATATTTTTCATGCAAGGTATATTTGGTGCATTTTGTTTTTTGTGTGCATGTTGAAACAGCAGGTCTCAATCCTCTGTCATGTACTGGTAGTAATTTGTTCTTCTGTCTTTCTTCTCAAGCAACAAGATGTGATTTAAGAGGTATCATTGCTGCATGTGCTTACTTGTCTCTCAACAGGTCCGTCTGTGCTTGCAGCAGCAGTGACTGCAATGTTTCATACACTTCTGACTGTGACATGCATTTGTTGTATATTATTTGTTATTTAAGGTCATAGTGTCCCATGAGTGTCCCATGGAGTTAGCCGTGGTTATAGTTATAAGTGTCCTCTACCAGCAAAGAATGAATGTATTTAAGACCTTTAGATTAGTTATGGATCATCCTAGGCACATGTTTTGTTCCCACAGCACTAAGTGTCCACCGTTATAGAGAATTTGAAGTTGAAATAGATTAGTATTTTTATCATTGCACTTAGAAGAAAGTTTTTACAGAACTCTGGACACAGCTTTATAATTTGCAAATAGAATTCAAATCACCAGGGGCTGGTTGTTTAACAAAAGGTCGGATGACTGATTTTCCAGCTTCATCATAACATTGTACACAAATATTGAAATTTTTTTCCAGCTCTGCAAATGACTAGAAATTAACCCTTAACCTGCTGAAACCAAAAGTGAATTAACCTTTGCCACCAGTATAGAGCCAGGCCAGCCTGCACATCTGTGCAGTCTGACCAGGCTCTGTACTGTTGGTAGCTCAATTTTTTAGCTCACCTGAGCATGCTCATGTGAGCTTTTAGGATCCTTGATTGTCCGGCGTCCGTCCGTCCGTCCGTCCGTCCGTCCGTCCGTCCGTCGTCCACAATTCATTCAAACGACATCTCCTCTGAAACCACTGGGCAAAATTTAATGAAACTTGCCTAGAATGTTCCTTGCATGAAGCTCTACCAAGTTTGTTCAAATGGTTCCGGTCCATTGCATTTCTGGGTCACAGGAGCTAAAAACAGATTTTAAAAGTTGGATCTTTAAAAATCTTCTTGTCAGAAACCACAAGGCCTGGAGCTTTGATATTTGGTATAAAGCATCATCTAGTGGACCTCTACCAAGTTTGTTCAAATTATGATTCTTGGGTCAAAAATGGCCCCGCCCCAGGGGTAACTTGTTTTACATAGAGTTATATAGGAAAAACTTTAAAAATCTTCTTGTCAGAAACCGTAAGGCGTAATGCTAAGATATTTGGTGTGCAGCATTGTCTAGTGGACCTCTACCAAGTTTGTTCAAATCATGGCCTCTGGGTCAAAAATGGCCCCGCCCCAGGGGTAACTTGTTTTACATAGAGTTATATAGGAAAAACTTTAAAAATCTTCTTGTCAGAAACCGTAAGGCATAGAGCTTAGATATTTGGTATGTAGCATTTCCTAGTGGACCTCTACCAATTTTGTTCAAATTATACATCTGGGGTCAAATTTGGCCCCACCCTGGGGTCATTGGTTTTACATAGGTTTATATAGGAAAAACTTCGAAAATCTTCTTGTTTGAAACCACAAGGCCCTGAGCCTTAAGATTTGGTATGTAGCATTGTCTAGTGGACCTCTACCATATTTGTTCAAATTATACCCCTGGGGTCAAATTTGGCGCCACCCCGGGGTCTATGGTTTTACATAGGCTTATATAGTGATAACTTTGAAAATCTTCTTGTAGAAGGAGAAGTAACATTTTCAGTCCAAATAATCTGGAAATTTGTCAGACAGGTTGTTTCTATGATTTCTAGCTCATGTTCGAATATGGGTCATCTTAGTTCAAAAACTAGGTCACAGAGCCCAAAAATAGAAAAACCTCGTTAACACTCTAGAGGTTACATTTTTAGTCAAAATATCCCAGAAATTTTTCAGAAAGGTTGTTTGATGATTTTTAGCTCAAGTTTAAAATTGGGTCATGTGGGGTCAAAAAACTAGGTCACAGAGCCCAAATATAGAAAAACCTTGTAAACATTCGAGAGGTAACATTTTCAGTCCAAATAACCTGGAATCTGTCAGAAAGGTTGTTACAATGATTTGTAGGTTAAATTTGAATACGGGTCATCTGAAATCAAAAACTAGGTCACAGAGCGCAAAAATAGAAAAGAACTTGTTAACACTCTAGAAGCTACTTTTCAGTCCAAATATTCTCCAATTGTCAGAAAGGATGTTTTATTGATTTCTAGCTCAGATTTGAATAAAGGTCATCTGGGGTCAAAAACTAGGTCACAGACCCAAAATATGGAAAAACCTTGTTAACACGCATTGATGTAACATTTTCAGTTCAAATAACCTTGAAATTTGTCAGAAAGATGGTTTTAAAGATTTCTAGCTCTGTTTTAAATATAGGTTATCTGGGGTCAAAAACTAGGACACAGGGCCAAAAAGTAGAAAATCCTTGTTAATGCTCTAGAGGTTACATTTTCAGTCCAAATGTCCTTGAAATTTGTCAGAAAGGTTGTTTCAATGATTTTTAGCCCAGATTAGGATATGGGTCATCTGGGATCAAAAACTAGGTCACAGAGCCCTAAAATGTTAAAACCATTTTAACATTCCAGAGGTTACATTTTCAGTCCAAATATCCTGGAAATTTGTCAGACAGGTTGTTTTGATGATTTCTAGCTCAAGTACTAATATGGGTCATCTTTAGTCAAAAACTAGGTCCCAGAGCCCAAATATGGAAAAACCTTGTTAACACTCTAGAGTTAAGATTTTAATTCCAAATAACCTGAAAATTAATCAGAAAGGTTACTTCTATGATTTCCAGCTCAACTTTAAATATCGGTCATCTGGATTAAAAAACTAGGTCACAGAGCCTAAATATCGAAAAACTTTGTAAACACTCTAGAGGCTACAAATTTTCAGTCCAAATGTCCTGGAAATTGGTCAGAAAGGTTGTTCTGATGATTTCTAGCTCAGGTTTGGATATGGATCATCTGGGGTCAGAAACTAGGTCACAGAGCCCAAATATGGAAAAACCTTGTTTACACTCTAGAGGCAACACTTTCAGTCCAAATAACCTTGAAATTTGTCAGAAAATTTTTTTCAATAATTTCTAGGTCAAGTTTGAATATGGGTCATCTGGGGTCAATTAACCAGGTCCACAGCAACTTTGTTAAAAGCAGTCATATTCAGGTGAGCGATATAGGGCCATCATGGCCCTCTTGTTGTATTTTGATATTGAAATCCCTTGAAACTTTGAATGGACTGTTCTAAATTCAAAGTTGGGCAAATCCATTACAAAAATTCAGCAGGTTAAGGGTTAATGTAAAGTAGTTAAATGGTTTCAGCTGGTATTTCTAGTAGATTAGGCAAAGATGAAGACAATGCAGATACTGTAACATATCTCTTTGCTCAATTGTTTACAATTTTGGAAACCTACTACAAAAAGGAATGATGTTGCTACTTTATAATGGCTTTACATTTGTTTTCCGTCTTTTTTTTTCTGATGACAGTTTGCTATTGGCAGTTAACCTTTTTGTTGGTTTTAGCTGACTACTGTGTGCTGAATGTTTTTGTGGCCCAGATTTACACTTGTCCGTCTGTCTCTACGAAAGTTTGTGTTGCATGCTCAGCCAACACTTTTACATTTAGTGTGTTGAAACCACAGGGATATAGATCAGCAAGTGAAGTTATGCACTTCGGGGTTTTTCAGGAAAAAAAAAGTTTGAAAATGATTTAACTTGATGACCTAATTATGGGATATTGTTTTACTGTATTGAAATGTTTGTATTTTAGGATAGTTGAAGACAAAGACGCGTAATTTGGTAAGGTTGAATTATCCTGCATCTCGAAATGTTTACTATGAGTTAAATCTGTTATTTTCATGGAATAGCATGACAATTTTAGCTGTACTGTGCCATCTTTGAAAAGTTTGCACACCCTACCTGCTGTTTAAACTCTTCTAAGCTTTCTTCCATTTCTGGCAGATATATGAAAGCTTTTAAACCCTGCTGTCTGCTGCTGGAAATTATCATTTCTATAATTGTTTTGGAGAGCAATTAATATATCCAGGTATGAAATCACTAAGGATCTAACTGACATAAGAAGCTGATATAACCTTTTCACTTTCACCTCTTCAATATGTATTAGAGCTTTTCAGTATTATTATGAGGATTATAAATAATGTCTGTCTTGGACTCAACACTAAACTTTGTAATGTAGGGGATAAGGTAATATGGGACTTAAATGATGTGTAACAACAAAACTGAAATCAAACAAAAATGTACAGCTGATACATTTATATTTTATCACAAGGTTATCTTCAAGCAGGTATGTTCAGTGAAGTGTTTTGTAAATATATATAGTTTTATCACCAGTCACCTATAAACTATCACAGGTTTTATGAAAATATTTCTGTAAACATTTTTGCAAACATATTTCTGTTAATCTTTTTTTTTTCTAGGAAAAAAAAAAACACTATTGTACTTGAAGTGGTATTGTTCTTACACTGAGTCAACATTTTGTTTGTTTACATTTTGTTGTTAATCTAATCTTGTTTTGGAAGTAAATATTGATGCTTGTTCACAGTTGTCCATGTGTCTGTCTGTTCTCAGGTTGAAATATGTTACTGTATAAAATGTATAACAATCATTGTTTCATTCACTTGTATTTGTCTTGTTTGCTGGAATGATCTGATTTTAATTTTGCACTTTCTTCTTTTACCCCTCTTCTCATAATTGAATTTTACCGTCGACCTAGATAGCTCTGTTAGTAGAGCATCGGAAAGTCAATCCAGGGGCTCTGGGTTCAGACCCTGCCATGGCTGGCTAAATTTCTCCATGATAGTTAACAGTGCATCTGTTGGTCATCTGTTCCTCACGTCTCGTTCAAGTGAGGAAGCTTTCAGACTCTTGCAGAGAGATTGGTTAGTTAAGGTTGAATACCTAGGAACACTTTTTAAGTGGACTGCCAGGATATGACCAAAATCAGGCTGAAGCTGGCATCATGTTTGATAAAAGCAAGTTCTACCAGTACAGGTCGATGACTGAAAACAAGAGTTATTCAAGGGAAATTGTTAGAACTAAATATAAAAAAGTTGATACATTGTAATTTCTTAATCACCACCTGAAAAGTCTGAAATCTTTTTTTTTTTTAATTATTACTAAAATATGATTAATTTGCTTTGCCCCACTTTTGAGCTCACCTGAGCACAACTTGCTCATGCTGAGCTTTTGTGATCCCCCTCTGTCCATTGTCATGTGTCATGCATATGATCCTTGGGTGGTCCCCTATCAAAGTTGTTCAAATGATTCCGGTCGGTTGCATCAGTAGGTCACAGGGCCTGAAAAGGGGTTTCAAAAATGTAAATTCAAAAATGTTTTTTCTGAAACTACAGAGTCCAGAGCTTTGATATATAGTATATAACATCATCTACTAAAGTTGTTCAAATTATGCCTCTAGGGTGAAAATTGGCCCTGCCCTGGGGGTCATGGGTTTTCCTTATATGTATATATAGAAAAAAACTTCAAAAATCTTCCAATGGCTAGAGCTTAAATACTTGGCTTGAAACATCCTCTAGTGGACCTCTACCAAGATTGTTCAACTTATGGTACTCGGGTCAAAATTGACGCTGCCCTGGGGGTCATGGGTTTTCCTAAGTAAAAATTTAAAAGACCTTTTTCTGTGAAATCCCAAGGGCTAGTGTTTAGATATTTAGCATGAAACATCATCTAGTTAACCTCTAACAAGATTGTTCAAATTATGGCCCTGAGGTCAACATTGGCCCTGCCCAGGGGTCATGGGTATTCCTTATGTATATAGTAAAACCTTCAAAAATCTTCTCAGAAACCCAAGAGCTAGAGCTGAGATATTTTGCTTGAAACATTGTCTAGTGAACCTCTACCAAGATTGTTCAAATTATGGCCCTGCGATCAAAACTGGCCCTGCCCTAGTGGGTCATGGGTTTTCCTTATATGTATCTAGTAAAACCTTCTAAAATCTTCTTCTCTGAAACGCTAAGGGCTACAGCTTAAATATTTGGTGTGAAACATCGTCTAGTTGACCAAGATTGTACAAATTATTGCTCTGGGGTCAAAATTGGCTCCACCCCTGGAGGTCATGAGTTTTCCCTATCTGTATGTAGTAAAACCTTTGAATAATCTTCTCTTCTGAAAACATATGGTTAGAGCTTAGATAATTTAGCGTGAAACATCATCTAGTGAACCTCTACCAAGAATATTCAAACTATGGTCCTAGGGTCAAAAAACCCTTCAACTCAATGTGCTTCTTCCAATGTGTTTGCCTTTGGAAATAGGAAAAGGTTGACTTGCGGTAGCTCTTGTTCAAATTCTTGAGATAAACACATTCATTAGCTTACAGCATTTCACACCAATACCATTCTGTCCTCAGGTGAGTGATCTGGGGCCAGTGGCCCCATTTTTTGGAATCACATGCCATATAAGTGTAAAGGAGATGAGGAAATGTTGATACAGTTCAAAGGTTCTAAGAAGGAATTTTTTTGCATAATGAATAACTTTTCATATTTCAATGAAAATTGAGTTATATGGGAAAAAAAAAAAAAAATGGTTGCATTAGAAAAAGAAATGTTAGTATATCTGGTTGGTAGGCTTTAATGCAAAAATGATTTTTCTGGATATAGTTCCAGTTTTAACTTCATTTCTAAAGCAAAGTGAAATTTCATGTACTTCTCTTTAAAAAAATGTTTAAACTGAAAAATGTAAAAGTAATATTTTACCCACTGTTCTTTAACTTTAGCAGATATAGGATCTAAGAAGATATTTTCAAAAGTTCAGTTCGAACACAAAGCATGGGCATGTTGTTTTTAAACTTCTGTCAAATTGAACTTTCTCATATACAGATATGTGTTATTGAACATTATCATTAAGCAGTCATACCTATGAATATTGACATTTTGTCAACCTGGCTTTGAGGTCGAGTGATTTTTTACTTTCTGACTTAGATTTTGATCCCCTATTGCTGATCATTACAGTTTATGTGAGAAAGTTGGCAGTCTGTTACAGAGACTGGGAGTCTAGTACTGGTCTTTCCCAGGAAAGATGGTTAGATTTACTGCTTGCTCGGTATGACTTTGTTACAGGATGTTTAACTAACTCAGTTAAACCACTTAACATTTTGTTAAAGGAAATACACCAGTTTTAGAAGTTAGTTGTCTCTTCAAGCGTTATGAAGTATTATAATTGTAGATGACCATTGTGATAGCAGGTTTTCATGTGAGAAGTTAACATAAATTGTAATACTTGCATCCTGTTGATTCAGTACACGTATATTATAATGTATATCATATAAGTTGCCATTTTGTCCAACAATCAGCCAAGAGTACAATGTACTACATGGAAATCCCATTTGTTTTATCACAGAACAAGTGTAAAGTGTATCTCAATCAAAATGTACAAATGTGGTAACATTTCACCTGTAAAAACAATAGCTGTTTAGATATCTTTTTTTTATTATACTTCTAGCATTGACAATATGATGGTATATTTTCAGCCATATTATAATAATATGGATTACATATTAATGAGAGTTATCATTGTGTATCATTTCAGGCCATCTGCAAGAGCAAGTACTACACGCTCTGTTTTATCAATGCGCAGTAATGCTTCAGCACTTGATGACGATGATGATGATGATGATGAAGATGCCAACAAAACTAATGACACCACTGCTTGAAACCATGACAACCTGACTGTTTGGAAAATAAACAATTCAGCAGACAATTTTTACAGTTAATACAGAGCAATAATATCCCTGTGTATATTCTTATCTTGCTTTCGGGGCATCATGCTGATAACTATAAATAAACTAATAGTGAAGGTTTTTATTTGGTTTTTTTTGGAAAATTTTGTGAATGCTGTTAAATAATTGTATTATGTTTTGACAAAGAAGAGAAAAGTGATTGAAATGAAATTTTGGACTTTGTAATTATAGATGCATGTTAAAACAAAATTAATGAAACATGGAAAAAAAAAATGAGATGTTTGTTATTTTGTGCTTTGTTAATGAAAGTGTATCCTCCTATATGTATAAAAACAAGTGATAGCATACCTACGTGCCTGCATAACATGTGATATATAAGCCAATAACATTAGTGTGAAGGGGAACAACTCTGTTAGCATGTACTTTTTAATGTGTAAGGTATATAACAGTCTCTTGCGTATAACAATGTGTACAAGTGCTAATATAAAATCATATTTTCATATTTTGTTTCCATATTTTTGCAAGCCAAGCTCTATTTGGCTACCATACCAGCTTTGCTATTGTTTTCTTTTATTTCATTAATTCAGCAAAATAATACAAGACAACATAATGCCTCTGTTGTAATGTATCACACAGATATAACTGTTCGTCTAAAACTTGGAGGCATTCATGTCCTATCATATAAATACTAACTACATGTAAGCTATTTAGAATAGATTAAATACTAATGGATGTAGGCAATTAGCTTAAATTAGGAGTAATTACTTGGAAAAACAGCCATTTTTAAACATTTATCCCTGCTAATGCATTCCATTAAATTACATTTCTGTAATCATTTATTAGGTAAGCTTTCATACACTATTTAGTCACCATTTTTGTTTTTGGCTTTCAGCAGTTAATGTGGATTAAGTTAGTTTCAGGATTGAGTTATGAGTTAAAAAAGATTGTGTTTGTTGGTATATTAAAACATGTAGTATGTTAAAGCAAAGCATTGTACTTTCTGGTAGGTGACTGGCTTTTTGTTTGTTGAAGCTTATATTTAATGACAAATGATAGAAATAATTATTACAAAAAAAAGTGTGTTGCATTGAAAATGAGAAATTACTGTCTCAGAATTGTGATGAAAGCAGATGAAAGATTCCTTACTGGTTCAGTTTAAACTTGGGTGGTTATTTCTATGATTGAGTTGTGTCAGATGAAACTTGCTTGATTTTGTTAAGAATTGATTTGAATACATGAAGCATGGCTAATTTTCCTGTTTCAGTTTCAAGCTGAGTAAGTTTATGACAAGTAAAGATTGTCCAGTTTGCACTGTTAAGGGGTTGGTGATGATGTTTTTTTTCTTACAGATGTTTTTTACAGAACAGATTAAATCTGTTGTAGATAGTAAAGAAGTTAGCATGTCAAAAGCCAGAAGTGTTTGGTATTGTATCCTGTCCAAGGGAATGGAAATCTTTCTTTATTTGAAGACAAGTTTTCACTGAATCAGTGACAAAAAATACTTTGTTACTTGTTGAAGTCTTTTTATCAAACGTTATTGTTGAATGATGAGGACTTGAGATTGTAATAAACCCAAGTTACCATAGTTGTAGCTGTTAGTTTTGTTTCTCGTAGGTTTTTTTTGTTTTTTTTACAACAAAGCATTGAATTAATTATTATACTATGTATATACTATTAATTAATTATATATATATATATATAGGTGGATCTAGGTATTTAACAATCTTTTTAGGTTTGCAGAACTAACTTAGCCTTAGTTTAAAATTTACTGTTAGTTAGAGGCAGTATTAAGACTTTTTTTATATCTAATATACTTACAAAGTTTGAAAATGAAGAGGGAATTTAGAAGAAAAAAAAGCAGCATATATACGAAAAGAGTTGGAAATTCTCAGCAAACTTGTGTTCACAAAGAAGCATTCATTCACCATTAGATATTTCTCTTATTTGAACTATTACCATAACATCTCTGTTTAAAGAATGATTTCATTTGCTTGCCATGGTATATAGGGCTTATATATATTCATGTCTGTTAAGATTTAGCACTGCTGTACTTCAGTACAGGTGTACATGCCATAGTTCACATCTAGTAGGAAATTTCGTGGCTCCCTAATTGGGTTAGGACTGTTCAGCAATTTCGGAAGTGAAATTTCTGGTTGCTATGTAAAACTATTAGTTAAAGTTCATAAAAATGTTTCTAGTTGCTTTAATTTGTTACTTGCAAGGACTTCCCTAAAATGTTTGAATGTTGTATTAGTGGTGACATTTTGAAAAGAGGTTAGACGGTAATCCGGTACTAGTAAGAGAGGTTCTCGAACCTTTTGGTAAAAAATTTCTATATAGCCCCCTTTTTACACAGGTTGGAATTTTTTCGAATGAAAGTGCCAAGTCTGTTTACGTTACTGAATGTATGTTTTATAGTTCACAAAAAGCAAATATTCATAATTATAATACTTACTTGTTATTTGCATGTATTACATACTCACAAAAGCATATCAAATTCTTTTCAAAAATCGGCTTTGCATATGTAATGTAATGCAATTCTAATTTTGCTATTATTTTAACATTTTAGTTTTCCATTTCCCAGTAGAATAAATCATTATAAAGTAATTTCATATATTATAAGCAGAATATGGTCGAAAGAACAAGTACGACATTTTTTCAAATGGTGCATACACTAGTGGTTTATTCATGGTTGTCTGTAACAAATGAAGATTGTTCATAAGACATCAGTGCAGTGGTCTTCTCCAAATCATTTTGATCCTAAGTAGCATTTCAGTTAACAACATTTAAAGTAGTTTCCAGGTTATTGCTTTTCTTGATTTTTGTTTTGTTTTTTTATATTTTCTTCACTGCTGTAGCTATTATATTCATGTATGATCATTTTGTAATGGGAACAAAGTATTTTTATGAATCTATCATTAAACGTTTGAAAGGAAATTTTGAGTTATTTTATTATTTCTTATTTATCCCATTGGACAAATTGTCGAAACTTGTGAAATGTATGGTCTCAGGAGGGTGCAGGGGGCTAACCAAGGGGAATTTGACCTTTTTTATGCCCACCGCCATAAAAGGGAGGGCGGGCACATACAGTGTTACCCCTATCCGTGTGTTTTTGAAAAAGTACAAACTTCGTGTCCAGTCCATAACTTCTGCATGCATGAGATTTGAAAAAAGAAATTGGTATACATGACTGCCTTAAGTACAGTACGCTCAGCGCGGATTTTGCAAAACCCGCGAGACCCCGCGGATGAGACTCATCGCGGACGAAATTTTGCACAAAATTTGTCCGCGAGACCCCGCGGACTGAAAATGTTCACCACCGCGGACATGAATCTGTGGCCGTAAGCGTTTCCCCCGCGGAACGCCGCGGTAAATCGCGGCGGAACGCGGTGGTCAATCACCGCGGATCGCGGTGAAAACTGTAGCTTTTTATGATTAATTTTTAAAACTTTACTACTTAAAATATGTAAAATTTGATTTTGTAATAAAAAAAATTATGTAAATACAATGTATTTGTTGTTTGTACATCTTGTTGTTCTCTCTTTATTGAATTACCATGAACAAAAATACTCTAAATCGCGGCAAATCATTGTCGTATTAAATTCAAAAAATAGAGTAGATATGCAAGTCCATGGTTGTGAAACCACTTTTTAGTCAAATACTGAATAACCTCGGTGTACGGGATGTACGAAAAAGTAACAAGAGACAAATATGAAAACGTCAACTTTTGTTTCTTACACCATGAAAACTTAATCCTTGTCAATATCTCCTTACAAAACTAGGTGTTACTATTTATAGATTTTCCGAAAATGAGAATTGAAAGTAGAGAGCAAGCATCCAAAAGCATGCAGCATTAGATCATGTGATGTGGAAAAGGCGGTAAAATACTGGGATTTTTTTTATGGAAAATTACTCAGGCTTGCTGTCAAAGGTTAGCTCTTGAATTACAACCAATAAAAATACGGTGTTGTATCACGTGTAAAGATCATAGGTCACAGGAATTGTGATTGACAGGTTGTTCTTTTGAGGCTACATATAGGTTTCACAACAATATTACGATATCAAAGATTGTGAAATTCATCCCCAAATGATAGAAATATAAAAGGAAGTGTTGAGCCACTGAAATTTATAAGTGTTTGTTATGCATCGAAAACATATATTTATACAAGATCTGTAGATTTCACTTCCAAACCAGAGCTTAGATTGGTTTATAAACTAGTTTGAAAAAAGGTGATTTAGTTTGTATTTACGTATGTTATTCACACAGGTGTCAGCTGTGATTTTGAGTTAATCTGAAGACATGTCGCCCTTTGTAAAAAGTTGAAAGCCGCTATTGAGTGACGTGATTTCTTTGACAGTTAAAGCAGTTCACTTAAAATAACCCCGATAATTAGCATGTGTAACAAGTAATTGTTGTTAGGAATGTTATAATTTGCGAAGGTTTTGGATAGTTCAAGGGAACAAGGATGCTGTAGTACACTCTGTAGTATGTAGTTTGTGTCTATCGACGCGGTCACTCCAAATTTTACAATACCATTTAAGTATTTTGGTTGATTTAAAGTCACCTTGTAAAAAAAAAAACATGGTGAAAATTTTATAAAATAAACATTTATTTTTGAGCTATAGTTATAATGGCTGCCGCGTTCCGCCGCGAGAAACAGGTAACCGATTTTATCGAAAATTTAAATATAATCTTTGGTATTTTGTCCGCGGTGGAAACAACTGGACACCGCGGATCGCGGCGGAAATTAGCCCTCTCATCGCGGACGTCCGCCGCGTTTGTCCGCGATAAGAAAAAATTGTCCGCGGTGGTATCGCGGAAAAGGCAGAATCCGCGCTGAGCGTACTGTAGATGATGTGTCACTTGTAAGACCCAGTTCCCTAGGTCACAGCAGGGGACTGAACTTTGTCATATAGTCTTAAGTGCAGTTGGAGTTCATGTCTGGTCTATAACTTCTGCATGCATGCTGGGATTTCAAAATAAATTGGTACACTTGACCACAATAAGAAGATGATGCATCACGTGCAAGACAAAGGTCATGGTCACAGCAGTGGATTAAACTTGGTATATTTATCTGGTCCATAACTTCCGCATGCATGATGGTATTTCAGTATCAATTCTCACACTTGACCACCATAAGTAGAGGATGCCACTTTTAGCTCATCTGTTTTTAGCTCACCTGAGCACAAAGTGCTCAGGGTGAGCTTTTCTGATCAGTCTTTGTCCATCGTCCGTCCGTCGTCAACTTTTCATTCAAATGACATCTCTGAAACCAAAGGGCCAAATTAACTGAAACTTGCCTGGGATGTTCC
Organism: Cyclina sinensis; assembly: GCA_012932295.1. Lineage (NCBI taxonomy): Eukaryota > Metazoa > Mollusca > Bivalvia > Venerida > Veneridae > Cyclina > Cyclina sinensis. The sequence goes on along the minus strand of JAAONU010000001.1, from coordinate 33,624,929 downwards.
TTGCATGAAGCTCTACCAAGATTGTTCAAATGGTTCTGGTCCATTGCATTTATGGTTCACTGGAGCTAAAATTAGATTTTAAAAGTTGAATCTTTAAAAATCTTCTTCTCCGAAACCACAAGGCCTGGAGCTTAGATATTTGGTATGAAGGATCATCTAGTGGACCTCTACCAAGTTTGTTCAAATCATGGCTCCTGGGTCAAAAATGGTCCAGCCCCGGGGGTCACATGTTTTACAAAGAGTTATATAGGAAAAACTTTAAAAAATCTTCTTGTCAGAAACTGCAAGGCCTAGAGTTTAGATATTTGGTGTGCAGCATTGTCCAGTGGACTTCTACCAAGTTTGTTCAAATCATGGCTCCTGGGTCAAAAATGGCCCCGCCCCAGGGGTCAAATATTTTATATAGAGTTATATAGGAAAAACTTTAAAAAATCTTCTTGTCAGAAACCGCAAGGCCTAGAGTTTAGATATTTGGTATGCAGCATTGTCCAGTGGACTTCTACCAAGTTTGTTCAAATCATAGCCACTGGGTCAAAATAGGCTCCACCCCGGGGGTCAATTGATTTTACATAGGCTTATATAGGAAATCTTTAAAAATCTTTTTCTCAGAAACCACAATGCCTACAGCTTAGATATTTGGTATGTAGCATTGTCTAGAGGATATCTATCAAGTTTGTTCAAATTACGTCCCCTGGGTCAAAATTGGCCATGCCCCAGGGTTCTCTTGATTCACATATAGTTATATAGGAAAAACATGAAAAATCATTTTTCTCCGAAACTAATAGCACTAGACCTTAGATATTTGGTGTGGAATATTGTGTTGAGAACCTTTACCTGTATTGTTTCTATGTTGGCCCCGGGGTCAAAATTGGCCCCACCCCTGGGGCCCTATATATGTAAAAAAGGCAATCTTTAAAAATCTCCTTACTGGAAACCTCAATGCCTACAGTTTAGATATTTGGTATGCAGCATTGTCTAGTGGATGTCTACCAAGTTTGTTCAAATTAAGTCCCCTGGGTCAAAATTGGCCATGCCCCAGGGTTCTCTTGGTTTACATATAGTTATATAGGAAAAACATGAAAAATCATTTTTCTTCCAAACTTATAGGACTAGACCTTAGATGTTTGGTGTGGAGTATTGTGTTGAGAACCTTTACCAGTATTGTTTATATGTTGGCCCCAGGGTCAAAATTGGCCCCGCCCCTGGGGCCCTAAATATGTAAAAAAGGCAATCTTTAAAAATCTTCTTACTGGAAACCTGAATGCCTACAGCTTAGATATTTGGTATGCAGCATTGTCTAGTGAATGTCTACCAAGTTTGTTCAAATTATGTCCCCTGGGTCAAAATTGGCCACGCCCCAGGGTTCTCTTCGTTTACATATAGTTATATAGGAAAAACATGAAAAATCATTTTTCTTCCAAACTTATAGGACTAGACCTTAGATATTTGGTGTAGAGTATTGTGTTGAGAACCTTTCCCAGTATTCTTTATATGTTGGCCCCGGGGTCAAAATTGGCCCCGCCCCGGGGACCCTTAATATGTAAAAAAGGCAATCTTTAAAAATCTTCTAACTGGAAACCTCAATGCCTACAGCTTAGATATTTGGTATGCAGCATTGTCTAATGGATGTCTTCCTAGTTTTTTTTAAAAATGTCCCTGGGGTCACTATTGGCCCCGCCCGAGGGGTCACAAGTTTATAATAGCAGTATAGAAGAAAATCTTTAAAAATCTTATTGTCTGAAACCATTGTAAGGCCTAGAATTTTAAAATTTGGCATGAAGCAAGCTTTATCAAGCTTTTTGAAATTATTAGATTAGGTTAAAGGTCACGGAGGCTAAAAATAGATTTATCTACTGTACCTCTTAGAGCCTTCATTTATAGATCAATATCTTTGATATTCAGTATATAGGTTCCTTACATGGACCTCTACCCATGGGTAGGATTTGAGGTCACTGGGTCAAGGTCACCATAGCTTATAATAGATATTTCTACTTTCTGTCATAGAGCCTTTATTTATTGACTGATATTTTACATATTTGGTTTGTAGGCACTTACATATTTTCAATTAAAAAATGAAATACTGCTTAACAGCAAACCTACAGCCAAAGTACTCAGGTGAGCGATCCAGGGCCATCATGGCCCTCTCAGTCTTGTTGAAGAAAAAGTCTAGCTTTTATGGTTACTGAGTCTTTGTAGTCTGCTTGTGCTAAAACTTAAATGTAGCTGATTATTCATAAGACTTTGATATTTGGTATGTAGCATTGTCTATTGGACCTCTACCATGTTGGTTCAAATCATGACCCCAGGGTCAATATTTGCCCCACCCTGGGGCTTATATATAGTTATATTGAAAAATCTCTTAAACTGCCTGACACAGAGCTTTGTAATTTGATGTGAGGCATCCTCTTGTAGACCTCTACAAAGATTGTTCATATTATGTCCCTGGGATTAAAATTAGCCCCACCCCAGGGGTCACTTGGTTTTTTGCATAGACTTACATAGCAAAAAATTCTAATGGGGAAAGTGCAATGGGTAGGTACTTCCCTGCCCCCACCACAGGTTTTGCATGTTTGTTTCAAATAAATAAAACAGACAAGTGTTTGTGCCGCTCCGCAATGCGCAACTTCTGTTCAAACCCATTACATTACTAACATGATTATCTTTAAAGTACTCCTCGTGTTCATATTTGGTCCAAATTCAATAATTTATGATAGCATTGCCTTATAACTTACATTTATACACCATAAAAAAGATAACACTAATATTTGCTAATTTAAAGCCTGTGTTGTGGGGGTATCCGTGTCCTATGGACACATGTCTAGTTCTTTTTATGGAGTCTCACCACCCTAGAAGAATGACAGTTTGTCAAACCCTGCACAGTGGGAGATGCTCTACATATCAAATGGCCTGGGATCTAAAATTTGGCAAAAGTCTAATTCTGGGTCTTGGAACCATTTTCTGTCAAACTCCTGCCTGATGGGAGCAGGCTGTCAAAAGTTGCGTGTATGTGACATAAATTGAGAAATCAGACAATAGTTTTACACTGTCTCCTTGTACAAAAGTCAGCAGAGCCATTTAATTTTAAGTGGAGAAAGAAAGATGAAAATGTTTTTATTCCATGTTTTATATATTTATTTCATATTTCTTATACTGTATCCATTATAAAGATAAGTTATGTACAATAAGTGTGAAATTTGCAAGCAGTACTTCATACTGGCTTTAGATTTCATGAAAAGAAAACGAGGGCCATGATGGCCCTGTATCGCTCACCAGAGAACTTCCATCCAAGGTGAATAAAGGAATCAAGGTAAGTTCACCAAATAGTGATTAAAAATCTAAAATAAATATCTTGAGCTATTATTGTAAACACAGCTACAGTGACCTAGTTTTTGACACCAGGTGCAGGCACGGATTTACCGGGGGGCTTAAAGGGCCCAAGCCCCCACCCCCCCAGCTGGCCCGTTTGTAAAAAAATAAAAGGGCTTATTTTTAAAGACTCTAAAACATTTTTTTCAGCTCTTTTCACCTCGTAACAGAAACACAGTCAACCTTTCAATTTGCAATGGTCATGCAATATTGCGTAACAACTGATAACGAGTTCGCAACTTTATAGCCGTGTATATTACACAATATACCGTATATTCGGTGGCACGGATTATCCGAGAGTTCTCCAGACTGATCATGATGTATAGTTTTCAAGCGTCTAGTAACCTTGACGTATTTGATAAAGTTGTTAAATGAGCGTCTGCTGACCATGATCAGTTGCCTGATGATATTGTGCAAACTAAAGTGGTAACCACTTGGCTTTTTCCGAAAACTTGGTATAAAGACTAATTGAAGTCGCCCGAGGTGTTCCGAATGGTGCAAACTCCACACAGCGGTTACTTCCCTTCTATACTTTCAGTACAGTAATCACTGCCGACAGTCATGTCACGTGATGATGGTCGAAAGTAAATAAACAAAATTTTAAACTTTTTTTCAAGTTACATTTTTTTAAAAAAATTTCATTACAGCCAGGCATGTTTAATCAATGCAATTCCAACTGTTACTAAACTAACCGGCTGAAATCCAGCTAAGGTTAACCCGTGTCTGCAGAGATCTTTCCAAAGAATGATGGGGAGATCACTGCGAGGAGATTGGATAATGTGATGACGGTGTTATTTGTTATGCCAATTAATTTATTGATAAATTATTTGTTTCAGGGGACTTTATAAATATAAAATGAAAAAAAGTTTTTTTGCTTTAGTTGAACATTTCAAAGAATACCAGTATATTTCTTTTAAATTCTCACACAAATTTCATTATATTTATATGCCTAAAATGCACCAAAATGAGCCATTTACTCCACCTTTTGTTAAAAATTTTCTTGCGGGATGCCCCCCCAAACCCCCCCCCCCTACGGATGGGGGTTACCCCCTTCCGTACCTTCCCCCAAGCCCCCCCAGTCAGAAATTTCTGGATCCGGCCCTGAGGTGACACATATTCACACAAGACCTAGACATTATCAACAAAATCTGTGACTGAAACTCATGATGACTGACTTTTGAATGTCACTTCTAATATCTGAATTCAAAACGTGGCCTGAAGTGTTATATACAATCATTCAAATACATTTGTAGTGATAAACTGGGTAGTCTGATCTGCAGCATATAATAAAAATTTTCACTACACCTTAATATACCTTTGTGTTTAAGTTGAAATCTACTATAATTCTTATAAACCTTTGTTATAATGAATAAAATTGAATATCATTGCCACTTTAAAAAATAATTTCTATATATATATAGAAAATCAAAATATTACTGGCAATACAGTACAAGGGAATAAATATTTATTTTATGCCTACCAATGAAATATAGGGAAATATCAGTGAGATAAAAGTAATAATACACTGTTTTGAATCAGTGAAATTACCATTTTGATAATTCACTGTTTGTGCCCGAACTACTTTTTTTACCTGATTCAGCCAAGAACCACACTGCTCCAATGATTGCAGGAAATAGTGAATCTGGTCCTGCACCAAGAGGATTTTTCATGAACAGTCACTTTCATGGAAATGTTACTTTCAATTTCAATTCCTCTAAAACTGCAACCCAGCAACTATCTCAACAGGTCATAAATTCCAGTCCAAAAGCTGGCCTGCTTGATGAAACTTCAGGAATTTCCCCACCACGTAAATACAAGAGAATCCGCTGTATTTCAGACAGTGACAGCGAGTGAAATTTATTTACCTTGTTAAATCCAGTTATAATATTGAATTCCTAGTTGTGAACAATGATGAAATTCGCCATAAATTATTTAAAAGGTCTGATTTGTTTACATAACTCACATGGACAATATCCAATATGGCCGACTTTCAATTCGATTGATTGAATATTGAATATTGAGCTTTTATAATTAAAGTATGTATGGCAAAAATTCAATAAATATTGATAAACTGTGTAGACAAAAATAAATGTTGTTTGATGAAAGTGTATTCAGTTTATTTCAGCAGAAGTAAAGTTATCATATGTATTAGAGATTGTCTGCACTTTTTTTGTGCGCAGTAACCAAAGTACGCATTAACTGATTTGGGGCTCACCATGGGGAATTTATTGAAGGCCCTGATTAAAAATGTCATAAAAAAAACCCATTTTTGACGTGTTGGCATAAAATAAAAAGAAAATTTGTTTGTTTTTTAGTAGAAGATGGGAATTTATTTCATTTCGTGAACACCATATGTTGATATTTTCACTCGTGGCTGCGCCACTTGTGAAAATATCACATATGGTGTTCACTCGATGAAATAAATTCTCATCTTCCACAAAAACAAACAAATATCCTCTATACACTTAAGATTTCATCTGATGCAGCAGTGATAGGCACATTTGGTCACTGAAACCAAAATATCATTTTGATACCATTTGATCAATAGACCAAGAAAAACAGTTTGCAGTGATCATATAAAATATGTAAAATCAAATGTTCCCTGGGCAGGGCCATTAGTGATCCCAGGGCCATAATTTGAACAAACTTGGTAGAAGACCTCTAGATAATGTTCCTGGCAAGATATCTTAGCCTTCAGAAAAGAAGATTTTTTAAGTCTTCCTTATATAAATCAATTGACCCCCAGGCCAGGGCTATGAATGACCCCAGGGACATAATTTGAACAAATTTCATAAAGGTCCCCTAGCTGATGCTTCAGGCAAACATTTTTAGCTCTAGGTCTTGCAGTTTCAGACAAGAAGATTTTGAAAGTTTTCCCTATAAAAGCCAATGTAAAATAAAATGACCTCTGAGGCAGGGCCAGTTATGACCCAAGGGGCATAACTTGAACAACCTTGGTAGAGGACCTCGAGGTGTATACAATATATCTAGGCTCTAGGCCTTGTTGTTTCAGACAAGAAGATTTTCAAATTTTTTTCCTTTCTGTTGCCATAGCAACCAAAGTTCTTGATGGAATTCAATTCTTTGAAAAACTTTGGTAGAGCTTCATGCTAGAAACGTTCCAGCAAAGTTAAATCAACTTTGACTAGTTAAGGAGGAGATGTTTGAAGAAAAAATTTGACGGGCACAGGGTGATCAGAAAAGCTCACCATAAGCACGTTGTGCTCAGGTGAGCTAAAAAGCGTGTTCCATAATTGATTGTACAACTGCAATTACTGGACTTTATTGGCAAGGCACTGTAATCAGACATGAAGGCACTTGGAACGCATCAACGTCTCTCGTCTACACTCTACAATATAACAAGAGGACCAAATGGTCCTGGGTGGCTCACCTGAAAAGTGGCTATCAAACAATGGCCCTCATGCAGGCATGTTTTTCCACGGATCCCTATATGTTTCACAATTTATATACTAAAGGGTCACCCGAAGCGCAATTCTACCAAATTATTTTTTTGATCCGGCCAGCGGCATCTCAGGACTAGACCTATCACTGATATTGATTGATACCCCATGCAATACGTCCTTGTCAGAGAAAATATAAAACTAGTCCCTTACATCCACACATTTGATCTTGCACACCAAGTTTCAAATCAATTGTCCTACAAATATGGAAGAAATTCGCGTCACAATATTTTGCTATGACTGGCCGAAAAACAACAGGGTGGGCACTGGTATACATTAAAAGCACGTCATGCAGGTCTACACTTATTGGTGAACATGCACACCAAGTTTCACATAGACAGTCCTACAATAGTAGGATACTACGTCATCGTGCACCTGTTTTATGCTCTCTCGCGTATTTACGTAAAGAATTTTTATAATGTAAAATTCTAGTTTATGCCTGAAAACGGGTGAAAGTTTTTTTTGAATGCATGCTGAAAAAAACTTTCACCCGTTTTCAGGCCTAAACCAGAATTTTACATTATAAAAATTAAATTCTTTACGTAAATACAAAGTACACCAGCCAATCTTCGGTGCACAACATGATTTTTGCAATTCTACAGATTTCTTATTGAAAAAGACCCTCTTGCCTTTCAAGCGACGGATTGTTGACAAAAAAATGGTCCGCGAGAGAGCATAAAACAGGTGCGCGATGACGTAGTATCCTACCATTGGTCCTAGAAATGGGAAGTAGTTCGCGTCGCAATGAAATAAGCCCCGCCCCTTGTAGGGCGAGGGGAAAATCCCGGGATCGTCTTTAGAAAAGCCGGGATCCGGGATCGTATTAAACATATAGTAATACCGGGAATACACAACCTGCCATAGGTGTCATCGATAAATTATCGATTATCGCTTGTCTTTTGTTATAGATAAGCATGTATAGTATAGGCGTGAAAATCTTTTTTTTTCAGTAAATTAATTTCATCGTTGATGGATTTTACTTTTTATATTGGATATAGTTGCGACATTCTTTTTATTATTATATTAGCATTTCAATATCGTATTAACATGTGTACTTAAATTCTTTATAAAGCATTACCAAAAGTACGTGGTAATTTAAAAAAATATCTAAGCAAAAAAGGTTTTGAATAAACATTTGTTTATTTCATTATCACAAAAATTAAATAATCTAACTTTTTTATTGCCACAAATTACGACAAATCTCAAAACCAACACTGTTTATTGCTTCCCTATATATGTTTAATACGGTCCCGGGTCCCGGATCCCGGGATTTTCCCCTCGCTCCCTTGTAGCCATGTTTTTTGTCACAGATCGCAATGAATTTCACAATATACATTGAGGGTCACCCAAAGAACATTTGTGCCAAATTATTTTCAAATCGGACTTGCAGTATCTAAGAAGGGGATTTTTTTCTGAATTTATTATGCAGACACATAATGGAATAAGCCCCGCCACTGACGGCCATGCTTTTTCACGGATCGCAATAAATTTCACAATTTAATTACAGCGTCACCCAAGGAACATTTTTTCACAGACTAATATAAATTTCAAAATTTATATAAAGGGTCACCAAAGTGCCAAATTGTTTACAGGAGTTTCTGAAAAGAAAGGCTTTGAAGTTTTTCCTTTCACTTGCCATGGCAACCAGAATTCCCCAAGGAAGCTCATTTTTTAAATAATTTTAAAAAGGGACAATCCAAGGATCTTTCCCATGAAGTTTTATTGCAATTGGCCTTATGGCTTTAAAGGAGAAGATGCTTAAAGCCTTTCCTATAGAAGTATATGCAAAATGAAGTGGCTCCTCGGATGGGACCAATTCTGACCTCAGAGCCATGATTTACAAGATTTTAGCAGAGATCCACTGGTTGATACTACAAACCAAACATCAAAGTTCTAGATCTTGTGGTTTCAGACAAGATTTTTTAAAAGTTTTATCTATAAATTAAAAAGTATATTCAAAAAGAAGTGACCCCTTATTTTGGGCCAATTCTGACCCCATAGCCATAACTTACAAGATTTTTGTTGAGGTCTACTAGATGATAATATATACCAAATATCTAAGCCCTGGGCCTTGTGGTTTTAGACAAGATTATTTCAAAATTTTCCTTTCAATGGCAACGGAAGCTCTACATCGAATTCCATTTTTCTTAAAATTACATTTTGAAAGGGGGCCATAAAAGGATCATTTCTGTGATATTTTAATTGCAGTTGACCCTGTAATAATTATAGGAGATGTTGTTTGAAGTAAATTGAGGAAGACGGACACCCGACAAAAGAGTATACTAAAAGCTTAACCTGACCTTAGGTCAGGTAAGCTAAAAAGAATATAACAAAACTATTTCATCAGAATCTGATATGCTGTTCTTTATGTTTCCAGAATGCACCCAAGTTGGCCCAGTGGTGTCCTTAGTTAAAAGTTTTCATAGTAACATTACCCCTGCTCATACCCAGAGACTTGTCTCCAATCCCACTGATCACTGGTCTGAATACTATCATTGGGTATATATTGCTCTCGCTTTTCCCGCCTATTTCACCAATTAAAATAGTGATTTGCGTGCATTTGCTAACAGTAACGTCGAAAAAATGTGTTCCGGTTTGACCAATGTTGTTTAAATTATAAACTGTTCTTTGATACGGATTGGCCTGGCTGGCTCAGTTGGGGAGCATCGGATTGTCAATCCAGGAGTTTTCGGTTCAAACCTCACCACTAATTTCTCTGATACTTATTATCAGACACTGCGTCAGAGGTAATTATTTGTCCCATATCTCCGATTCAAAATGCAGTCAGTTAATTAGTAAACTGTTTGGATACTCAGGAACACTTCTTATGTGACCGCCGGGATATGACCAAAAAGAGTTTGAAATTAGTGTTAAACCCTAAAAAAACAAAAACATTCTTTGGTAATTCTTGAAACGATTTATTGGAAAAATATACCCTTACCTTTAGGTGAATACGCAAACTCGAAATCCAAGGTAGGTAACCAAATTAACAAATTTAAAGTTAAATGATCACACAAGTTGATGAGGAATTCTTGTTACGGACCATCACGAGATCCAATCATGTGACAGTGGATGGAACTGCACTGGTTCATGTGAACACAGATTTCTATGACGACAATGAAGTATATCCGGAAGTGGTTTTCTGATGGTTTCTGGGTAAAATAGAACGCCGAGTGCCAGAACACACATCATTGCGCCGTACACAAGGAACGGCACGGTGTAGTGGAATGGTTCCTAAAATTTTTAATATTACGTTCATTAAAATACTGTTTCGCACCATTACGATGCATAAACATACCGGTGATCTCTCTGCGAAATCTGCTCTGTCGGCGGCCTGTCTGCGCCGGTTACACTCTGCTGTGAAAACAATCTTTGATGATAGTTAGAAAAATCGCACATGTATGAGTTCAAACAAGTGAGCTTAAAATTAAGTAGTGCACGGAACATAAAAATGTCTTAGCTATGTATACGCGCGTCTACTTTTTCATCTGCGCTCCGAAACCCGGACAAATTGTTTAGTGGTGTACTGACATGGAACACAACCTCGGCACTTCCTACAGACTGAAACAAGATATTGCTTTTGGTATTGCACATACATGTAACAACCACAGCAAACATATTTATTTTTTATCCGAACAGCAAGTTCTTTGCACACAGCACAGGCAGGCTCTATGCTAGGTAGGCTCTCTGCATACAGCAATCTATTGAAGCAGGAAGGAAGTCTCCTGTTAAATGTGACCTTTCCGCGGACCTGCAAATATTTAATCCGGTGTTTCTAAAAGAACAATGGGGACATGGAATACTAGAATAAGCAGACTGTGCCCTAACATCAGTGCAAAATTCTTAGGTTGGTAGGAAACGTTCTGGACACAGTTTACCTTTTATAAAAAAAAACACATGCAGTTGTCGTTCTTTTCGTTGCAGCATAGTTACCGTTCTTCGCCGCGCGACAAGCCGCCAGCTGTAACAAAATCGTGAAGCAAAATATTATATATCATTATTATTGGGTTATGCCCCTTTGGGCATTGCCGTGTATAATGGCAAGTTTTCGCACTGCGACAGAGAGTCTTAAATGAAATATGGAGCCGATTATTTCCGGATATCCTTATTCTGCGGACTGCAATCCTATCTGCGACCCAAGTTTTAACTGCAATTAGTTAAGAAACTGCATGAAGCTGCATTTAATATTTTGAATCTAATTTTTTTCCACTGTGACTGATAGTTGTATATGTTTTTAGGTAAATGATGTGTGTAAATTTAACAGAGAAATGGATTGTAATTAACACAATTCTGCATAATTTTCAATAACAAAAGCAATAAAATTTTAATCTATTACTTCACGTAAAATAACAGACTTAAAATTCAGAACTTTACAACTGTCTTAATTGTGGTCGTTTCTAACCATGTAGGAAGGGACATGAAGATATATGTTCGTGCATTTAACAATTAACAAATATTAAGACTTTCTTACCAAATACATCGAGTGTTTTAATCGAACGCAAACACAGAGGCTGTCAGAGCTTGAGCAAAGAATTTACCTGCGCTTTAAAAACTGCTGTGCGGAGAGACCTCCCGTGCACAATAAAAAATGAAAGTATAGGGTGAACAAGAATTTCAAATTAATATCAGCCAATTTATCAGTATTTTCTTGAAGAATACTGCAAAATAAATATGTTCAATGTGCTTACTATGTGTGATATCAAAGGAATAGCAATAGCCCGTAGAAAGTGGCAAGGTTGTGTTCCATGTCAGTACACCATTAAACAATTTGTAAATTTGTTCTGATGTCTGTCCGATTTTTCGGATTGTCCATCATCGCAAACTGTGTTTACAGCAGAGCTGAATAACCGGTGCCGACAGAGCAGATTTCGCAGAGAGATCGCCCATATGGTTATGCATCGTGACGATTTTTAAGTAAAACCAGAAAAAGTAAAATAAGACAATGGCATCGAATGAATCAAAGAAAACAATCCAAGCAGCCTTAGAAATAGTGCGTGCGCGCATGAGCGTGTGCGCGCGCGCGTGTGTGTGTGCGTACGTGTGTGTGTTTGTGATATTGAATATGAAATGAAAATAAGTTGAAAATCACCTTCAACTCCTGTATAACTGTAATTAACAAATAATTAGACCTTTAAAGCAGATGGAAGGAAGAAGTTTGCTTCCAAAACATTTTGTGTTTAATGCGTAAGTCCTGTCATTTATAGACAAAGTTCATCGGAAAAAAGAACAAATAACATTAGTTTTCGCCCATGAACAGTCTATTTTGTAGTATCTGAACGACCACGGGTATTTCAACCAGCTTTAAAAGTCGAATATCAATGCCGACTTACTTAAGTGTAAACTTTATTTCTGAATACTATAACGCATGCACATATCAACACTATACACCGACAGAAGGTGAAAGTCTTGAACAGGCGATTTAAATAAACTGGAAATCTGAGTATCTTATTTCCTAACTATGAAAACGTTCTTTCTAAATCCCGGGATGTTGCCAGAATATTTCCCGGAAAATAGAATTGGCCAAGTTTATTTCCCATAGCGTGAGGGGCGGTCTCATCAAAATCCTACGTAATGAGAATTTCCTGCAAACTTTACGTGTTTTAACCCTCCCTCGACCTCTTTGGTGCAAACACATTGATAGGTTTAGTTAAATTGTTTCACTGTTAGTGACAAATGCCCAGAAGGGTATTATCTGCAGACAAAGTTTGGCTTTGAGCGGAATAAAACGACAAATCTGTGCAAATCGTGGGAACTGAAGGCTTTTCCGTTGTAGTATCCATCTTAATAAATGTCTTAAGTTCCAAAACACAGACATAAATATACAGATGGGTATTATTCTCACTGCCTCATTCTGATGAGCATTTGTGCTAAGTGTTTTCCCCCTATAATTAATTGCCGATACAGACGATGACAGTTAGCGTCACACTGGAAAAATTTAAAATCCTGTAATGAAATGAGTTATTATCGCCGTTCCTGGACGGCGATAAACAATTAACAAGATTTGAACAGTTTTGCCTGTACACCGCCTGCCTTTAGCCAATCAAAGCAAAGCATTTCATATCACATGATAACAAAATGGACGTCAAAATTCTTCTGCAAGGGATGCGTAAATGGACTCGCCCAACCGCCATGTTTGTCGGGTTACTTATTCTTACAACTGAAAAATACCATCATCAATGTACGATCTCAGTACCAGTCTTCAGGCTCTTGTAGGATAAATACAGGATAATCGCATTTTTTTGCTACATGTCATTTTTTATTAGAAAATGTAGTCTAAATAAGAGTATGGTTTGTTTGTTTTTTTCCAAAACTTGCACTTAAAGAAAAAAATAAATGCTTGCTTCCGGGCGTTTCTAATCAGGATACAAACTCCCCGCAGGGGTTACTTCCCCTGATTAGTACAGTAAAAGTAGCAAAGCGTGGCTTAACCGGTGCGAGGAGTTTGATCAGGATTTTTCTGTGTTTTATATATATGCTTGATTAGGGTCAGGGCAATATCGTATTTTTTACCTAAAATTTATTCTGTTTAAATTGTACATATAATATTCTTATGGTATTGAAGAACTGTATCTAGCTTTTGTTAAGTATACATTTTTTAGTAATAAATAAAGTTAAAAAACTACGCAAATAGTCAATAAATTTTGCGTAGACTGGTTTTCAACAAAGCAATATTTACAAGGTTTTAATGCTGCAAATTTTAACATGATGTATAAAGATATTGGGATGTTTTTCATTAAGAAGCCAAATCGTCCGCTTTCAAAAATAGTCCAGCTACAATAAAAATTACAATGTATATTGCATCTACTTTATAATTTCTGTGTGAAAATTATCAAATATAACTTCGCTTTTCAGTGCAAAGCATGTTGTAAGATTATCAAATTCATGAATGAAGAACATGAAATACATTCATCTATGGATAAGACGAAATGCTTGGCTGAACGGCGATTTCAAGCATTTTTGGAAATGCTAATTCTTGTACAGCAGACACAATCATTTAGACAAGCAGTATTCTGTGTTATTTGGTGGTATAGACAGACGAATATTTATAACATCTAGTGAACACTAGTTATTTCAAAATCCTTTGATGACCACAGTTACAGGGCGGACACGAACAAACTGGTTGGCATTTGTCTCTATCATTTGTACAATTAATTATGAAGTACCGGGTTTCAAAGCGGCCACTACTTGTACAGGTGAGAAATAGAGGGCGGAGGGGCGGGTGGACGGCCAGCCGCTGCGACTAATATAGCGGCTCTGCTTAAGAAGCGGTCAAACTAACTAAAGAAATATTTATGCATGTAGCAGTCTGTCTTAATTCAACATTATTTAGTCTAAAGATGTTCGAACGAGTATCAAAGAATAAATTGACCTCAATATGCATACGTTTTCAAGTGCTCATTCAATGCTTTGTCGTTATTTGAAATTTATCACAGCACATGATGCCAGTGTTGACAAAGCAAAACTAATCATTGAAACTGATGATTCTGTTCCTAACAGGAACTACAAAAGTTTGACATTTGAACGGTAACAACACTCGGAACACCTCGGACGACTTCAATAAGTCACATCGGAAATAATGTGGTAGGCGCCATATTGGACTATATTATAATACAAATGGCGTCTGATAAATTGAAAACATTTCTTAAAGCCTCTACCTGTTCATGCTTTAAATTCAAATTTATTTTCTTTTTTTTTCTAATCGTAAGACAAACACTGCTTGAATTCTACCATGTTTATTTATAGCTTTATTAAAGCCGGGGCAAATTACCTTTTGGTGTATTCATACACTTACATATAAAGCCTTTGTACAAAGTTGTCGGAAAAAAACCGAATTGTTACGATTGCGCTAACATGGTACAGATTTGGTCCATATTTACTTCTTTCTTTTTTCTTTTTCAAAATGACACAAAGACCTGAGTTGATTAAAATACATGAAATTTATACGCAAAATGCAAAGTCAATACACAGATCTGGTCAGGTTTCTTAGAGGAAATTTTATACAAAAAAATAAACAATAAAAAAAGGAAACCATCGCGAACAATAACGTTTTACTGCACTGCACTGTAATAAATTGATATTAACTGCTGTGTAAAAGCCAGGTTATATGCCTCATGTCTACTGAAATGTTTTATGTCAAAGTTTATTAAGCTTGACTGCGGTACGTCTTTATTGATCAATAGCGGACATAGCTAGAATATCCGTCTAGCCGACTCTTCCCTTCCTTCTCAAGTTATTTGATGTTACAATTTTACTGTAATAGTGATCTGGATTTTGATTGTAAGAAAGGAATATAGCAATGAACATTAACGTGAAAGAACGACAATTAAAGAACTGTAGCTTTTTATAAGCATTGTTGAAAGGGTTTGAACACAAAAAAGAGCACAAATTAGGTACCTACCAAGTAAATGATCACTTTATCTGCTAAAATATAGCCTCCAAGTCCGGCTAGACAGCCTGTGCAAAGCCCCATAGTTCTGCGAATAAAGATTAAACGGTTTTCATTTTGAATATTTGCGTGAATTACGCAGTTTGCAATTTGTTATGGTATTTTAGGATATTGCAAGTTAAATATATCATCCCAGTGTGAGTCTTTTTCATGATCAGAGTAAAAATGGGACCACGTTTATACGTCTCATCCGTAAGATCCACCTGAAATGCCCCAATGAACACAGGTTTTGGACATTTTTCGTACACAAAATAAACTGAATATTCAACTAAGTCTAGTTATCGAAAGATAACCAATGGGGCTCATGCTGAACTTGCGACAAATGGATTACAATCGTGTGCATTATCTTTAGACCATTAATCCCCTCAATCTGTTACATTATCATTACGTTGAAACTCAACAATACAGCCGACTATGTTTAAATTATCAAATATTCTTCCATATTTTTTACCTGATCACAGTAGGATATGTTTCCATGGTTACAAGATTGATGATCGTCAGCGTGGTTGTCACGCCCAGTTTTGTGAAGAAGCCAAGTGAATTTATCATGCTCATGTCTATAGTCTCGTTTGTTACATGAAGAACGAGAATACAAAACGAGACTAGACCAGACGACATAGCATACAGGAACAAACACCAACGTCGTCCTACACTGAAATAATGAAAAAAAGTCTTTTGAATTTTAGCTTTCGTATTTCCTTTGATCTACAGCCAGGACAAGGCTGCCAAAACAGCTCTTTTGTAAGTGGTTTTCTAGCTAATCTCCATACCGCAACGACGAATCCTACTACACAGTAATTGTTCGTTTTATTTATTCAAAAGTTTGACTCCTGTATACCACAAGTTGATGTTTGCTGTCTTAAAATTAAAAAAAAGAACTAGATAAACTTACCATTTATTTATCAGAATAGCCGACACAATAACAACAGCGTCAGTGCTATAGAGAACAAAGTTGTTGAGGTAGGGGTTAGAAGTCAGCTGACGTATATCTCGGAACAGGCCGCAATACACCATAGCTCCCAAAAACCTACAAAAGGCATAATTGTTTCCGAACTAGTATACCGAAACCACTGCAGCAGCTGATACAGTGATACAGTTATCATCAAAAATACTGCGATATAAATGGATGGTATTCACCAATGTTTTTACATCAGCGACTTCATTTTCTGTAAATGACAAAGAATGACTTTTGTGTTAAGATCAGCTGATGTTTCAAAGTAACTATCTCTAAAAAATGAAATGAAATAAAAAAAAAATACCATGTAAATATCACAGCAAATGTTCCCTTTCTCAGTTTACTGGTCGTCAACATATCTAGATACGTAAATGTCTTTTTGTGCATAGTGTTTAGTATACACGTTCTGGAAATGTCGAATAATGTTGTGAGTTCCGGCACTGGACGGCAGTTACACGCGACTACTTCCTTTATCGTTTGCTCGGCCTGCGAGAATTTATGATGACACAACAGCCATCTTGAACTTTCTAGGACCAAACTGAAAAGAAAAAAAAGTGGAATGAAATGAATATTATGTCAGAAATTTAAACTGAAGCTTTCTTCTTTGTTTTTTTTTTTCACTAAATGGCGCCATTCAAGAACAAGTAAGATGCCTTTAATCAAATATCTAAAGTACCAAAAAAAGTACTAAAATACACTATCTGGAGTCAGGTAGTTGAAATGGCACAAAATCTGGTGAACAGTATATCTCAAATATCTCTATACTATCTAAGATTTATGATATCAAATTACATCTTGCAAACAACAAAACTGTCCTAGAAAATGGCACCATACCTATATTCGGACCACAAATGGAAATGGAAAAGTTTGATGTAAAGAAGGAAGACCTCTTTGTGTTACGGAATGAATGAAACTTGTGAGTACATTTTCAAACAGACTAACCTATAAACAGAATGTCTGTGAAACCTTTAAAATATCAACATTGTATGCTAAGTAAGTGATTTCAATTTATGAGTGTTCCTGGTAACAAACAATTGTGACAATACGCTGACTTCCCAAATAAGAAAATAGTGAATTCTGCTGGCTCACCGGAATGTTTTAGAATTTGTTTTGGTTTTAAGATATAAAAAAGTTGTAAAAGAACACAGAGAATAAGGCCTAGGCATTTATATCCATCGTAAAAAGCAGGAAAATATCATGCAACTCAAGGTCAACAAATTCAGCGCGTGTTTAATGTCACTCAGTTCAACTTAACGATAATATGCATTGCATCCAGACATGTAAATGAAATTCCAATAATTATTTGAGAAGGCGAGATTTTTTTATTGTTGACAAAACGCCTGATAATTATGTTTCTAAAAATGATGTGACTTTTTAAAAGATGTCAGCCGACAGTTTCCATGGTATTACCCTTAAGCAGGAAGTAAGCAGTAGCAGTACGCAGTAGCAGCTGGCAATAGAAATAAAATCAAACGTGAATCTACTGTTCTTATTGCTACTGCCAACTTAACGTTTTTCCTACTGTTACTGGTCTAAATGCTACTGCCAAATTCACGTTTTTCCTACTGTTTTTACTGCTACTGCCAACTTTACGCTTTCCTACTGCTACTGCTCTTACTGCTACTGCCAACTTCACGTTTTTTCTACTGCTCTTACTGCTACTGCCAACTTTACGTTTTCCTACTGCTACTGTTCTTACTGCTACTGCCAAGTTCACGTTTTTCCTGCTGCTACTGTGCTTACTGCTACTGCCAACTTCACCTTTTTTTCTAGTGCTTCTGCTCTTACTGCTACTGTCAACTTCACGTTTTTCCTACTGCTCTAAATGCTACTGCCAGCTTTACGTTTCCCTAATGCTACTGCTCTTACTGCTACTGCCAAGTTCACGTTTTCCTACTGCTACTGTTCTTACTGCTACTGCCAACTTCACGTTTTTCCTGCTGCTACTGCTCTTACTGCTACTGCCAACTTCATGTTTTCCTACTGCTCTTACTGCTACTGCCAACTTTACGTTTTCCTACTGCTACTGCTCTTACTGCTACTGCCAAGTTCACGTTTTTCCTGCTGCTACTGCTCTTACTGCTACTGCCAAGTTCACGTTTTTGCCTACTGCTTCTGCTCTTATTGTACTGCCGACTTCACGTTTTTTCTTACTGCTCTTATTGCTACTGCCAACTTCATGTTTTTCCTACTGCTCTTACTGCTACTGCCATCTTAACTATCTTTCTACTGCTACTGCTCGTACTGCTACTGCCAACTTAACTATTTTTCTACTGCTACTGCTCGTACTGCTACTGCCAACTTAACATTTTTTCTTCTGCTACTGCTCGTACTGCTACTCCAACTTTTTTTCCCCTACTGTTACTGCTCTTACTGCTACTGCTAACTTAACATTTTTTCTACTGCTACTGCTCGTACTGCTACTGCCAACTTAACGTTTTTTCTACTGCTACTGCTCGTACTGCTACTCCAACTTCATGTTTTCCTACTGCCACTGCTCGTATTGCTACTGCCAACTTAACGTTTTTTCTACTGCTTTTGCTCGTACTGCTACTGCCAACTTCACGTTTTTTCTACTGCTCTTACTGCTACTGCCAATTTCACGTTTTCTTACTGCTACTGTTCTTACTGCTACTGCCAAGTTTACGTTTTTCCTGCTGCTACTGCGCTTACTGCTACTGCCAACTTCACCTTTTTTCTACTGCTTCTGCTTTTACTGCTACTGTCAACTTCACGTTTTTCCTACTGCTCTTAATACTACTGCCAGCTTTACGTTTCCGTAATGCTACTGCTCTTACTACTACTGCCAAGTTTACGTTTTTGCCTACTGCTTCTGCTCTTATTGCTACTGCCGACTTCACGTTTTTCCTACTGCTACTGCTCGTACTGCTACTCCCAACTTAACTATTTTTCTACTGCTACTGTTCGTACTGCTACTGCCAACTTAACGTTTTTTCTTCTGCTACTGCTCGTACTGCTACTCCAACTTTATGTTTTCCTACTGTTACTGTTCTTACTGCTACTGCTAACTTAACATTTTTCTACTGCTACTGCTCGTACTGCTACTGCCAACTTAACGTTTTTTTCTACTGCTTCTGTTCGTACTGCTACTTCAACTTCATGTTTTCCTACTGCCACTGCTCGTCCTGCTACTGCCAACTTAACGTTTTTTCTACTGCTTTTGCTCGTACTGCTACTGCCAACTTCACGTTTTTTCTACTGCTCTTACTGCTACTGCCAATTTTAAGTTTTCCTACTGCTTCTGTTCTTACTGCTACTGCCAAGTTTACGTTTTTCCTGCTGCTACTGCGCTTAATGCTACTGCCAACTTCACCTTTTTTCTACTGCTTCTGCTCTTACTGCTACTGTCAACTTCACGTTTTTCCTACTGCTCTTAATACTACTGCCAGCTTTACGTTTCCGTAATGCTACTGCTCTTACTACTACTGCCAACTTCACGTTATTGCCTACTGCTTCTGCTCTTATTGCTTCTGCCGACTTCACGTTTTTTCCTACTGCTCTTATTGCTACTGCCAACTTCACGTTTTTCCTACTGCTACTGCTCGTAATGCTACTGCCAACTTAACTATTTTTCTACTGCTACTGTTCGTACTGCTACTGCCAACTTAACGTTTTTTCTACTGCTACTTCCAACTTAACGTCTTTTTCTTCTGTTACTGTTCGTACTGTTTCTCCCAACTTAACGTTTTTTTTCTACTGCTACTGCTCGTACTGCTACTTCAACTTCATGTTTTCCTACTGCCACTGCTCGTAATGCTACTGCCAACTTAACGTTTTTTCTACTGCTATTGCTCGTACTGCTACTGCCAACTTCACGTTTTTTCTACTGCTCTTACTGCTACTGCCAATTTCACGTTTTCTTACTGCTACTGTTCTTACTGCTACTGCCAAGTTTACGTTTTTCCTGCTGCTACTGCGCTTACTGCTACTGCCAACTTCACCTTTTTTCTACTGCTTCTGCTTTTACTGCTACTGTCAACTTCACGTTTTTCCTACTGCTCTTAATACTACTGCCAGCTTTACGTTTCCGTAATGCTACTGCTCTTACTACTACTGCCAAGTTTACGTTTTTGCCTACTGCTTCTGCTCTTATTGCTACTGCCGACTTCACGTTTTTCCTACTGCTACTGCTCGTACTGCTACTCCCAACTTAACTATTTTTCTACTGCTACTGTTCGTACTGCTACTGCCAACTTAACGTTTTTTCTTCTGCTACTGCTCGTACTGCTACTCCAACTTTATGTTTTCCTACTGTTACTGTTCTTACTGCTACTGCTAACTTAACATTTTTCTACTGCTACTGCTCGTACTGCTACTGCCAACTTAACGTTTTTTTCTACTGCTTCTGCTCGTACTGCTACTTCAACTTCATGTTTTCCTACTGCCACTGCTCGTCCTGCTACTGCCAACTTAACGTTTTTTCTACTGCTTTTGCTCGTACTGCTACTGCCAACTTCACGTTTTTTCTACTGCTCTTACTGCTACTGCCAATTTTAAGTTTTCCTACTGCTTCTGTTCTTACTGCTACTGCCAAGTTTACGTTTTTCCTGCTGCTACTGCGCTTAATGCTACTGCCAACTTCACCTTTTTTCTACTGCTTCTGCTCTTACTGCTACTGTCAACTTCACGTTTTTCCTACTGCTCTTAATACTACTGCCAGCTTTACGTTTCCGTAATGCTACTGCTCTTACTACTACTGCCAACTTCACGTTATTGCCTACTGCTTCTGCTCTTATTGCTTCTGCCGACTTCACGTTTTTTCCTACTGCTCTTATTGCTACTGCCAACTTCACGTTTTTCCTACTGCTACTGCTCGTAATGCTACTGCCAACTTAACTATTTTTCTACTGCTACTGTTCGTACTGCTACTGCCAACTTAACGTTTTTTCTACTGCTACTTCCAACTTAACGTCTTTTTCTTCTGTTACTGTTCGTACTGTTTCTCCCAACTTAACGTTTTTTTTCTACTGCTACTGCTCGTACTGCTACTTCAACTTCATGTTTTCCTACTGCCACTGCTCGTAATGCTACTGCTAACTTAACGTTTTTTCTACTGCTATTGCTCGTACTGCTACTGCCAACTTCACGTTTTTTCTACTGCTCTTACTGCTACTGCCAACTTTACGTTTTCCTACTGCTACTGTTCTTACTGCTACTGCCAAGTTCACGTTTTTCCTGCTGCTACTGCGCTTACTGCTACTGCCAACTTCACCTTTTTTCTACTGCTTCTGCTCTTACTGCTACTGTCAACTTCACGTTTTTCCTACTGCTCTTAATGCTACTGCCAGCTTTACGTTTCCCTAATGCTACTGCTCTTACTTCTCCTGCCAACTTCACGTTTTTCCTGCTGCTACTGCTCTTACTGCTACTGCCAACTTCATGTTTTTCCTACTGCTCTTACTGCTACTGCCAACTTTACGTTTTCCTACTGCTACTGCTCTTACTGCTACTACCAGCTTCACGTTTTCCTACTGCTACTGCTCTTACTGCTACTGCCAAGTTCACGTTTTTCCTGCTGCTACTGCTCTTACTGCTACTGCCAAGTTCACGTTTTTGCCTACTGCTTCTGCTCTTATTGCTACTGCCGACTTCACGTTTTTTCCTACTGCTCTTATTGCTACTGCCAACTTCACGTTTTTTCTACTGCTACTGCTCGTACTGCTACTGCCAACTTAACTATTTTTCTACTGCTACTGCTCGTACTGCTACTGCCAACTTAACGTTTTTTCTACTGCTACTGCTCGTACTGTTTCTGCCAACTAAACGTTTTTTCTTCTGCTTCTGCTCGTACTGTTTCTGCCAACTAAACGTTTTTTCTTCTGCTTCTGCTCGTACTGCTACTCCAACTTCATGTTTTCCTACTGCTACTGCTCTTACTGCTACTGCTAACTAAACGTTTTTTCTACTGCTACTGCTCGTACTGCTACTCCAACTTCATGTTTTCTTACTGCCACTGCTCGTACTGCTACTGCCAACTTAACTATTTTTCTACTGCTACTGCTCGTACTGCTACTGCCAACTTAACGTTTTTTCTACTGCTACTGCTCGTACTGTTTCTGCCAACTAAACGTTTTTTCTTCTGCTTCTGCTCGTACTGCTACTCCCAACTTAATGTTTTTTCTACTGCTACTGCTCGTACTGTTTCTGCCAACTAAACGTTTTTTCTTCTGCTTCTGCTCGTACTGCTACTCCAACTTCATGTTTTCCTACTGCTACTGCTCGTACTGTTTCTGCCAACTAAACGTTTTTCCTACTGCTACTGCTCTTACTGCTACTGCCAACTTAACGTTTTTTCTACTGCAACTGCTCGTACTGCTTCTCCCAACTAAACGTTTTTTTCTACTGCTACTGCTCGTACTGCTACTGCCAACTTATTGTCTTTTTCTACTGCTACTGCTCGTCTTGTTTCTCCCAACTTATCGTTTTTTTTCTACTGCTACTGCTCGTACTGCTTCTCCCAACTTAACGTTTTCTTCTACTGCTACTGCTCGTACTGCTACTGCCAACTTAAAGTTTTTTTCAACTGCTACTGCTCGTACTGCTACTGCCAACTTAACGTTTTTTTTCTACTGCTACTGCTCGTACTGCTACTGTCAACTTAACGTTTTTTCTACTGCTACTGCTCGTACTGCTATTGCCAGCTTAACGTTTTTTCTACTGCTACTGCTCGTACTGCTATTGCCAGCTTAACGTTTTTTCTACTGCTACTGCTCGTACTGTTTCTCCCAACTTAACGTCTTTTTCTACTGCTACCGCTCGTACTGCTTCTCCCAACTTAACGTTTTGTTTTACTGGTACTTCTTGTACTGCTACTGTCAACTTAACGTTTTTTCTACTGCTACTGCTCTTACTGCTACTGATAACTTAACGTTTTTTTTCTACTGCTACTGCTCTTACTGCTTCTGCCAACTTAACGTTTTTTCTACTGCTACAGCTCGTACTGCTACTGCCAATACAACGTTTTTTCTACTGCTACTGCTCGTACTGCTACTCCCAACTGAACGTTTTTTCTACTGCTACTGCTTGTACTGCTACTGCCAACTTAACGTTTTTTCAACTGCTACTGCTGGTACTGCTACTCCCAACTTAACGTTTTTTCTACTACTACTGCTCGTACCGGTTTTTTCTACTGCTACTGCTCGTACTGCTTCTCCCAACTTAACGTTTTTTTCTACTGCTACTGCTCGTACTGTTACTGCCAACTTAACGTTTTTTTCTACTGCTACTGCTCGTACTGCTTCTCCCAACTTAACGTTTTTTGTACTGCTACTGCTCGTACTGCTACTCCCAACTTAATGTTTTTTCTACTGCTACTGCTCGTACTGCTACTGCCAATTTAACGTTTTTTTCTGCTGCTACTGCTCGTACTGCTCCTGCCAACTTAACGTTTTATCTACTGCTACTGCTCGTACTGCTACTCCAACTTCATGTTCATTTTCTCTGGTACAAAATACATGTATACGTCTCTTTTAGAATTACAGATACCTTTCCTCACAGGGTCATAGTGAACTTAATAATTAAGCAGAACTGCATCCATACAAAAACAATCTTGCTTACCATTTAAACTCATTCAAAGACTTGAATTTTTTTACTTTGGGAATAATTTTGTGTTTTTTAAACACATAAATGAATAATAAATCTAATGTTTTGAATGTGTATTTGCTACAAACTGAGAAAGCAAACAATGACAAACAAAAAACTTTAATTTCGGAAGTCTTAAAATGACGTAAACTTCCGACATGAAACAAAATACTCAACATAATATTATGTGCTGTTCCTTTATTCCAAAAGTTTCAAGTATGGATTTCCTGTCTTTTATTCAGAATCTGTCTAGGAACATAAACTAATACATGTCTTTGAGTTACTGCTCTGGATAGGAGAAAAGTTCGATGTCACAGTGACATTGTATTGTTAGCGTGACATTGTATTGTTAACGTGGCATGAGACTGACAAAAGTTTAGTCGTCAAGACTTTTTTTTTATTCTCTGCAATGTTTTCATTTTTCTTTCAGACTGGCATAACATTTACCATTCATCATTTTGAAGGCAATAATAACAATGACAGATGCATTCTGGGAATCGTTTTAAACCGATTTTCATTATGTTACGTTGTTCGAGCACTTAAGAATATTTCTGTGAGGTTTGGACTCGTAAAAACTGTCAAAATGTGACAACTTAATGAAGCATATGATATACTTCTTTGTTTTGAAAACGGTCCATCAAATTTACAATCCATCCTGATGTTAAATAGTGTAAATAATGTACCTGACAGAGAGCTGAATGCACGCCCTTTTCAGCAGGACATTTCAAAAGCTCTTGGTTAGACAAAGATGGTTTGTTAAGACTAATATAAAACGGTTTAGACAAAGATGGTTTCTTCAAACTAATATAAAACGGTTTAGACTAAGACGGTTTCTTCAGACTAATATAAAATGGTTTAGACTAAGATGGTTTCTTCAGACTAATATAAAACGGTTTAGACAAAGATGGTTTCTTCAGACTAATATTAAACGGTTTAGACTAAGATGGTTTCTTCAGACTAATATAAAACGGTTTAGACTAAGATGGTTTCTTCAGATTAATATTAAACGGTTTAAACAAAGATGGTTTCTTCAGACTAATATAAAACGGTTTAGACAAAGATGGTTTCTTCAGACTAATATAAAACGGTTTAGACTAAGATAGTTTCTTCAGACTAATATAAAACGGTTTAGACAAAGATGGTTTCTTCAGACTAATATAAAACGGTTTAGACAAAGATGGTTTCTTCAGACTAATATAAAACGGTTTAAACAAAGATGGTTTGTTAAGACTTATATAAAACGGTTTAGACAAAGATGGTTTCTTCAGACTAATATAAAAGGGTTAAGACTAAGATGGTTTCTTCAGACTAATATAAAACGGTTTAGACTAAGATGGTTTCTTCAGACTAATATAAAAGGGTTAAGACTAAGATGGTTTCTTCAGACTAATATAAAACGGTTTAGACTAAGATGGTTTCTTCAGACTAATATAAAAGGGTTAAGACTAAGATGGTTTCTTCAGACTAATATAAAAGGGTTAAGACTAAGATGGTTTCTTCAGACTAATATAAAAGGGTTAAGACTAAGATGGTTTCTTCAGACTTATATAAAACGGTTTCAAGCTACCACTCATAACGGAATTTAAAGTTGCTGATACAACCTACAGCTGGCTGGACCGATGCATGTTAATTTAGTTCATTCTGAAAATTTACACATCAGGTGCTCTTTGATGGACTCGAATCTAAAGCATTTCGAAGTAAAATGGAAACATTAACACATTGACCAGGCTAATGATAACACTAACTCGAACGTGTGTTAAATGCGTGTTTCTTCCAGTAACTGATGTATGGTTCCACTGATCGTGATATTTGTCATATCTGACGTATAAAAGCTATGCCGTATAACAGAATATAAATGGTGTTATCTTTAAGCTATTGACTGCTTGGAAATTACTAGGTCATATACATAGAGAGAAGTGTTGGAATCTGTCGCAAACAGAAACATACAAAAAGATAATTTTAATTCTAAAAGGAGTAGGATAAAAATGCTCCAAGTTATATTGATGTCTGAAAAGAACGGTTTTATAAAGGATTCTGTATTTTCTTCCCCAAAAATGAAAATATCTAGAACAACGTCAGTCATTTGCCATTTGGGAATTGTTTTAGACCAATTTTCTTTATGTTACATTTTACAAGCACTAAGGAATGGGTTTTTGAAGAGGTTTTGACCAGTAAAGACTGTAGGCTGTCAAAATTTGACAACTAACTCAATCTGATTAATTCTTTTTGTTTGTAAAGCTTTCATCAAATGCATCAAGGTTTTCTGGTAGTTTTTTTTTTTACTAGATGTACCTGACGTTACATTGACAACTAAATGACAGTACCTTTCAGTCGGTAACTTTTATGAGTGTTATTTATATAAAGGAAGATTAAGAAACTAGTTCTCAAGTCTCATAAGAATCGACCATAGGGCTTCGCTCCTGATGTTAATGTTCTCACATAACAGACAATTACTTTTCTGATTAAAACGAAATCAAAACTGTGTGAAACAAAGTGAGCTGCATCAATTGCTCTAGCAAAAATGTATATCTAGTGTTCTTTTGAGGGATTTGAATCTGGGGACATATCGAACTAATCTTGAAGCTGCAACGTATCAACTTACAACCCTGAAATATTAAACAAAGGCATAACATAGTTTTAATTCTGATCTTACACCGGTAGCCTACATATTATTCGAGAGAACGCGATTTATATCAAGTAAGCAGCACGAAGAAACGCTTCTTCTACACCAGTAAGTCATAAACAACGTTTTAAAGAATGTTTACGTATTTTTTTTTTCATTTTTTTGGTTAGAAATAACAAATTTAGTCACTTTTTTTAAGGAAGTTAGTAAGTTTCTTTACTACTTTCAAGAAAAAGACAGACTCTGGATGCGCCTCATCGAAAATCATGTTCTTACGAAGCGGGTCAGAATCTTACACAACAATCAATTTCCAAATTGCTATTAAAAATTGAAAAAAAGTAATTCATAGAGATTTCAGTTGTAATAAATTAGCTGACAACCTGATGAACGTAACATTCGCATTTTATTTTAAAAATTATCTATAAGTATTATTGTCTATTATTTTTATTTATTATTATCATCAATTTAGTCATTCCTTTTTATATGACTATTATCATTATTTTTATTATCATTATTAATATTAATATTATCATCTAACATTTCTCAGTATAATCTATAGGTATCTATTATTATTATTTTTTATCTGTTATTCATTATACTTATATATATTATTATTTTTACCATTTTTAATTGTTATTTCTAATACTATTATAATAATCATTATTATAATCTAATGTTATCGATTTATGTATAATTAGAATTACCTATTTATTATGAATATTATTATTATCATCTTTTACAATACATTTTATGATGATTTGTTATAATTAGATTTTATTATTATTATTATTATTATTATTATTATTATTGAAATTGTAAACATGATTTTAGCTACAAAACAAATGTCTTTTAGTTTGGCAAGAATAAAAAGTGATATGAAACCTGTCTCAATGTTTTCGATTCATCGCAAAATACCACAGGAAAAAGTGAATAAGAAATGCATTCACCAATATATAGATGAAACTAAGAATTTTCCATTGTCTTCAGGAGAGAGTGTTATGCAGTAGCTCTTTCTTTTGGTACCTTCACTCCAAACACTTAACTTCGGATTTTCCGCATCACCTATCAGTGATATCTCCCATCTCTGGGTAGCTACACAACAATGTTTGATTTACAGACAACAAATAAAAACTAGATTGTTACGGACAACATGTCGAGCCCGCCGGGTGTCAAAAAGACAAAAGGATTAAAAATGTGGAATAGTGTTGCTGAGTTATGCCCCTTGTACAGAATGTCCCTTAACTCTGCGTGAAGTTTTCGGAAGGAACTTCTAAAAAATATGAAATGTTCTAGAAAATGTAAAAAAATATACAAAAGAATTTAATTTAAAATATTGTGATCTTGACCATTGATCTATGAACCTGGGTCTTGCACACGACATACCGTCTTTTTAAGGTGAAAAAAAGTGCCAATGTATGGAGATGTTATAAACCGGACAAACAAATCTGCGTATATTTTTTACCTTTAAGCTATCATCATGACCTTGACCTTTGAGCTAAGAACCTGGGTCTTGCACGCGACAAGCTGGTCTCATCACGGTGAACAAAAATGCCAAGGTATTTAAAAATTATTCCATGCATGGAGAAGTTATGGCACAGACAATCAATTTCGGACGTACACACGCACTAACGCATGCACTTACACTGAACCGCCATTGTGACAGCTATGTTGAGCTCACAACCAGCAGGCTCAACAAGAATCTTTCAAACGAGCTGCCCAGTGAAGTCGTAAAGCTAACGTGACAATGGCTGACAAAAATGTCATACATGTACTTCCTGTAATAGTGTTCTCTAGAGATTTTATTGTCCTGTTTTGGCAATGGGCAATATGTTTACTATCTAGAAAACAATTACATTTACGAGCTCTGAAATTTCGGGGAATCTAAATAAACTGATTTCAACTTCGTAATATTTCAGTGTCCTAAACATCAGTTCTGCTAAGTTGACACTTGCTTGTTTAAAGAATAATTTTTTAAGCGGGAAGTATCTATCAATATGTGTGCGTTTCAAGAATTTAGCAAATATCGCCAAATAGATGCCAGTTGCAAAAGGTTGACGTATTTGATAGCGGACGTTTTTTTATCTGCTAGGCAATTCATTAATAAAGCTAGAACTATTCGGGAGAAAGAGTCTTTAAATACATTACCAATCCATAGATTAGTAGACTGAGGCAAGATTAATTCAGAAGAACATAGCTAAAACGTTTTAGGTAATCTTAGTTTTCTGTTTCTGCAACTGAGAAGTTGAGAGTTTGAGAAGGAAAAAGTTTTAAAATCTTCTGTTTTGAAACTTTTTGTGCATCTAAAATTATTTGTTTGTAACAACGACGGACAAAACACACAACTTAATTCGACATCTTCCTTTATAAGCAGAAGAGACATCTTAAAATTTTTCATCAATTTGAAATTGTCTTCTTCTCTTTAAAGTTGAGTCCAGACTATGTCGTCAACAACTTACTAGCGATTTCAATTTCACAACACTGTGGAAGAAGAACACACGGCTGACAGTCTCTTAATAACATAGTGACAAAACGATTGGTGACTCGCCTTGCTTTTCTTGTACGAGGCTGACCGTGATATGGTCCCTGTAATACTCGGTATTTCACAGTGATGTTTACTGATTCTTCAGTGTACAGTAATTGCGCACTGTATAATCAGCAAAATATTTCAGTAAAACGTCCTGTTGAAAAAGACAGTCACTACAAAGATTTAGGATACGACAATTTTCAAACATACTAGCAATGTTAGGTCGCTGGTATAATTATTAAGCGTTCCCAAGACATTTCTCCTCATGAAACCTGTGAAGTACGAGACACTGATTTGAAATGCTTTTCAGGTACCCAAAAATATATAAGAGAACTAAAGTAAGGCTGTTATCATGACACACTGGCTCTATCAACTTTGCCCAGTCTTCCTACTATAAGGAAAAATTAGCAGAAACATAAGCCTGTCCGGATAGCAAAAATCTAAACTAAGAGTTGCTCAACAATCATCTCCTCGAAAAAGCAATCTGTGCTTATAGTTATATCAAGGAAGTCGCTCAGCATTTCTTCTTTCTCTACCCACCCTTTAACAACTTTATTCATTAACACTCAATATTTTCACATGACATGTCCCGAGAAACTCCTTCTTAGCAGTAATTATCTCTACGTAAACGAGAACAGTATTACCAGTCGGTACACGATTTCAATCGAGTACTTGAAATATTAAGTTTGAACTCTTAGTGCCTTTGAATTTCTGTCTAGTTTATAGTAAGTGGCGATCAATATCTGGGTGAGGACTCCATTGAATAGTCTTGGCGAGATCAGCAGCATAAAACAATCACTGGGTGAGGACTCCATTGCAAAGTCATTGTCGAGATCAGCAGCACGGAACTGTCATTGGGTGAGGATTCTTAGAATAATCATTGTCGAGATCAGCAGCACGGTAAAATCAGTGGGTGAGGACTCCATAGCAAAGTCATTGGCAAGATCAGCAGCACGGTAAAATCACTGGGTGAGGACTCCATTGCATAGTCATTGTCGAAATCATCAGCACGGAACTGTCATTGGATGAGGATTCCATAGAATAATCATTGTCGAGATCAGCAGCACGGTAAAATCACTGGGTGAGGAGTACAAAGTATAGTCATTGTCGATATCAGCAACACGAAACTGTCATTGGGTGAGGATTCCATAGATCAATCATTGTCGAGATCAGCAGCACGGTAAAATCACTGGGTGAGGACTCCATAGCATAGTCATTGGCGAGATCAGCAGCACGGTAAAATCGCTGGGTGAGGATTCCATAGCATAGTTATTGGCGAGATCAGCAGCATGGTAAAATCACTGGGTGAGGACTCCATCGCATAGTCATTGTCGAGATCAGCAGCATGGAACAATCATTGAGTGAGGACTCCAACGCATAGTCATTGTCAAGATAAGTAGCATGGAACAATCATTGAGTGAGGACTCCATAACATAGTCATTGTCAAGATCAGCAGCATGGAACAATCATTGAGTGAGGACTCCATAACATAGTCATTGTCAAGATCAGCAGCATGGAACAATCATTGAGTGAGGACTCCATAGCATAGTCATCGTCAAGATCAGAGCAAGGTAAAATCACTAGATGAAGACTCCATAGCATTGTCATTGGCGAGATCAGCAGCACGGTGAAATCGCTGGATAAGGACTCCATAGCATAGTCATTGTCGAAATCAGCAGCACGGTAAAATCACTGGATGAGGATTCCATAGCATAGTCACTGTCGAAATCAGCAGCACGGTGAAATAGCTGGATGAGGATTCCATAGCATAGTCGTTGACGAGATCAGCAGCACGGTAAAATCGCTGGGTGTGGATTCCATAGCAAAGTCGTTGACGAGATCAGCAGCACGGTAAAATCGCTGGGTGTGGATTCCATAGCAAAGTCGTTGACGAGATCAGCAGCACGGTAAAATCGCTGGGTGAGGATTCTATAGCATAGTCGTTGACGAGATCAGCAGCACGGTAAAATCACCGGATGAGGATTCCATAGCATAGTCATTGTCGAGATCAGCGGCACGGAAAATCGCTGGGTGAGGATTCCATAGCATAGTCGTTGACGAGATCAGCAGCACGATAAAATCACTGGATGAGGATTCCATAGCATAGTCATTGTCGAGATCAGCAGCACGGAACGATCATTGGCTGAGGACTCCATGCATAGCCACTGTCAAGCTCTTACTTTAACTTCTTTATTTTATTTTTTTTATTTCTATATTTATTTATTTATTTATTCATTTAGTACTGAATTACTTATATATGTATCCATGCTTCTGTTATTACATTTATTCTTCTTTTTAATAGTTATCTTTCTATTGAATATAATTACTCAATTGATTTGTTTTCTCTCTCTTCGATAATTACATTCTGTGTACTTTTTTTTTCAATTAAATTAACATGAATATTAAATTTGGTCACATTTGTTTCATTTTTGTCTAAACAGATTGGACATCCTTTAATGTAGCCGAATCCTTGTTCTTTTATCAGATTACACGAATATGTGAATGTTATGATTGATCTAGTGTTATGACACTAACATGCTATGATATAGTGTTATGATACTACCATGTTATAATCTAGTGTTATGATACTAACATGCTATGATATAGTGTTATGATACTACCATGTTATAATATAGTGTTATGATACTAACATGTTATAATCTAGTGTTATGATACTTACATGTTATGATGTAGTGTAATGATACTAACGTGTTATGATGTAGTGTTATGATACTAATTTTAACGTGTTATGATACTAACGTGTTATGATATAGTGTTATGATACTTACGTGTTATGATATAGTGTTATGATACTAACGTGTTATGATATAGTGTTACGATACTAACATGTTATGATCTAGTGTTATGATACTAACATGTTATGATCTAGTGTTATGATACTAACATGTTATGATCTAGTGTTATGATACTAACATGTTACGATCTAGTATTATGATACTTACATGTTATGATCTAGTGTTATGATACTAACATATTTTTCATATCATTCGCGATATCATTGTATTTCTTTGCAATGAAATATGATAAGACTAAATTAATACAGAAATCGCTATCTTCTGCTACTAGGCCGTCCCAAAATCCTTCTTATTTCTCATTAACCCACAAAGGCTTTATCGGGATCCTGGTAAGACATATTAAACTTACATTAAAACCACTTAATGCCTTTCAAGCTTTCAGATATTCCTATTCAGTGCTTCGTCTGGGGCGTTATAAACATGATAAACGCACCATTTCTAGCCCTGATAGAAATGCGAGACACTTTTTGGAAAAACTAACAGATGATTTACAATAAACTGCATACGCAGCTAAATGTGTTTTTTATGGGTCAATCCGGGTCAGTCCGATGCACGACAGAACAACGATTTTTTTCATGAAATATCTGCGATATTTTTTGTGATAAATGAGCATGTACTGCATAAAAAAGCAACACAATGAGAGAGAAATAAATAAATATTTGTGACTCAAACGTTTCAGAATCTATTTTCCGTAGTTAGATTGAACTATAAAGTAAAGTACTCCGAAAGATCTTTTTACCTGGTCTCATAATACTCACTAACTATGAATAAAGGGAACCAAACATTCTGAGTGTTTGGAAGCTATGGTTGTCACACATTTCATACAAATTTAAAACGACGGCAGGATATACAGATTTATTTTTTTTCTATAGCGTTGTCTACTTAAAACTAAAATTAGTTATAAAAAGCTTACGTAAAATTACTTTGAAAAGAAAAGAAACGCTTTGATAAAAAACACTACTATTTTACAAAAACACCGACTAAAGAGATATACAGCAAAATAAAGAAACAATATATGATGCTCCTCTATTGCAGAGATTTCAAATATAGATTTCCTGTCTACTTTATTTATAACATAGTCTATGGATAAATTCATAGCTATGTCTGATTTACACACCTATAATAAATAAAAGTTCTACCATTCGGCTGTATTTTAGCGCGAGTTTGACATCTGACTGGCAAAAATACCATGGGAGCAGTTCCTGGAATATTGTTCTCAGCAAATTTCGTTTATTTGTTTCCAAGAGTTTAGCTGCATTTACACAATTTGAAAGGCAATACTATTTCCGATCTTATGATATTGGAAATTGTTGCAAAACTATGGTTGCTGATTAATGCCATGTCGTATGAGCGCGTTTTCGGGGAGAAAAGGCGAAAGGTCGAAAACACGAAAACAAAAAAACCACGACTTCGTCGTATTTTCATATTTTTGACCTTTAGCCCCTCCCCCCTCTACCCTCAAACGAGAATGCGAAGACACGACAGATTAATGGCGAAAACACACACACTTACGGAAGACGTTGTCGTGTTTTCGACCGTTCACCTTTTTGCCCCGCCATACGAAAAAATGTATCTTTTGTGTCTTTCTCTTGTGGGGTGCATGACAAAACGTGGCTTTGTCGTGTTTTTCGTCTTTACGAAATTTTGCCCGCCAGACGAGAACACGAAAGGTCGACAAAACGACAGTTTTTTTTGTGTGGCGAGGCAAAAAACGCAAAAGGTCGAAAACAAGCTTATACAACACGGCACAAATCAGTCACCAAATCTAATTTCCTTTATGTAATATTTTCAGAGAACGAGGAGTTATTTGTTTGAAACAACGGCGGGTAAATTTATCAAAACCCGACAGCTACATAAACAGAGGAGATATGTTTACGTGTTAAACTGTCAGTCAAGTCTATAATTGTCTTGTCTTTATAGTTTTGGCCAGACGACTACAACTTCATATTACCCTATGTATCACATATCGCTTAGGGACTGCTGCAGTTACGGTGATTGATCACTCAACTTTCAATCATTAATGGGCCTACGTGCTGTTCCGTGTATGAAACTGTCTGCTAACTGGCCACTGAAATTCCTGGATATTCTTAGTGATATGTGTTAATTCTTATAATGTTACGTAAAATAGGATTAAGTTTGCCATGGATTACATCTAGCACATTTTGGCGCACCAGCCCGCTAAACCAAAGCAATCACAACACTGAGTCAAAGGCTAATTATTTCTTATAAAATGTAAGAGTAAATGTAATTGCACTGTAAAGACATCATGGTGAAGCCAGTCATGTAAAAGTTAAAGATATATACTTTACAAAACCCAACTAAAACTAACCAACTCCCACTAAGTCGGGCTGTTGCGACCAACAGTCAAGCATATTTTAATATAAGATTGTTCCGGCTCCACTTGCTACAAAAAAGAAAAATCTAAAGTCTTAAGACAGAAATTGCATACCTTGTGCACTACAGTAGAGCGTTCCCGAGATCCAATTCAGTTCCTATTACACTCACATAGGCTTCGTTGGCATCCAGATAAGCGATATTAAACTAAGAATGAAACACTTAATACCATATAAGCCATCATATCTTCCTGATATCCTATATGTGGAATAATAACATGCTTAACACATGCACCAAGGTTCGTTTTTTTTTACTTGAATATTGCAGATGCATGACTGAATGCAAATGCCGGCCTAGCCTAGTCTAGTCTTTTCGAGGATTAGTCCAAAGACCGGTTAGAAACAAACTGATATTATCTTAAAATATCAAAGTTATTTGATATAATGAATGCATGTTCTGGGGACCAAGTCTCGCCATGTCCAGGTAACAGACGAGAGCTAACGATATATGTGTGACCCCCAAACGTTTGGCAGTGTCCAGTGGTCCTTGGTCGTCGTCAAGAATTAATTTCAATATAATTTCCAATATGTTTATTCAAATATGGGCCCTTATATCAAAATATGACGAAGACCAGAACAACACTCAAACAACACCAGAAATAACAAACAAGGATCACCATCTACCTTTTTGCTCATTTCGTAAATTTTCTATCCTAGTAGAATGCACATTTGCATGATTGTCAACTTGTCAGTGTCCGGGTTTCAGGGGACTAAAACTGGCGTGCCATTTTGTTCCATGTCTCAGTTACTAAGTTTGTTTTTACATAAAGAAGAAATTTCATGTAATTTACAATCGTTACCAATTCAGATTACCATGTTTGAGAAGTTCATCATCAAGGAATTTCGATATTTTGATAATTATTTTTTCTTGAAAAATTCATCAGTAGTCTGTAAACTAGCTTGACGTGTTGTTTTCAACAACTTCAAATACCCCGCATTTAGCGGCGTTTTTCCCTCGCTGAATTTTTCAACATTAGATTAGATACTTTCGTTGCACTCTCTATGTCTCCTTTTAGGCAACGACATAATATGCCAGAAACTTGCTTTTAGTGCAAATATCACACAGTCTCGTGAAAGTAGATAAAATCTCGCAGTCTCTTTTGCATTATATCTCAAACATATTCAAACCCGAGGAAAACAAATTTCATTACGCAACAGAGCATTCACTTTTTTACAAAATGATATTTTACTTATCAAAATTGGACCAGACCGCCAAATTACAATCACCGTTGTAACACATTTACCGGCAAACTGTATGCGTGTTTTATTTTGGACTGGACGGTATCTTCTAACTCACGATGAAAATCACGGTCATTTATATTATGGGTATCTTCCATGTCTTCAATAATGAGAGGACCTTCTTATCAACAAACTAGGAGTTTTTTTTCTTTTTGTATGATTCAGAAATTGTTCCATGATTTATAATAAATTTAATAGAAGGGCTTTCTGACAGGCCGAAAAGTGTCATATCTTGATATGACTTACTTATGAACTAAAGCAAATTATTTCAGACATTATTACTGATGATAGAACCGATATATATATGTGACAATTTGAAAACGTTAAATATGTGATTTACTAGTACTTACAAATATGAACCGATGAGTGGAACCCCAGCAAGTCCTGAGAAAAGCGCTAGGAATCGCCAGTGATGTGTTATTAACGCTTCCATTGACAACAAAGTAGGCCCTAACCACCAGGGAACCAGACAAATACATATGTCACGCCAGTCATGACCTACATACTCGAGAACGAGTACCAGGCTGGTCACAATGAAACTTCCTGCGAAAATTAAAAGATGAGCATAATCGGTTTACGTGTGAATAATCTCCATTCGGAACACCTCGGGCGACTTCAATAAGTCTTTATACGAAGTTGTCAGAAAAGGCCGAGTTGTTACGATTGAATAATCTCATAACCAAAAAATACACAAGGAATCCAGAAACAAATGGTTCGCCCATGAAAGCCAAATCTACAAAAAACTCGAATAATTTAACAATTCTCTCTTAAATAAACGAACTGTTCCAGAGTTCAGTTATTGCTGGTTTGAAAGGAATTTATGCTCTCCTTAAAAGAATTACTACTAGCTCCAAATGAATTAAAGCTTTATTCATAAACATAAGTGTGCGCATCAGTTTAGATTATTTCGACCGACCCGACCAATAATTCGATTCAACAGAAATTAAAACATTTAGAGCGCGCAAATAATCTTTTAAAGAGACCATTAATTGAATTCTGGGAAGACAAAATTACGTTTGCTGTGCGCAAAAAAAGTCAATGCAAAGATGCTTGTTAGTAAATGAATAAGTACTACAAACTTTGAATTATATCGAACATTGAATAAACTGCAGTAAATATGTTTGAATATTTTGGAGCTAGAATCTAGTAAAATTGACATTGGGCCTCGAATAAAATAAGCGCAACAAGAATAAATGCGCGCTACATTTTTTTCATCGAGCAGTAATGCGATTCATGCACGCTATATTGATGCGCGCAAACACTAATTTACAGCTTTCTGAAATTCAATAAGTGCGCGCAGTAAACATTAATTCAAACATAAACATATTTCAATGGCTCAAGGCACAACTGTTGTCTGAGCTCCTTGTTTATATATAGTTACACTAGTTTTGCACTAATTCCTCGAAATTTTAGTGAGAGCTCGAAATATAATCTGCCGCTGAGCTTCAATCGAGTTTTACCTCTCTTAATAACACGAGCTCATATTATTCAGATGAAGTTTTAAATATTTCCAGAGAGGTGCAAACATTTGAATTTCTACATATTTGGTTTTTCAGTCTTGAACAGAATATAACAGAAAGTAGTTCCGATATGAAATTTTTCTCAGCCATTTTCGGAGATGACGTCAGCTCGAGTTGTCACTGATATTTCTTGTAGGTGTTTCAAAACGAATTACATTCGAAGAAAAATGCAAGGGCATAATTCAACCAACATTATCTGTAAGTGCTTTCAAACTAAAAACGATCCAGTTTGTTCTGTTTGTTGTTGAAAGGGCAATCAAAATCATTTTATAATTTTATTGAGCAATTTCAAGTACAGATCTCTTCGTATTTATTTTCAGTTTAGTTTTGAAAAACATTAAGAACAATAGACACCTGTTCAGCGGTCTACAAGTACTGATTTACAGCAAGTACAACTTACACAAGTATTTGTAATCGTTCTTTTTGCAACATGCAACAAAGGCAGAACAAAGGCATTTAACGATGGTGTAGTGTGTAAAGATTCAAGTGCCTTTATTTGCATCTTCTCACCATTAGAAACTAAGCCGAAAGTAGCTTGCTCCGAAAATATATAAAAAATATGAATATGATATGGTATTTAAAGGTGCGGCACCTTTGAGCAACATAACTCATGTCTGTCCCCTTTAAAGCAGACATTTTTTAAGCAGAGGTTTTTTAAGTTTAACGTTTGCAATTTCGAGTGAGTCTTAAATCTTATTCTACTTCATCACGATCTGAAGAAAGATTTTAACCCTCTACATACATATTGTTTTAGGCTTGCCCTTTGGACTATAATATGAAACTTTAGATACGACCTGGCATACCTGCTCCAATTCCAACAATACCCCGGCAGACAACGAAGAAGATCCACGACTGTGCGGTCCCCGAGGAACACTGCGCCGTGCACAATATTATGAAAAATGCGAACATCACACGTCGCCGTCCAAGCAAGTCCGATAGGATCGAACCAAGGACGAAACCTACGGCAAGGCCACCACATTGCCAGTAGTGAATTGTAGTTCGAACGTCTGGCTCGAAGCCCGGGTATGCCCACTGAAAAAACAAAAACATTTGATCGACATGAAGCTAACAAAAAGGGGAGAAACGCAAAAATTAGGACGACAAACTTCTTTTTGCGTGAAATGTGATGGGCTTTTCTAACTAACCTCTATCAAGAATATCATAATTAACAAGCCCATCATTAAAAAATCCTTGTAAATATGTCAAGAATATTTTTCCCCAGGATTTATAAGCTTGTGGAATACAATTTTGTCAGAAAATACAGATACTTGCACAAATCTGTCACGCAAAGATTCGTGTTGTGTTTTGCTGTTCCGCAAATTTTAATTCATCTCCACGAGGTAATCTTTTTCATATGGAACTTGAAATCACGGCAGCTATTCAAGGGAATTTCTGCTTGTTAAAGGCAAGAAATAATCTTCATAAATCTAGGGGGGAAACATATGCAGAACTGTTTACTGAGGGAAGTGCAATAAATCCGAATTTAGAAAATGCATTGTGTATTGCATGGAAAGATCAATATATTTCCGATACTGTAAAACTTCATCATAATATAAAGAAAATAGTTTATGAATCACGAAATTTAACTACACTAATTACATTATAAACAGTAGGTTAGCCCACAGTAAAAACTACTGGTATTGCTGAATTTACTGCGTCACGGTTCCAATGACGATTGCATGATTACCAATTCAGAAATAAAGACGAAATAGCATTTGAAAAGCGTAATCTACTTTGGAAATTTGTTTTTCGAATATACTATAAATTATACTTTAAAAACATTGTGAATTATGCTAAATAATGAATATATACAAGGCAGATTCACGAACTAACGACTGAATGACACCAATCAAAATGGCTTCAAGAAGAATTTGGACCATTCTTCAGCTTTTGTTGTCATTTCTAAAGTTTCCATATAAGACGCTTCGTTTTCACTGAAAGGTTTTTGAGAAAGTTCGTATTGACTTCATCTAGCGAACGTGACTCACACAGAAGCCAAATGTTGTATTGTCAGGCGATATTGTTCAGTACGCCAAAAAAAAAAAAAAAAAAAAAAAAAAACTGACTTAATTTAATGGAAGTTTTTCATTCTGAAAATATAACTTGGTAAGTGATGTCATTTTGGGCATTTACCTTCAGAAAGTTATTGTTTTCTGAACAATTAAGATTTTTTTTCTTTTGAAAATGAGATCATAGCTTAATAATTTGATCAAGTACGTTCTTTTGGTCGGGGAATAAGCTAGAGTAACAGAAATGGCTGATTTTATTATTTCGGATTCGTCTTTTGAGCGAACATTTTGATATATACAATGACTCTGAATTCAGTTATGATAAATATTAATGATTTGATACATTGTAGAAAATTTAAAGGTAAAACAATAAAAACAGTGAAATTGTAACAGTCTTATTGAAAATGGCAGATTTGGGAAAGACAAAAATATCGGAAATTACACTTTCGGTGAATAAATCAATTATTGATCATCTTAAAGGCAGTGCAGAATCTTTTCATGGAACGAGCAAATTATCAAGAGGCAATGTCACAATACTTTCGTTTTAAAACTACGATTGAATAATGCAAGCAAAGTATATTATAGAAGCATTGCATCTACTTTACACTAAACTAGTAATGCTTGACTTCACGTTGAAATAATTCGTCGATACTGTTCTCAATTTTAACATAGGCTTCTGAAATATTTTATTTTGAAAACCTGGAATAACAAGAAAAAGTACAAAATACATTTATTATACGCATCGGAAGAGTACAGTAAAAGTACATGTTTCATGTTGAACTTGGCAGTTGCCTAATGTCAATAACAGTAAATCAAGATTTTTTTATTTACTAGCCAAGGACAACGAGGAAGTAAATAATCATTTTTTCATAAATACATACTTTAAAGATATGACTATAATTTATAACTTACTTAAATACCTTTGTTCCTACATTACCAATGCAGAAACATTTCAATATCGTTATAAAAATGTAAAAATGCTGCAATCATATTTTCAAATCTATTGTAATGTGTATTACTATATAAAGAAGTTTACTTCGGTAGGACCATGACATGTGCAGAAACATTTTAATATCGTAATAAAAATGTAAAAATGCTGCAATCATATTTTCAAATCTACTGTGATGTGTATAACTATATAAAGAAGTTTACTTCGGTAGGACCATGACATGTATAATGTATCACGTGACTCCTTTATATTGTATAATGCAGGTGTCTTAAGGCCCACTGGATCCTACCCCTACTCTTACCCCTACTCTACCCTACCCGACCTTGGACCGGCTGTAATATTTCGTTTATGATAAGCATACTTGTTTTGTAAAACAAATGTCAGTTCAATAAACTAATGACTTTAAACTTACTTTACTTAACTTTTACCTTACCTTACCTTACCTTACCTTATCTCACCTTATCTGACCTGACCTGACCTGACCTGATCTGACCTGGCCCGACCAGACCCTACCCTACCCCTTCGCCCACCTTACCTTACCATACCTTATCTTACCTGGCCTGATCTCGCCCGACCAGAACCTACCCTACCACTTCGCCCACCCCACCCCACCAAAACTCAAATAAAGGTAGGGTACACAACGAGTATACTCATCTCTAGAGTATAAATAATATGTTGATTTTGCCATTCGTTCCTGTATGTCTGTGCTGAGTGTACAAGGGGTGAGCTAGTCACTGAACAATATCAGTTGCCTAAATGCTATTATCTTAACATTAAAAAGGTACCAGTATTAAAGTAAATCTAATATTAATGAATATGTAAATTTATTCGTACATATTTATCCAAATTCTGGGTTAGGTCAGTGTACACTATTAGAAAATTTCATAATCTTTAACTTATTTTTGACTCCTTCGATGTGTTTAAAATTATCTTTACTTACATTTGCCTATATGATTTACTTTTGCTAGATTTTTTGTTTTGTTTTTCTCTTAGACGTGTTCATTCAATCACGTGCGAATGGTTATTTTACTTCTTACTTTCGTCCATTACTACGGTTTTCTCAAGCGTTTTTCCCCCTTCATTTTTTTTAAACAAAGAACATATTTCATTTATAAGTGCATTTGTGGGCATGGTAAAAACAACACTATTCATTTAAAAGGAAATACTATTTTCTTCTGTACATTATCTGCTAGTTTTTTTTCAGTTTTAAGAGAAAATGTATGAGCCAATAAAAATGCATCGTAGAGCTATTACGCATCCAATATTTGACAACTGTTTTAAGTAACACGATGTCCCAAAAAGCAAAGTTTAGAAACATGAAATTACGCAATATCGAAATTTTTGTTTTGGCGATCATACTGCTGTGAAATTCTGAAGCCAGAAATAGAAATGATTGTAAAACTCTTGTGAGTACTTGCCGATAACAGGTTGGAAAACAAAGTATCAATGTTCAGAAAACGAAGGATGGCATGCACGTATACTCAATATGATCTCAACAACGTGATTTTAAGAACATTTTTCTCCAAACAGATCAACAGATAATTCGTTTGCATGGCTATTTCAGCAGACTTGTTTGTGAATAGCCTCATTTCGATTTTACTTTTTTTCAATAGGAAATTGATAAAATAAAACATTCCAGAGACATTCCCAGTATTCACATTTTACTGCACCGATACACAGAACCTAGGTTTCATGTCTCATCAGAAAGACTTGTTTAGTTTTCATTATGAGTGAACGTGGGGATGAGGTGCGACGGTCGAACTCGCCAGCTCTCGGTTACAAGTCCTGTGCATTGCAATTGGACTACCTAACTGGTCCTTTCGATGTGTTTCAGATTGACAATGAGTTTGACAACTATATAAAGTGTGAATGAAAGTCATAGTCACAGATTCTTAGGTCCTTCAGTTCAGTTTACGTAACTCATTGTCTTAAGAAAAAAAGGACAACCTAAAAGAACAATAGGTTACCTTTGAAATCGTACAACAAGAATTACTATAAACATCAAAAAAATGTAAACTATCAACGTAAAACAAACTGTAGTTTGATATAAACTAGTAATATAGTAAAACTCATGAAATATAAAAAGGTACAAAAATTAACGCATCTGGTTATATTAATGCAAATTCATTATACGTTCAACGGTGATGGCTACAGACGCTTAATAGTTTAAATGTGTTCTGACATACTGACGTTTACATTACTACCAATCGTCTGATGATAATCTATGATATATCATAATAATGTTTTTGAGATCTACTCTTCATTATATCATATGTCAGCATATCGTAATTGGAAATCGGGCGTGCAACCTGGCAATGATAAAATGATCAATAACACATTAATGATTACTTAGAAATAGACACAATTTCGGTCTTTTTTAATTATCCTCAAGAAAAACAATGTTCGCAACGAGTGAAAGGTTGTTGTTGTTTTTACTTAAAAAATCGAATCAATATGTGCATACAAATCGAGAGGTGAATGCGAAGAAAAAGGTCTAAGCGCTATGAAATAAAGACACAGATAGCATTTTTTATGGAACAGTTTTAGTGCAAAAATTACATGTAGCCTTCTGACATTCTTGCATTTTAACGTGCTTCTGTGTAGTTGAGTCCAACACCTAAGGAAATCTACAATGATGTCGGTAGATCAAAGCATCTATTCATAAATATAAAGCATATATCAATTTTGAGTGATAGTACAATAATTTGAAGATGAAAATGTTTGAAACAATTTTTAACAGTTCTGTACGAAACTACGATCCTCACCGGAATTGCTACTTTAATATTGTCTTTTTAAAAGGAGAAAAAACGCATGAAAATATGGTGCCCCTCTTCTTGCTGGTCAAGAGTTTCATGATTCTTAAGAGGATTGGTCAAATCACGAACCTTATTCATGAAATGGAAGGAGAAAAAATGTTCAGCCACTAAACCTGCGACCTTCTGCTTGCAAATAAGTAACTCTACCAACTGAGTTATCTGCCACTCTATCCGTCTAAATATTATGAGTAGAGGAGGAATATGTTCAGTCTCGATACATAACTCAAACCTGCGAGCTCTTGCTTGCAAGTAAGGTGCTATACGAACAGAGTTAAACGGGCAGCCAAGTAGTAGAACTAAACAATCCTAACATTGGTTATATATACATGTGTCCGACGAGTGTAGATTTAATGCATCAACCACTGGGATATTGCTAACAAACTTTCGATCATCTGGACCATGATTCTGCACATTGACTGACCTGGATGTAGCCAGTCTCAATAGTATATTTCGTGAAAATTCCCGCACCGCCGGACATGGTAAGCAAGTACAATACCATTTCAGTTGGCGAATATATTATAAACAAAGATTTTGTTTAGAGGAAGGGCAGGTAAGATCATGCCAATAATGAATGTATACATGCATGAGTTCCTTGGATAATAGCAAAATCGTCATAACAGCCAGCAAGTCACTGAAATTGGCATACCCAGCGTACCGTGCCTAATAAATGGCGTTATTAAAGCAACTGACTAGCAAAATTTAGCTTAAAAATGTTTTTTCTTTATAATAAAACAGAGGTTATTTGCTATGGAAAAAAGTTATATATTTGTAAACAGCATGGAACCGGAAGGGGAAAAATAAGCTCAACGGGATTCGAACACATGCACTTCCGGTCAGTAAAACTAAGAGCGGCAAACTATGTGCAACTTGATATTACGATGTGTTTTTATAACAAAAATGAGATAGAAACTTAGTTAAGATATTTTCTTCGCAATAACAATCTGGAATTTCAGTATGTATACATATCTGTGTGTTAGTCGCTTTAATGCGAAGAGACACAACGTGCACTTATTGTTTCGAATTTTATTTACCGTACCTAGTTTGCCGAAAACAGTCGAACATTTCTTGTGTAATAATGATACTGCAAATTTTCCATTATGCTTCCTGACGTTCGTTGTTTGTTTGTTTATGTCTGCGTTAATAGTTGACTGATACGATAAAAAGACCCAAATGATACACCTTAGCTTTATAACAGGCAGTGTCAAGAAACGTATATAATCCAAGAATTTGCTTAATGAGAGTTTTACGATAGCCAAACAATGCAGTCGGCGTCTGCAATGTATTTTTCGACCGACTAGTCAATCATCTATAAATATCAATTCAGTTTTATAGCAGACACATAACACTTGGAGAATACAACTCTTTTCTGAGAAAAGTATTATTGTCAACTTTAAAATAAACCATTCAAAACATCAATAAAAGGCGAGTAATTTCAAATGTAACACCGCAAGTAGTAATGTCACACTCCTCAGTAATTTTTTTCTTCAATACTGTGCCATATTTTTACACATTCTTTCGTCGATATGGGTTAACCGTAGTAATTTTTTTTGTCACCTGCGTCAACTTTGCAGTAGCTCTTTTTTGCAAGGGGGATATTTCACAGAACATTTTATCTTGAAAAGTCGTGTACAAGTTAATAAACCTCACCCGAACCTTTGGTCGTAACTGACGAATAAAAATACTAGGTCACCAGCTGATGCAAATTTAGACCAAGTTAAGGATATCTATATTTCGGCAATCGGTCAGATTTAGTGTTTTATGTATAAAGCAGATGTATTTAAGCCTTTTTTTATATCAATGTCAGGGCATACCTGTATCCGAGGGACTCCACAGTCTGATAATTATGCTGTGAGTGCCACTGTTGAGACATCCGGTTTCGGTTCCGCAACAGACACCATTAAAACCTATTGTGCGTATGCAGACCAAGCAATTAACGTCATTTTCTTAACCCTTTCTAAATCAGCGTTTGCTAGACATAAATATTTAGAACGAATTTCCGTTATTGGACAACTTCTAAAGTTGTTTAACTAAGCATGAAATGCTTTTATTGCAAATTTGTTTAGTTTCTGGTTTCGATTTAACTTCTAAAGAACAACAGTAATTGCTAAATGAAAGATATTTAGTGTGGTAACATTACACAGGTAAACCAAATGATACAAATACAAGTTCA
Organism: Cyclina sinensis; assembly: GCA_012932295.1. Lineage (NCBI taxonomy): Eukaryota > Metazoa > Mollusca > Bivalvia > Venerida > Veneridae > Cyclina > Cyclina sinensis. The sequence continues at coordinate 33,580,040 of JAAONU010000001.1, read as the reverse complement.
ATGCACTAACTTCCTTTGAGTGCGTTGAAATATGCTACTCTGAAACATTATAAAAAAAACAGATCACATTTTTTATAATAAACTGTGTATTTTTGTAATTACATGCAGAATTAAGCATATGATTTTGATTAGAAATACTTGGCTTGGCGGATCGTTGGTATGTTGATAAGTTCAGGTCTATAAATTGAACATTAAGTTGCTTTTCTTAACCTGTGCCATATGAGTTAAACATCTGCAGCGTAGTGTTTTGTTGTTATATTTTTCTCGTCTTTAATCTTTTTGATTAACGAGATAATAAACGTAATTACTCCTCTTGTTTTCGTTCAGAGACAGGTGTGAAAAATATGATAAAGGTTAGAATTAATATATGTCAATGTTTAAGGTTTTATGTAGTCATGTATGGATAATCTGATTTCCCATTTTAGAATATAAAGTTTTTTGGACAATCAAGAAACGCTAGGCAGGAAAATAATACATCAAATTCTCAAGATCTGCACCGGTGTAGGTTGAAACGTATTTCCTTTTTAGAATATGAAGTTTTTACAGACCATCAAGAATCGCTAGGCAGGAAAATAATACATCAAATTCTGTAGATCTGCACCGGTGTAGAATGAAACGTATTTCCTTTTTAGAATATGAAGTTTTTACAGACCATCAAGAAACGCTAGGCTGGAAAATAATACATCAAATTCTTAAGATCTGCACCGGTGTAGATTGAAACGTATTTCCCTTTTAGAATTTGAAGTTTTTACAGACCATCAAGAAACGCTAGGCAGGAAAATAATACATCAAATTCTTAAGATCTGCACCGGTGTAGATTGAAAAATGCATTAAAATAATAAGAAAAATGGACGCTATTTTACGATAATTTTGGTATATTGACACTTGAGAAAGACCCCCCCCCCCCAACATTGTGAAAAAATGTCAACATCTTTTTTATAAATATAGATACTAGATAATTTCTAATAAATCAATGTAATTAGAGTAAAAAAATATTTCCTTTAACGCTTGTTCACAAGAATATTAACATTTTTTCTCAATTCATAAATACTGTGACAACATGCAACGATCCAACGGTTTTCTAATAAAGAGAGTGTACACCTTGCAGTCTATACCGTATTCATAAAGCTGTGACTCGGGGTAACGTTTGAATCACATTGTGTTTGGCCGCTAAAAAAGATCTGACTGGCAATTACTTACCTCTGGAAATACCCAGTCGAGTTCAAGACCATTATCATTGTCGTAATAGGTATGACACGTGACCGGATATGTCGCTGTTTCGTTGAGGTGTAAAAACAGGAAGCTGGAATTGTCGTCTGTTTCTAGCAACTCGATACATTCTTGTTTTACTTCTAGATTCGGAACGAACTTCATAAACGTCAAAATGGACGTGCAGACGACGTGCATTGCACTTATAATGACGTAGAGACGGCGTTGGTAGTGCCCAAACTTTCCACTTTGGGAAAGCACTGCTTCAAAAGCCTTCGAACAATCGTCTGAAGGTAACATGTTTGCATATTTCTAATGACAAAGACTTCTGGTTTATGAAAACCACTCGTGGACTGTTATAGATTCCATAAGTTATTTAGCACATCATTTTCAAATATACCCGCACAAAAAAACTGAACTTTTATTCAATCACTTTTCCCAGCACTGATATTTTTGTGGGATTTTTTTTCACCACAGTAGCTATGTTTATTTCACTGTTCTTTATATCACAAGTAGATATCGTCCTTCACTACTCTTTAGATCCATGGAAGCTCTAGTTTTTCACTACTCCTAACATCCAAAATGACATTCGTTTTTTGATTCTGTTTTTGTTGTTGTTGTTTTTAAACACAAATCCGATCTGTGTTGTGTTTATCTGGAATAAAGAGAGATACATAATTGGTATCGCCACAAATGTGCACATTACATTGCCACACTTTAGATATATAAATTGAAAATGATATGAATTATTTAAAATCGCTTCTAAACTTAATGCAGTTCTTAAGAGCAAATATATGTTCCTGTCTATTCGCTTATTAAGTCTATGTTTCAAATCATTTCAGACATAACAATTTCATACATGTTGAAACATAATCAGTTCCTTGGACCATCGCTCAAGTGCATTGTTCGACATTTACAAAGAATTCATAAATTGCACATCAGTTGGAACACAACTTTTGAATAAAATGATCAAAGTCTTTAACCATATTTCAAATAATATATATATATATTTTAATAATTCCATCAGTCAACGTCAAATTCATTGTAAGTAAAGTCTTTTGCTAGGGAACTTCATTAAAATATTTCTCACCAAGTGTTTTGTCTGAACCAAACACCTAAGCATTTCGATCAAATTTCATTCTTCGACAGACTTCAGAGACCCTGGACTTTTTTCTAAAAGAAGGTGATGTGATAACACGTATCATAAGAAAGAAAACTCCCGGGCAATTTATCATTTAATTAGCTCCTGTATTTTTTAAACATGTAACTCTTTCTTCTTTAATTTCAGAATTATGCCCCCTTTTCAACTTAGAAAATTCCATGAAATTCATTGTAATTTTCATTATATTTGTCAATACTGAACATATTTTTTTCAACCTTCAACAACTTCTCTATACTAACAAGCGTTTGTAATAGGTCAAGTTACATAACGTTGTCATCCTTATTTCTGGAATTATTTCCCCTTTTTAACTTTGAACATTGATTAAAACAAGTTATTTACAAAATGTACCTTGATAACACTGTATATTTAACGTCCAATCCTTTAAGAATTCGGTCAAGATACATAACTTTGTCTTTCTGGAATTATTCCCCTTTTTAACTTAAATATTGATTAAACAAGTTATTTACCTTGTTAACATTATACATTTAACGTCCAGTCATTTTAGAAATTGGTCAGAAACTCAGAATCTCTACTCTGCTTATTTCTTGGTCTAGTTCGAAATTTGGCCATGTCAGGTCAAAATCTTAGTCATCAGGGCAAATAAAAACATTGTTTACACTTTAGAGACCACAGTTTTGATCAAGGCTTAATTAAAGTTGCTCAGAATATTTGCCTTGATGATATCTCGGACAAGTTAGAAACTGGGTCATGTAGGATCAGAAACTAAGTCATCAGACCAAATAAAAACAAAACTACAATCATCACAGAATTAATATTGTAATGCTTGCCAAAATCGTCATAAAAATAAGCCAATTAAGAACTCTTGAATCAACACCCTTCTGCACGGTTATTTTTTCCTGGACGGCGGGATATACTTGGGATGCATCAGGATTAAATTATCAAAAAATAGTTTATGACTGGCCGGTCTTAAATTGCTACGAAAATGCCAAACGCACTTTGCCAATATCCGTTAAACGAGTCGTTGTCACATGATCAATTTTGAATACGTGACGTAGACCATTCAAAACGTAAATCTAAATAAATCAATTCAAAAAGATAGAAAAAAGTACTTGGAAATGTGGTCGTCAAGACCTTTTGATGACAGAGAAAGAAGTTCGATTTGTCGAGAATATTTATTGGCACTAAATTTTTCAGGTCCTGTAAATGAAATGTTGTTTCTAAAAATAACTTATGCATTCAAATTAGCATTTTCAGACTAAATCCGAGCAATGGTGGAGAGGATACAGAAAACGAAAGCAGGTGTTTTTACATCCGCTGCCATCCACGAACATAGTCAAGTTATAAGTAAAAATAAACAGCAAATTTTCTTTTAAGCAAGTTGTCCGTGCTTTGGTGTGAATATTTGCATAAATTGGCAATAGTGTTATACATGTATTAGAATTGGTGTATTTTTGTCGTAAAAACCTTATCTATCTTTTGATCTATTTAACAGACCAATCAAATGCGTTGTCTGAAACAATTGCATATATATTCAAAATGTTTTCGTAAGTCAAAAAATCACAAACTACAAAACAAAATTTACGCGACAAGTTTGAGGCGCTCATCCCAGCCCGAAAGTGAACGGTTCTGTCTGGAACGAGCTTTGCGTGCTCTTTTTAACCCAATTATTGATTTTTTCTTACGCAGCCGGACTTAAAACAAAATAAAAAGAACGATTTTATTTGTACTACTTTTTATGCGCACTGACATAATTCGCCGCTTCGCAACCTCGTTCTCTATACACAAAGTTTACAAAATGAGCCAAAGAACTGGAAGTCAGTGAGATGAAATAGTCAACGACAATGGATTTAAATCAGACGAAGAAATGAAATGAAAACATGAAAGTATAAAATGCTAATTGCTTTTATGAAAAAATGTGGTCAAATGTGAAACAGTGCATTTTTAGTAACATAATTGAATTTCCAGTGTCAACACACTGTAGATTTGCGTTGCTCTACAGTCTGATTAGCGAGAATGTTCCTGTACTATGTAGCAAATCGGTAAATTAAGCACAGCTAGAATACAATGACCCGGTACTTTGAAGCAAACCATTAAGATAAATTAAGGATGTCCAGAAAACAATGTCCTGGTACTTTGTGCAGGAAGAAGTGTGACGAATGGAAATCAAACACATTTTTTTGAATAACAGGATAATAGTTAATTAAAATCAAGTTCTCTCGTACAATTTCAGCAGACATCGAATACATTTGTATAATCAGACAATTCTTGTTTTAAATAACATGAAAAGATAGATATCATAATCCCGACATATTCTGTAGTCGCTGTTTGTAACGAAATATAAGGCTATGTCAGTTTAGTAGGCAACTAAAATAATACTGAACTTTGTCCTGTCTTTCTAGTACATATATAAAAATTTTTGACATTTGTTTCTTGCATCTGAAAAATTAGATGCTGAAGGTTTGTCTTCGCGTATTTATTGGGGGAAATTATTGGATTTTTTATTCCTCTAGCAAGAGCGTAAACTCATCTCTCTCAACGTAACTTAATATTCCCTGGAGTGATGAAATGGAAAAGAAAGTTGATAATTATATACAGGTCAAGCTGAGATCATGACACTGTCGTTAAAGTGTGTGTCAAACACTTTTTCGGGACTAAACAGCACGTACCTTTATAACAAATGATAAAAGTCTTGGTTTAAAGTTATATTTTTTTTACATTGATTTGGAAGCAAGTTCTTGTAACTGATATTGATATCTCACGACGACTGCTTCCTAGGTTAAAACCAGTTCTCGCGCCGAAAGTGAGGAATACGGAAAGTCACCGCAGACTGTCACTCCTGGTGAGACTGGAACGAGTGACCTTCGGATCGACAGTCCGGCGCTCTAACTCCTCGACCACTCCTCATCCATAAACGTCTTTGATAATGGGAAATTATGCCGAACTGTTCAATAAATATTTTTATATATGCATATGGTTTGTGTGTTTTTGTTTTATTTCCATTTGACAAAAGGCATTTATCTAATGCAATGTTTTGTTCAAATCAGTCTTGTATCTTTTGATCATTGAAAAGTCATTTTAGATAACTTCAAAAGCAGTAGGCACTAGTAAAAAAGTTTAAAAACAACAACAACAAAACCAGACAAACTGTGAAATTGTGCTCACTTATTGAAATGCGTTGAAGTCATTTGAAAACCGAAAGACGAACGAACCGTTGAACTAATCAACGTAACTAAATGAAATGGTAAATTTCAGTACTGACATTATTTGCTTTTAAATCTTGCTTATTATACCGAGAACTCAAACTTATAAATTAGAGTTCGATGGCACGTTAGGATAGGTACATTACGTTGACACACTTCCGTCAACGGTCCAAAGCCGCTAGACGGACTGTACAAGAGCAGGGTACCTTTAGGCAAACGGTTCTAAACAGACTTCGGGTTAATGCCAATCCGATTATGGCTAGGAGGCCTTACTAGTACGTTGGTCAGGTTCTTATTAATCGACATCGCTATCTTCTACTATTCTAGGCCCGCCGTCATCTGCCCATAGTTTTGGTTGCTCGTCATTGATGAGTCACGTGATAATCACAGAGCTGCTGACTCTAGAGTACATGTATTTAGGTTTTGCCACCCTAACCGTTTGTTAGAGCAAGGTAAGTGTGATGGGGAGGTATCACTGGAAGTAGGAACTCGGACTTTGTTGCAATTAGTAGATATTTGAATGCCCATGGATGCTCCCTTCCTTCGACAAAGCGTTGGATTTTACCAACGCAATGCCGCACACTTTGAAAAACATATCAGGAATTATTTCACTACACACGACCTCAACGTCTTGCGGTGGTCGGCTTGCCCTTCTGACATGAGCACTTGTGGGACATGCTGAGGCGCAGAGCAAGGGAAAACCACTTTGTAAGACAAGCTGGGCGTAGAGAAAGAAAAAACCAAATGTGGGACATGCTGAGACGTTATGCAAAGAAAAACCACTTTGTGTGACAAGCTGAGCGTACAGCAAGAAAATACCATATGTGGGACATGCTGAGACGTTATGTAAAGAAAAACCACTTTGTGTGACAAGCTGACCGTAGAGCAAGAAAAAACCAAATGTGGGACATGCTGAGACGTTATGTAAAGAAAAACCACTTTGTGTGACAAGCTGAGCGTAGAGCAAGAAAAAACCAAATGTGGGACATGCTGAGACGTAATGCAAAGAAATACCACCTTGTGCGGTAAGCTAAGCGTAGAGCAAGAAAAAACCAAATGTGGGACATGCTGAGACGTTATGCAAAGAAAAACCACCTTGTGTGACAAGCTGGTGGGACATGCTGAGACGTTATGCAAAGAAAAACCACTTTGTGTGACAAGCTGAGCGTACAGCAAGAAAAAACCAAATGTGGGACATGCTGAGACGTTATGCAAAGAAAAACCACCTTGTGTGACAAGCTGAGCGTACAGCAAGAAAAAACCAAATGTGGGACATGCTGAGACGTTATGCAAAGAAAAACCACTTTGTGTGACAAGCTGAGCGTAAAGCAAGAAAAAACCAAATGTGGGACATGCTGAGACGTTATGTAAAGAAAAACCACTTTGTGTGACAAGCTGAGCGTACAGCAAGAAAATACCAAATGTGGGACATGCTGAGACGTTATGTAAAGAAAAACCACTTTGTGTGACAAGCTGAGCGTAGAGCAAGAAAAAACCAAATGTGGGACATGCTGAGACGTTATGTAAAGAAAAACCACTTTGTGTGACAAGCTGAGCGTACAGCAAGAAAATACCAAATGTGGGACATGCTGAGACGTTATGTAAAGAAAAACCACTTTGTGTGACAAGCTGAGCGTACAGCAAGAAAATACCAAATGTGGGACATGCTGAGACGTTATGTAAAGAAAAACCACTTTGTGTGACAAGCTGAGCGTAGAGCAAGAAAAAACCAAATGTGGGACATGCTGAGACGTTATGTAAAGAAAAACCACTTTGTGTGACAAGCTGACCGTACAGCAAGAAAATACCAAATGTGGGACATGCTGAGACGTTATGTAAAGAAAAACCACTTTGTGTGACAAGCTGAGCGTACAGCAAGAAAATACCAAATGTGGGACATGCTGAGACGTTATGTAAAGAAAAACCACTTTGTGTGACAAGCTGACCGTAGAGCAAGAAAAAACCAAATGTGGGACATGCTGAGACGTTATGTAAAGAAAAACCACTTTGTGTGACAAGCTGACCGTACAGCAAGAAAATACCAAATGTGGGACATGCTGAGACGTTATGTAAAGAAAAACCACTTTGTGTGACAAGCTGAGCGTACAGCAAGAAAAAACTTCCTTGTGTGACTTGCTGGGCTTATATCAAGGAAAAACCGCCTTGTGTGACATACTGAGGCAGAGAACAAGGAAAAACACTTTCTGTGACACGCTGAGTCGGAGAGTAGGAAAAAAAACACATTGTGTGATGTGTTCAGGCATAGAGCAAAGCAAAAACCACCTTGTGAGACGTGTTCAGGCATAGAGCAAAGCAAAAACCACCTTGTGAGACGTGTTCGGGATAAGAGCAAAGCAAAAACCACCTTCGGTTCTTGAAAACACAAAACTGATTAAAAATGAAATACTGACTTTTATATTTCTGTATATGATAGCAACATCGGGAAATGGGTCCATCCTCAGTGAGGTAGTTATGCTTTGTTTACTACTGACTTATCTGTAGTGATGGCAAGTTACTTGGTTTGCAGTATTCTATTCTATTCTATCTTTTCTAGTTATTTGACTTCAGTTCCGGTTACCCGTATGATAATAATATTTTCAAAAATCTTTTTTTCACTTTCAAAATTTGAAATAATATCAAGCAATAAGTTTTGAATAATAAAACTTTCCCATGTTGTGTGACATATATATGACTTGTCTTAACTTTATTGATTAGACCCCGCCCCCACCCGCCATTAAGCATTATCATTAACGTATGGCCGCGATGTATACTCAGGTAGGTCCGTTTTATCTCTGTAAATGTTTATCGCTTGCCCTTGAAGCTCCCTATGAAATGACAATTATTTTGTTTTTGTTCATTTTTGTTTCTAATGCTTTTTCATAGAGAGATAAAGTCTGAAATGACGGGATAAAAGAGTTGTCATTCTAAGCACACCCATCAAAAACAGCAGCCATTTCGAATAAGTTCACTTCTGTTTACCATGTAGCGGTTTTATTCTTTACTGTAATCTGTAATCTGATCATATTTTTTAAGTTAAACATTTTCAGCATTACCATCGTAACGTATCTGTCTTCAGAAAGAATCTGTTTAAGTAACTGTCTTCAAACTTTCTGAACACTTTGTACATGTGCGTTTGAAAAGTATACAACTGACAGTTACAGACAATTTGTTTTTCGAACATCTGGAAATATAGTTTTGTTAAGAAATCAAATAATTCTGTATTCTGTTGCTCAGAAATGCACTTTCTGGAAACTGCATGTTTGATAAATCGTAAAGCTCAGGCATACTGCACAACTTTTTTTTTTTTTTTTAATCTGTAATTATTTTGTCTGTTTAAAACCTTTCCCTGTCACACGCAACTGCGTAATTTGACGCAGACATTATCAGCTACCTTCAGGCACTGTTTTCATTAAGCTACAGTTGTTAATTTATTTGTCCTATCATTTTGAAAGAATTTAAACAAAAAAAGAAAACGTTAAGCCAAAACACTGACGTGTGAAAATTTGACATTCAAAAGCAAAACCAACTTTTTCTCAGTCCGTAAAACTGTAAGATTTCCAAAACCATTCTACAAAGCTCGACAAAACAATGATAAAGTCAAAGAACTTGGTAGTACACGAAAGTATTTACTGAAGAATACTGTTTCTTTTCTAGCTGAAGAGATTTGGATACATTATTTTTTGGAATTGTATCTTTGTCTGAGACATCGATGCAAGAATGCATGATGCTTGATCTGGTCGACAGCTGTGACGCTTTCGGCACTGGCAAGCAACAGAAATGTTGGAGTTATACCTTTTAAATGTTTATGTTAATTGCTAATAAAAATCGAATAAAACCTTTAGGGAAATTCTCAGATAAATAAATGAGTGAGTAAGTACATGTGTGCTTAAGTGAGTGAGTGAGTGAGTGAGTGAGTTGTAGATCTAAACTATAGAATATTAAAAAAAATATTTTACCTTTGTCGGTAAATCATTCCTTCAGAAATAAATGTATAACTTCCTTTCAAGTTTCAGCTTTAAATTTCAAACATTTTTATTAAGATGCTTCTATAGAGTCAATGACTGTATCCTATTTAAATCTGATTTTTCCACTTCTTTACGTTTTTCATTTTATTGCACATATTTCCTTTAACAACTGAATATAGAAACTTACAATATGTGCAGTTCAAAGCGGTCCAGTTTTTTGTTCCAACCTAAGAGAAAATGGCAAGCATCTCTCAAAGTATCGAAATATTTGAAAACCTTGTTAACCTCTGATATGAGATGATAGGAGAAGAAGCAATGCGATATTTAGCTAACGATACAAGACAGATTTCTGATAGAGGTAATAAGGTTATTTCAAATCGTGCAATGCACGTGCTATTAATAGACTGTTAACGAGATTACGGACAATATGACTAGTGTTCTATGTTTGTTTGTGTACAAACTGACATGCTTTGATTAAAAACATCCCTCCCATTTTTAACCATAAGAACGTACTTTGGTATTTAACGCCACAAGACTTAGACGAAAAAATACATAGCTTTAAAAAAAATAAAAAGTTGGTCGACATAGGTTACATGGTTACATTGTAAGGATAATGTACATATCAATAAAAAATGGTTGATTGAAAAAAGGTGACTTCGAAAGAGTAGCTACAATTCCGTGTTACTGTAACCTAGTGTCCAGACATAGATTGTACTATTTTGTACTGACTAGGCATTCAAATTTAAATAGGGTCTCCGAGTCCTTGCTTAAACACAGCGACAAAACGTTATTCCTTTATCTGTCGGTTCAAGTTAGATTGGAATTTATTTTTGGTAAAGACAAATCGATTGCGCTTATGGTGTATTTGTTTCTCCGATCGAATTTCTCCCAGAAGTGGACGAACATAGTCGGAATTTTCCCCAGTGGTTGAACAAAATTATTTTGTATGTTGCATTACCTATCTCCACATTCATCCGTAAGACAAAGGAGGTTATTCGTAACAAATCTTCGATAATCGAAAGGCTTACCATTCCTTTTTTTTCGCAAACCTTCAGCCGTTAACCCGTTTTAGACGGTCCGGTTACGTCGACTCAGACGATTTGGATTCTCGAATTTTGATTGGTTAGATTTTCAAGATTTTTGTTAGCAACGCGCCCATATCAACGAAAGTGCGAACAAAAAGTAATCGACAACGTCAGAAAAGTAATCGACTACTTAGAAAAAAAACATATCTCTTAACTTCATTAGCTTGTTACAAGACCCATTAATGAAAACCAAAGCAATCAACCGTCTATCTGTTGTTTTACATTGCGAAGATACATTTTCAATCAAAATTCTTCTCTGAAAATACGAAATATTTACAGAAAATACTCCTGAAATTTTTTTGGTGTTTTTGCTATTTTTTTCATAATAAAAAGAAAAATGTGAAGTACATATGACTGGTAAAATAACAATTTTACTATAATTCATTCAATTAGTAGCATTTTGACAACATTCCAACGATTAACGAACAGGTGACTTTGGCTAAAAATCAAAATAACTTAATCTGTATAATCGTGTTTGAGGTCTTGTCATCAGGTTTGTGTACTTGCTTTGCTTTGTTTTTAAATTATTGTAGTAATAATTTACTTAACCGTCGATCCCGGTCCAACACTTTATCATTCACCACATGATCAAACGGCTAATATTTCGCCTATATTTTGATCGATACAGTCAAACAGAGGTTACAATTTTCATGATTTTACCCCTACAAACAAATTGTGTAGGGCTAAGTTGGATTCAATTTGATGTCCCTCCATCTTTCCTTTCGTCCGTCTGTCCGTTTCTTGTCCGGGCCATAACTTAACCCTACATCGAAGGATTTTAAAATGCCTTTGCATATTTGTTCACCTTGATGAGACAGTGTGTCGCGTGTAAGATACGGGTCCTCAGCTCAAAGGTCAATATCACAGAGACATGTCAAAGGTAAAATATTCTGACCATGACCTTGTTAACTTCTCAATGCATCTAGATAAGATGTTGTGTGTTGGGTTCAGGACCCAAATCCCTTGCTCAGAGGTCATAGTCACAGTGACTGGTAAAGTGTCAAAAATGTTTATTATCAACCTTGTCTGGGCCATGGTTCTAAATGCATGGAATGACATAGATTTTGATTAGAATATAATTATGTCACTGTCCTGGTTATTTACATTCTTGGTATGTTATGACTTCCTGTAACATCATACCAACAAATAAAATAGAATCGTATGTGATCAAGCCGATTGTGGGGGTATTCGTCACTTCTGTGACATGCTGTAGTTTTTCATAAGTTTCACTCAAAATGAAAGTAGCAACAAGCGGGCTGGTTAACAGCAGTTTTCAGAACATCTTTATAGATGTCACATCAATGTGTATCTTAAACTTTTTCGGAGAACACACAGAGTATGATCAGAGACATAAGTTATTGCCAACGAAATAGATGGTCCTTTAGACTACAACTGTTCCAGAAAAAAAGAAATAAAGAAATACCCGTCGTAATTAAAATAGAAATCATACACTAAATACTCATTTTTGAGCCTTTCATATACGCTTGTTCTCGTGACAGTAGCTTACGTATTTATTTGGCAAAGCAGATTCATATGAAACAATTAGTCATATTTAACAGGATTCAATAGAAAAAGACAATTGGCAAAATGGTACCAAATGTATACTTCATTTAGTGTTCATGTGAAGGATGTATTCATTCATTCATCCTTCTTCGGTTTTTATTCCGAATTTCTAGCTTAAAAAATGCATTTTGTAAATCACCTGTTTATGGATTTACAGCGTTTACCACTGAATAAGCTAGCATTAATCTATAATTTTTGTTGTTGTTATTTTTCACCGAAACTTGGCTGAAATATTACACAACATGCCCATGGTTGAAGTAAAAACATTGATACAGCGAAATAATAACTTCCAGTCCAGTTCTCATTTACTTATTAATTAATCGGAGGCGCTCTTATTTAGTTTCTCAGACATTATCCGGAAAGATGCAACGTTTCCATAGTGTCAAGTACACTAAATGCATCTGATAAAGAAACGTTGTGATAATTATTAGGTTTCCCAGCTATTGATACATACATTATCAATTACAATAGCTAAGGAACATTTCTGTGAGCGAAATATATCATGGAATACAAATTCATTAGTCCAAATTGTTTTAGCAAGAATTTACCTGTAGGTTTGATTCTCAAGAGTCGACTGTTTCCAACTGAAAACTTTTCCTTTTGAAAAAAAAGTCATTCTTACCGTCTCCGCCTTTTAAAGTACAAAAAAAGGTTTCCATGGAGTTAGTAAATGTGTCGTAAATTGAATTTAAGGTAGGTATCAGTTTTATAGTTTCATTTGTGAAAACTGAGAAAACACCTGTTTGGAGATATATCTTTTTAGAAAAATGCACTGTGCACTACTGTCTGAAAATAGAACCTGAAAAAAATAATTCTTTTGTCTACATTTTGAAATTTGTAACAATTTCTGAGGCGTCCATCGGCAAATTACTAACACGGTAACGTCATTGGCAACAGATGTATAAAACATAAAACTGAATGGAGAGAGTCCTCATAATAATATTGATTGCATTGTATATAATGGCATAGATGTAAAGTTAGACTACCTAAACATTTTGAAACCACTAATTTGTTGGAAGTCTTAATGGAAAATACAGTCTTTTCGCAGACCAACTGTCGATGGCTGCCAACATGGATAAGCATCGTAGCGGGTTCTTTCTATAGGCTATTGCATCATTCAGTCATTTAGTGTGAATAATTTGGAAATGATCCATCGTCTTCATTAATTCCCCTTCAGATACGAGAAACTTTGGTCAAGACGTTTTCAGTCCATGTTATCTTCGATATCGGCGAAAATGTAGGGGATTGACTTAAATAGTCGCCCACGTGGACACTTATGTATGACTTTTACAATCTTAGATCACATGAAAGCTTACAGGAACACATCCGACTTTTCAGAGCACTCTATACCCTTTCAAATCATATAAATGCGAATGACATTTGAAGAATCATTCCTGATGTTTAGGTGTCGGACAAAACTGTACACTATGGTAGCTGATTTACGCCATGTCGTAATTTCTCTTTTTCGCCACGAAAATGCGAAAACATGAAAACACGAAGATACGACGATTGTGTTTTCGCATTTTCGCATTCTCGATGCGAAAAAGCGAAAGGACGACAAAATTAGGCAAAAATTAGGCGAAAATAAGACACATAAAATGTGTCGTGTTTTCGCCTCTTATTTGTCGTGGCTTTACATTTTCGAATATTTGCCTTTTCATATTTTCGGTTTTTCGCATTTTTGCTTTTTCGCATTATTACATTGTCGCATTTTTGCTTTTTCGCACTGTTATGTTTTCGCTTTTTTGCTTCTTCGCGTTCTGGTTACGCATGCGCAGATTTATCATACATTTGTTGAATGTGTTAAAACTTTAAATGTACTGGGCAGTCGCATTGTTTATAAAATACAAAGCAGTAGGAAAACAATAAAAAAGTATTAATTAAAAAGGATACTGCGATCACTATATCCATACCGTGATTGTTGTTTAAGCATATGTGTAATTGATGTGCACATGAGCTTAAACAACCGGAACGCGAAAATGCGACTATGCAACAATGCAAAAACACGAAAGGATGACAAAGTTTGACTTTGTCGTATCTTTGTGTTTTCCCATTTTCGTGGCGAAAAAGCGCAAATACGACACGAAGTAAATCAGCCACCATAGTACACTGATCTCATACTATTTGAGTTTATTTATCGTCGGTACCGGTTACCCATATGACCGACGCCCCCTGCAGAGATAAGTTATTTTATGTTATGGGGGATAGTGCAAGATACAGAAAACATCTCATTCCATTCCCCTGGTTCTTTAGCATGCTAGTGGAGGAGCGGGGGATCGATCTCGGGACCCCTGAGTTACCAGTCCAGCGCGTTACCACTGGACCACTGATCCGCTTCTACTGTACACTGAATGGCTTATTATCAGTGTTATATAGGGTGTGGTTGTAAAATGTTTGGATGCATAGGATTTGTTACAAATGATCTCTTTTTTAGAGTCTATATGCCCCATGAACATATCTCGAATTCATAAAACATTTTAATTATTACAGAGATAGAGCCTTTAAAATACATATTCAGTGTACAATCGGCTATCTTTAGGCTTTATCTCATTAAGACTCTACCAACGAAAATATAAACTATATATTTAAGTCGTTTTTCTACAGACCTAGAAATACTACCTTAAATCTTGAAATATTCCAAACGTAATAACTGAATTAGCATTCAGGACTTTTTTTTCATAGAAATAGTAATATTACCTACCGATACTTATTCAGTAAGTTTCCGTTATAATCTCCATGGATTGAATTAAATTCACAAAAGATTCACATGACTTTCATAAAACAATTTAAAATATTGTATAAATAATATCCAATATGAATGCTGTGCCAGTTGCATTAAAACACCATGCCTGTTTCCGATGCAATCAAAATCGGACTAGCCAACGACTTCGCCTTTACAGCAATGTTTTCTTCTATCTGAAATAACAGACTGAATGAGGAATTATCTGATAAAGAGGAATATTGTAACGGAGAGATAAGGTTATTACAGATCAGTGAACGCGATTTTATCGACATTCAACTACTAGTAATGTCTGGACAACTATCTTTTCTATGTTTTGTACAAAACTCGCCTACCTTGCTGAAGAAACAAATACAGAATTTCTAGTATTTATCACATGACTAATGTTGTATTAATGCAATATAATCATTATATATTTTATTTTCATATTATAGTCGTATAATTTAACGGCTAACAAATCATTATGCATTTATTTCTTGATTCAAAATAGTATTTCTTATTTATTGTCTTTTTTAAAATGTGTTATCAAAAAGATGTCCTTTTTCAATGACACCTCTTCTATGTTCATTATTTCCGACATATTTCTACATTTTGTTTGAAAATATTTTCATGACGGATGTTTTGTCACAGCTTTTTCAGTATACATGTAGTTTAAATACATAATAGATACGGTATGGTTGTTTTGACCATCTGATTGAACGAAACTGAACTCGTGAACATTTTATGTAAACTTTTATTCATTTATAACCTAATAACATTTTCCTGAACTCGAACCACAGTTCTATATACAGTGTAGCAATATCACGTGACTGTGACGTCACCAAAGGCATCAACACCAAGACAAAACTGTAAAGATTGGCTCCGCTTGAAAATAGAAAATTACCCGTAAGTATTTCATTTTTTCATCGATTTCTATGGGACATGTGTCAGTCTAAGAAGAAAAATATAAGCTTTTCACAGAATATATGAGCTCTGTCAATAGCTGAGCCGTTTTATCAAGCACTACGTGAAACCTCGCATACAAACACATTCTACAGTTTCATGTAGTGCTTGAAAAAACTGCTCAGCTGCTGATGGTGATCCTATATTCTGTGGAAAGCTTTTATTTTGCTACTTAGGCTTAGACTGCTACACTGATATATACGCTAATAAAATTTGGTATTGAGAATGGAAATATCTTTTAGTTTATGAAACACAAACAACTATGCAATTAACTAATAATCGGTGAAACGCGAAACTGGTCCTTTCAGTACCCACCTTGAAGTAGCCGCGACAAATATAAAAGAAAAAAAATCAGTTAATACATAATTGCGATATAATCGAAGTTTGCACATGTCGAATTCGGCTTTGAAGGATTTAAATAAATATTAAATATTAGTAAAGTAGGGTTATTGACGGGACCTGCAAAAGAAATTTGACTTAGCCGGAAATCGGCTTAAGGGACTTCGACATACCGAGCATGGATTGTATATATTAGAATATCTTGAAAAAAAATTACAAAAATAGATAAAATATACTTAGTAAGTATAGC
The DNA here is from genome assembly GCA_012932295.1 of Cyclina sinensis. Lineage (NCBI taxonomy): Eukaryota > Metazoa > Mollusca > Bivalvia > Venerida > Veneridae > Cyclina > Cyclina sinensis. The sequence continues at coordinate 33,563,624 of JAAONU010000001.1, read as the reverse complement.
TAGATAAATCAAAACCGTAATCAATCAAAGCAATGATAGTACTGATTGTGTTGGGGGGGGGGGGGGGAGGGGGGGGGATGAATAAGACAACAGACACAGTCACAGAACAAGAAAATATATATATGCAAGTTTTTCACACCCTAAAAGCTGCAGAAAAAAGTAGATCGCTGACAGATGACTAAAGATATTCCATTTTAAATCTTGCATCATCTGTTGTTTTGTCAAAAACATAACAGAATCGGTAAACAAGTACTTCAAAGGTTAAAAATAGCAAATAAGCAACAAAACAAGAGCTGTCTGAATGAACAAAGGGAAAACTTTACTTCCCGTAGTGTATAAAAAGGCACTCTAACGGATATGTACATATAAAATAACTGGTTTTCATTATATAAGACGTATAAACATAGTAAGTATAGCGAATATAATATGTTTTGGTGATCTTGGGGTAGTCTTAGGTATTTTCGGGGTTAGTCTTGGCGTGTCTTGGAGTAAAAAGACTGACCCATCTCTAATCAGCCGACAGTTCCAAATATTTAAAAAAATCACAATATCAAAAGTTCTCAGCTGGTCAATACATAGAAACAAAATCACCTCAAAAGCAAATAAAAAGATATTAAAACCAGAACTATCGAGGTTAAACAAACAGCCTAAAACACTTATATACGACCCTAACTGGAATAGTGCTCTTTTGTCTGGCATCTTTGGTAGTGGCATTTTCCTCGTAAAATTGATAGAGTATAAAGAGCTGCAGTAAGAAACAGATTATTCTTGTAGTGTAACCCAGATGCTTTCAGACCTGCACTGGAAAACCCTTGAACAAAGAACAGTCTAAAAGTCAATTATACTCTTGTACAAGATCCAACTTGTTCATAACCACATGTTAACAACTCGAAATCAGAATTTCCTCGTACCCCTGTTTCGTGTGTGGTATCATTCTAACTCCTTCTTCCCAAGGACTATCAGGCACTGGAATAGTCTCACAGGTTATGACCAACCGAGTCCCAGCCTCAGTATTTTAGTTGAGGCTGGAGACAATTATTTCAAGTCCTTCAAAATTGTGTTTTTTTATTTCTGAGCAGCCTTCCCCTTTTTATCTTTTTTTTTTAAACAGTGTACTTATTATTCTATTTTTCTTAGACTAAATCCCACCGTTTCCCAGACTCGTGCCTTCAAGTTATGATAAACATTGATTGTTCGGGAGTAGTGTGTAGATGTAGAAACCTTTAAAAGTCTTCTTGCCTACAGCTATCTCAGTCCAGAGCTTTAAGATCTAAGAACTAGCATCCTCTAGTGAACCACTACCAAAGTTGTAAAAATTTTCCCTGTGATCAAAATTGACCCACCGAAGAGGTTACTTGATTTACATAGACTTATATAGAAAAAACTTTAAAAATAATTCTTTTTATTTTGTGTGTAACGTTTGTATTTGTATTATAGGTCTTTGAAATGTGTAAAATATAAAATCTTTGACAATCTTGTCAGGAACCATATAAGCTCTAACCCCTACATATTTAGTGTATAACATTGTATAACTAGGTCAGTTATTACCAAAATTGTTAAAAACATTTCCCTCGGGCTAAGACTGACCATGCATGGAGGTCACTTAGTTGACACTGCGTTATATGGGAAAAACTTTGAAATTCTTCTCAAAGACCACTGGGCAGAGCTTTAAGATTTGGTATGAAGCATTGTAATTTTTTGCTCAACACTAGGTTTCTTTCTCGTCTCTTGTTTGAAGATAAGCGTTCTTAAATTTTGCAAGAAATAATGTCTTGTGAATGTTTTCCACGACTTCACAAAAGAATGAATACAGAAATGAAACATAGTAGTACATTTTAAAACTTCTATGGGTAATCTTTGTATGGCTATATATCAATGCAAGGATATATTGCAAGGTAAACATTTTCTATTTGATGTGTATACAGACAAATGGGCCCAGGTCCAAATTAATGTGAAATATTTACTTATTAATTTTAATGAACCTGCAGGATAATGACTGAGGGCAGACTTACAGACAGACATCAGTGCAATTTTATAGAATTCTCTTTGTCATCAAATGATCTGAATGAAGTACTATTAGGTTCCAAGTAAAAAAACAACAACAAAAAAGCAAAATATTCTTTCCATAACAGGGTAGTATTGTAGCAAATAGATTTTTCTGTAAATGAATGTAACATTCCTTCAGACCTTATATCAAGTAAGAAGCCACATTTCCCTAAATCTGTATTTAGTGACCATAGGTTTTTGTTATGATATTTCTTAATGCAAGTGGTAATATACTGGTCTAGTAGGCATCATTGTCATGTCTAGTTCAATGCATTATGTGGCTAGCCATTTCTTGTTAGATCAGTTATTCTGGCATTTGCTCTGAAGACTGCAGTAGTTTACTTCGAAGTTTGGACTATATTTTTCAATTTCATTAATTTCGGCAGGATATTTCAGGAAAGAAAGAACATACCATGCTCAAATTACTTAACAGTTTATTCTTCAAACACAAATATACAATAGAAATTATAATGCAACTTTGACTCCAACTTGTAATTGCAAAGTTTCAGTCACTGTGACAGTAGTATACATAAAATCCATTTGCCATAATTTAAAAATGCGGTCGACTTCGCCCAGGAAAAACCAGAGATTACCCTGGAAACCTGTTCCCGTTTGTCAGATGTGTGTCATACCGCGGGAGTGTCGGGACTCACTCTTACAGATTTAAATTTGTGAAATCAATTAAATTATTAAATTGAAATATTGAAACTGATACATAATTATACAAACAAAAATTTAATTATAATACCCATACATGATTGCAAACTCTCCATACTATACTTAGTGTTTTAACACAGCTTGACAGTCACTTAATATGTGCACTTAATAAATAAACTATTCCGAAACAAGACGCAGTAAATGCTCCATTCTTTAGCCTCACTAATGAATATATAATCACAGTTACAATACTGAATATAAAATCACAATTGTAACAATTGTTGAAAGTTCCGACTTGTTCCAAGATGCTTTTTCTTGCATGTTGTCACTATATAATGTCATAAATGCATTTCAGTCAATGGTGTCTATTGTTTCAGATGTTTGTTTGATTGCATCGTGGGGCACTGAAAATTCTGGTGCTAGTAGTAGTGTCACTATAAATCCCATCTTTTGGCATAGATGCATCACTGAAATAATAGATGCAAATTAAAGTGCAAGAATAATTATGCAGAAGAGATATCTTACAAGTTTGTTTTATGCTTGCTTAAGTTTAGAAAAACTTGTAATAATTAGCTTTGCAATTTATCACTGTGTTCTCGATTGAAACTTTCTGGCTATGCGCTGTTCTGGACCAACACGCTTAGAAGATGGAGATCTAGTTCAAATCCTTCCCAGGAGAAACTATTTGTTTAAATGCTGCTTGATATATCTCTAACTTTTAAGAGGACTTACACCAGCTAAAATAACTAAATGAAATGACATTTCCAAAGGTTCTTTGAACATTGAAAAAATGTATAGTGTAAAAAGCTTTTCTTTTTATGTAGTACCTGGTTCAGAAGTATTTTATTTGTTTTGAAGTTCAGTTTTTGTCCTCGGAGAAGAATTTCTTCAGCGGGTGAGATGTACAACCACCTTACACATCTGTAATATAGAATGCATTATTACTTTTGGCATTATACCACTTAAGCCTAAGTGGCATAAATCAGAGATAAAGGACTGGAAGTAAAATGCTTCTTTTTACATTTTATCTCATTAACATATAAAGTAGCTGTTAAGTATTTTTAAGCTATGAGCAATTGTGAAAAAAGAACAAGAAATTATTACAATATTGCAGAGGATGCTGGGTTTGATTCTGATGAGATCAACCTAATAAATCCAGCAAGTCTAGTGATTTATAGGAGAAACTGTGCATAAAAACAGTACATATGTCAAGTGCACTATATATCTTCATTCATTCTATCAAATTTCAAAGGAAAATTTAAACTGTATGGAATTGAAAGTCATTAATATACTGTTTAATAAATAATAAACATATTATTGAAACAGACAGTGCAAATTAACATATGTTACTTTCCCTTGAAGGTCATGGCTGCAGTACTAAAAGTCCTTATAGACTGAGCTCCTCGACTAAATATACGATGGCAAGTCTGGTGTACCAGATTTACTCAATATACTTGAGAAACCAGTAAATAATTGTTCATTCACTTTCACCTTGGGTAAACGTCAGACGTTTTGACTGTTTCTATGGTAGTTATCCCTCTTGATTCAGCTCAGTGGTTTTTGGTCTGAATGTCAAAATGCTGGCTCACCTCCATCAACTGAAACATAATTGGAAAAAATAGTTTATAAAGCTAGGCTGACACTAACAAATAAAAAAATTCTGTTTTGTCAAAAAACGATATAAAATTTTACCAGAAATTTTGTAATATGTCTCAAATAATTTTATATATTTGTAACCACTGTCTTTTTTCTGCTACCAGTAATACTAAAAGATATCTTACAGTTAAATCCAGGAATCAATGATCACACCAAATGGAAAAGTAAAAGAAAGACTAAATGAATGGAAGGCCATGGTGACAGATTAATCACATTTAAAGTTTGTGCAGTATAACATTTTACTCAAAGTGGGAATATTCCTCTGGCATGTACAGGGATACAACAGTTTTCTTAACACTTTGTAAAACTAAAAATTTGATGATGTACAATAAATCCTGACTACATGAAGGTTGCTTTGAGATGATACTGATTCAAAAACAAACAAGTGGCGTCCAGAAGTATTCCGTGGATAAAATTTGTTGATAAATAAATTTCAAATCAAAAAAAATATTTCATAATCTAGTTTTAACTAATTATTTTATTACATCTGCTTACCTTGAAAGGTCTTGAAGAACAGTTGGGTACCAAACAGTTGTGTAACATAAGGTAAAGTATATTCAGTTGCTTCTCAAAGTTTTTTCCCACCAGTCTGTTATACAAAGTCAAGGTAGGAAATCAAATGTGGTTGAAAATGTGACGTTTATGACAATCTATAGTCAGAATTTAGTTGCCTGCAAATAAAATGCAGCAATGTTTGATATATTTAAGGTAGCATGTATTTTGAAATTTTCAATATATAATAAAAATTCTCCTTAGATAAACAGTAGTTCAGTAATCCATTAATAAAAAAACAGCAATTAAGCTTACTTTCTCCTGACAAAGTCCTGATCAGTATTTTGTCCACAATAATTAATCTCAAATTAATCCTGTATGCTTAAATCCATGCTAACATTCATCCAAGCCATACCCATTCATCAATGCAGACTCTGTATCAATGGAGCCTTCTTCCTGTCCATGTTGCCACTATCCATTCAGCTATCCACCTGCCTGGACATCCATCCAAAACACCATGCCCACCACACTTCCATGTTGTTGCCGTCCACCATCCCTGTAACCACCAATCCATCTGACAGACATCCATTCAAGCTGCCATGTCCCTGTCCCCTTCAATGTTGCCACCATTCCCAGTGTATTGTAGCCATCCACTCAACCAACTATTCGAACCATGCCAGAAGAAAGCAATGTTATACAGTGAATATGTACATGATAGTAAACTTCAGCAGAGGAAGTCATTGGATGTGCTGATGTGGACAAATTATAGAATTTTAATTTGTAAATTTACAACCTGCAAGAAGTCTAGCTTTATACATCACTGACTGCAGAGATAAGCCATACAGGCAAACTCTTTAACCTCAATTTTCCCAAGTCTAAAATGGTCATAACTTTTACATTACTGTTGACTTATGTGATTTGTGTGCCTTGGTTCAGGAAGTAAGCATGTGAAATTTGAAGCAAATATCTTTAGAAGTATACATATTAGCCTTTCCAAAAAGCTGTAACCAAAGCCAATATCGATGCTGACACCAAGGTAAGTAGTATAGGTCTCACTATTCTTCAAAAAGTCAACTTAAAGAGAGGTAATCTTATGTTTTCCTCATATCTTAAATATATTTGTTGATAGTATTCATAAAAAATTTAATTCATAATTATTTTAAACTGGTATTAGCTCAAATTCTTACATCTGCTATCTAGTAAGGCCATGAAGAAATTAGGTACAAAACCATGAGACGATGGCATTTTGTAACATACAAAAATTCTCCAATTACAATTCCTGTCTAGCCTCTTAAGACATGTCTTTTTTCTTGATGTTCACACCACATACATCTGCTTTAAAATGACTTCTTATGCAGGCACAGGATAATTCAATCATTGATATTTCTATATGTTTTTATTTTGCTTTTATTTTTGAAGGTGCTCATTTAAAAAAAAGAGAAAACAAGAAAATTTCCTTGAATGAGTAACCTTGTTTTCTTTAATTTCTTGCTTGCTTAAAAATGTATCAAACTAACGAAAATATCATTTTAAAGAAATTTATCTCAGTAAGTTCAACAAACCGTATGAAATTTTGGTCTATAGGTACTTTTTCAATAGTGTTCAATCTAAGCTCGTTGTGTATGATCACATCCGTCAAAGTCGTATCCATTCATCAATGTAGTCTTCATCTGTTAATGCAGCCATCCACTTGTCCATGTCAACGCTATCCATTCTGTTATCCACCTGTGCTGGCATCCATCCACATCACCATGCCCACCTCACTTCCATGTTGCTGCCATCTGCATCCATCCTCTCATCCATCTGTCCCAACTACTATCAAAGCTGCCATTTCCCATCCATGTTTCCACCATCCATTTGTTCACCCATTCATCTGTGTGTCCAATCTAAGTCTAAATCAACCAGTTGCCCATCCATCTGTGTGGAGATACATCAAAGCTGCCATCTCACATCTATGTTTAAACCATGGTCGCCCATCCATCTGTGCAGACATCCATCCAAGCTTCCATGCTCCCATCTATGTCTAAATCATCTGGTCTGCTTCAATGATGTTGTCGTATACTTGTTATCAAGCTGCCACATAATCCTTTTTCAATGTTGCAGCTATCCATCCAAGCATCTCTCTCTATGCTGACAATCAATGCGTCTTTGTCGCTGCCTTCAAACTAGCTATGCCAAAGCCGTCCACTCATTCATGTTGCTGCCAAGCCATCATCCATTTATGCAGCCATCTAATGGTTCATGTTGCTGTCTCCACACCATCCTCTGTTAAAAAATAAAATAAAAAAGAGCCAAAAAAGATATATTTATAAAAAATATTAATCCATAATCTGGTCATAGTTTATAATTTTTATATTTTATTATTTCTGCTACCTGGAAAGGTCAGGAAGAACATTAGGTTACTGTAAAACATCAATTAAAGCTATTTTGATTTTTCTATTTGTTTTTGCTGATATTTCGGATGGTGTTCATTTTTATTTTCAAGTAATTTCTAAATGTGTATACCTTAGTTGTTTTTCTGTTTATGTACTCTACTTGTCTGCTTTAAATAACTTACTTGATATAACATATAACATTTTAATATACACTTATAAAACATTTGATTTCCTGAACATTGAATATTTTGGTCCAACAGTGTTTTGTGATGTTGAACCCAATCTGTCCATGCTGCAATCAACCCTTTCATTTAGGCTTCATCTCCTTGGCACATCCACCCATCCCATATTTCTGACATCCTTTCCACTATTTATTTTTGCTGACATCTGCCCATACTGCCATCCCCCATCAAGCTTCCTGCCATCCATTTCACCTGTTAACATCTGTCCATGTTGCAACTATCAATTCTGTAAAAGTTAAGTCATACAGTATTAAAGACCTATTAATCTGAGGTTCCCGATATTTTTCAAATGTATTTTAAAACATGTTTTAGGCTTCATGCCTTTCAAATTTTAAAGCAATTCAATTTTCAGAAGGTTAGTTCGTGCAGACTTGTTTGCAAATTCCAGACATCAAAATATCTTGTTGGAAATAAACACTGAACCAAGCCTATGTAGTCATTAACTTTGCATAATCCTGACATTTTAGACCTCTTGATGGGCAGACATGAACACAGAACATTTGTGAAACCCATGTACATATGATCTTCAATCCTGCTAGATAGTATTTTTTAATTTGGAGACCAAAAAGATATTTCCATCATTATGACAACTGTTCTGGACTTACCATTGTAGTATTTTGTCTATAAACATCCACAATTTCCCCTGAAACATTTGAGTCTTACTTCTAGCTCAATCTGTCCTGAATTCTCGGGCTATTGTTGAAAATTTTTCACCCCGTATGTCTTGGTTGTAGAAACTGTTGTCAATTTCTAATGCACACAGATAATAAATAAACCTTAAGAAATTTTGGTCAATAGGTATTTTTGCAATAGTTCTAAATCCTAAGCTCATACTGTATGATAAAATCCATCAAAGTCGTATCCACACATCAATGTAGTCTTCATCTGTTACTGCAGCCATCTGCCTGTCCATGTCAACACTATCCATTCTGCTATCCGCCTGTGCTGGCATCCATCCACAACACCATGCCCACCTCTCTTCCATGTTGTTGCAATCTACATTCATCTGTCCCAACCTCCATCAAACTTGCCATCTTCCATCCAGTTGTATACCCATCCATCTGTGCTGATATCCATCCAGGCTGCCATATCCCATCTATGTCTAAATCATCCGGGTGCCCATCCATCTTTGCAGACATCCATCAATGCTGCCATCTCCCATCTATGTCTTAATCTTGGTCGCCCATCCATTTGTGCACAACATCCATCAAAGCTGGGCCATTTTTTCACCCATCCATCTGTGCAGACATCCATCCAAGCTGCCATGCTCCCATCTATTTCTAAATCATCCAGTCTCCTTCAATGATGTTGTCATATCCTTGTAATCAAGCTACCACGTAATCCCTTTTCAATGTTGCAGCTGTCCATTCAACTATCCCTCTCTATGCTGACATTTGTTCATCCTGCAATCAATTGCAATCCGTCCTTGTCGCTGCCTTCCATCCATCTATACCATAGCCATCAACTCATTCACGTTGCTGCCATGCCATCATCGATGTTGCTTCCATCCATTTATGCGGCCATCTACTGGTTCATATAGTTGTCTCTAAACCATCCTCTATTAAAAAAGAGCCAAAAAATATATTCAAAAAAATTAAATCAACATCTGGTGATAGCCTATTATATATCTCATTACTTCTGCTACCTGGAAAGGTCATAAAGAACATTAGGTTACTGTAAAACATCAAAGCTATGCTGATTTTTCTATTTGTTTTTGCTGATATTTCAGATGGTGGTCATTTTTTTAAAAAGTAATTCCTAAATTTTAGATACCTAAGTTGTTTCTCTGCTGATGAAATCCACGTGCCTGTTTAAAAAAAACTTACTTGACATAAAATTTTAATAGACATTTATCAAACATTTAATTTCCTAAACGTTGAATATTTTGGTCAACAATATTTTGTGATGTTGCCCCAATCTGTCCATGCTGCAATCCACCCGCTCATTTAGGCTCCATCTCCTTGCACATCCACCCATCCCATATTTCTGACATCCTTTCCACTATTTATTTTTGCTGATATCTGACAATGCTACGATCCCCCATCCAGCTCCCTGCCATCCATTTCACCGTCCTGTCGACATCTGTCCATGTTGCAACTATCAATTCTGTAAAAGTTAAGTCATACAGTATTAAAGACCTATTAATCTGAGGTTCCCGATATTTTTCAAATGTATTTTAAAATACCTGTTTTAAGCTCCATGCCTTTCAAATTCTAAAGTAATTTAATTTTCAAAAGGTCGGTTCATGCAGACTTTTGTTTGTATATTCAAGACATCCAAATATCTTGTCAGAAATAAACACTGAACCAAGCCTATGTAGTCATTAACTTTGCATAATCCTGACATTTTAGACATGGTGGGCAGACATGAACACATTTGTAAAATCCATGCACATAATCTTCAATCCTGCTGTATTTTTTATTTTGGAGACCAAAAAGATGTTTCCATCATTATGACAACTGTTTTGGACTTACCATTGTGGTAATTTGAATACAAACATCCACAATTCCTCCTGGACCATTTGAATCTTACTTCTAGCTCGATCTGTCCTGAATTATCGGGCTTTTGTTGAAAAATTTTCACACTGTGTCTAGATTGAAGAAACTATTGTCAATTGATTTCTAATGCACACAGATGTTTAAACATTAATTTATTCTCATTTGCTTTTCTTTAGATGCTTTATTCTGAATTTGGAAACCGTAGTTGTTGATCCATCTTTGACATCAACTTGCATAAGAATCTTACTGGAAATACCAGTAAAACATTTTACAATCTCACAAACCTTGAAAATGTTTGGTCCATGCATATGATTTGTTTTAATGATTCTGACTCCCAAGCTCATCCTGTACACTCGCATTCATCTATGCCGACATCTTTTATGCAGTCATCCAGCCATCCATGCCAACATCCCTTCAAGTTGCCATCCAATCATTAATGTCACCACCATCTTACCATGCCACAAAAATATATACAAATTACACCCTATATACAAAGACTTAACTTCAATGAATAAAGAAATTCAATGAAATTCACTATACCTAGACAAATTAACTTAATATTCATTTAATTGAATTTCCTTTCATATACCTTTACATAAGAGTTAATTTTATTTGAAAATTATCTTTGACGTATCCATACATTTTCAATGACGTAAGTTGGCAAACCTGGTCTGATGTTTTTTGCATCCCACATCAAACATCTTCCGTATCCTTACTTTCATTGTCAAATGTCTTCCAAACTCTTCAGAAAGTAAAGGTACGATGAGTAAAATGAAGTCTATTTCCATCCATCTGGTAAAATGCTGACCATTGATGCAGGACTTTGCTGAATGTACTTCTTTATCTTGAAGCAGTGATTCTTGATCTCTAAATTCTTGAACTGAAACAATATAGTGTATGGATTAAAAAAGATATTTCTCAGTTTTATAAATCCATTATAGATTACTGTTGCAGATAAAGGCAACCTGTGGTGACTAAATGTAAAAGAAAAAATACCAAGACTGAATGAATAAATGGACAGAGTGTTCACTGCACAGCAAATTCAGTTTGTCCAGGCTCTTTATATTTACTTAAGCCAGAAGCAAATATACCCGAAATTCTACTGACAACAGGGTGGTTATTTCAGCGTCTGTAACAGAAAATCTAATGGACAAATACAAAAGGTTATTTAAAAATGCATGATTCTTCACATACATTTGAAACAAGATGTTGCTTTCCGTCTATCCAAGACGATGGCGTTGGTGCGTCAACATCTAATAAAGGCAATATGGCTGCTTAAGCAAGGTAACAACACATAAGGTTAATTATAGGCCTGAAATTTGTAGACAATTTCAAGACAAGTAGCTCAGACCAAAAAACAAAACCAATAAAATACATCTGCCTTCATAAAATTCTGAGTGTCTTACAGTAGCACTAAAAAAACTAACATATAAAAACTACAAACAGTTGACCATCATATTCTAGCATTCTATGCTGCAAGTACCTTCCAGTATTTTATGCTGCAAGTAACTTCCTCTGGTGCTTTCTCAGGTCTCTGAGATTACCGAGAACCCACTTTCTCTGTATGAAAAGAAAACAAAATATATTAATAGTGACAGCCCAAATCAAAACTATTACAAAAGACATGCTGTTTTTCAAACTGTTAACAGCAAATTTACCTTCGGCCTCACCTTTTTAGAGCTGCAATAATAACCTAATGTTAGAAAAAATATACCAATAACTAACTTAACAAAAAAATCCAAACCCAAAACATAAATCAACAAACAAACAGTATCATAAATAACATCTTATAAATACTACATTAACAAACTAAAAGTAGAAACATAAATTAACGCAAACTAACAGCAAAAACAAGTGCAGCTAACACAGAAAAGCAACAAACAACATGCTTAATATATCAAATTTATACCTAAATCCTTGTTCAAGAGACAATTTGCTGCATTCCATCTGTCATGTACTTCTTTCAGGCTCTTGGGTTGGAACATGAAAAAATTTAAAACTAAATCAAAAGATAGGCATAAACAGCATGACTCTACCTTAGACCTCACCTTCCTTTGGACCTAACTCTTTGCAAATGTAACCTTAAACATAAGCAAAATAAACAATAACTTAAACAAAATTTAAATCAACGCCCAAACATAAATCAACAATATTAAACATAACATAAAATGCTAACAAAAACTCAATCAGCAATCTAGAACTGGAAACAAATTAACCCAAATCAACAGCAAAAAAAAACAAACAACAAGTTAGTGACATAAACAAAGTAACATAAAAAACTGCATGCTAAAGAAAAAATCAAATTCACCAACAAACCTTGTTTAAGGAGTCCAATTGCTGCATTCTGTCTTTAATCAATCTCTTCCAGGCGCTCAGGATGATATGTGTAAAGAAAAAAATATGTAAGTGACACCCCAAATTAAAACATATACAAACAAATTTTATTTTCAAACAGTAAACAGTTACCTTCCCTTACACCTCACCTTTCCCGAAACTGAAACAAAAAACAGCATTATACATAACATACAAAATCTACAGTAAAAGACAAGAATTGGAAACAAAATAATCAACAGCAGAACCAAACAGCAGTTGCAACTAACAACACAAACAACATTAAAACTTCATGCTAAAGAATTCAAATATACCCTTCAAACCTTGTTTCACGGGTATAGTTGCTGCATTCCATCTGCCATGAACCTCTGTCAGACTCTCGGGATAATGTATGGAAAAGAAAAACAAATATATAAGTGACAGACCAAATAAATCTTAATAAAAAAGATATATTCTGATTTTCTAACTGTAAACAGCAACTTTACCTAAGGCCTCACCTTTTTTAAGATCCTACACCTGCATTTGTAAATAAATGGTAAACAAAATCAAATTAAAGCATTAATAAACTAGAAACAAAGCTCATACCCCAAATATATAAAATCAACACAAAACAACAGTATTACAAATAAATGGCAAAAAACTACATTAATAGACTAAAACTAGAAAAAAAGTGCACTAAACACAAACAAAACAGCATAGAAACTACATTCTTAAACAATCAAATGTACCTTCAAACCTTGTTTCAGAAGTCCAGATGCTGCATTCCATCTTGCATCAACCTCTTCCAGACCCTCAGGATGGTGTATGAAAAGGAAAAATATGTAAGTCACAGTCCAAATTAAAACATATACAAAAATTTGTATTTTCAAACAGTAAACAGTTACCTGCTCTTACACCTCAACTTTCCCGAGAATGAAACCAAAAACAAAAGCATTATACATGACAACAGTAAAAAAAGTATAACAAATAAATTCAAACAAAAACAACATAAAAAGATTAAAACTAAAAACAAATTAACAGAATTAAACACCAAAAACAAACAAGTGCAACTAACACAAACAAAGCAACAACAAAAAAATACATGCTTAAGAAATCAAGTATACCTTCAAACCTTTCAGGAGTCCAGATGCTGCATCCCGTCTTACATCAACCTCTTCCAGACTCAAAAGATGGTTTGTGTGAAATAAAAAATATTTGAATAACATCCTAAAATTAAAACATAATACAAACATTTGTATCGTCAAACAGTAAACAGTTACCTGCCCTTACACCTCACCTTTCCTGAGACTGAAACACATAAAAAGCATTATACATAACATGCTTACAAAATCTACAGTAAAATACTAGAATTCGAAACCAAAAAATCAACAGCAGAAAAAAACAAGTGCATCAACAAAAGCAACATAAAAACTTCATGCTAAAGACTTTAAATATACCCTCAAACCTGCTTTCACGAGTCCAGTTGCTGCATTCCATCTGCCATGAACCTCAGTCAGACTCTCGGAATTGTGTATGGAAAAGAAAAACCAATATATTAGTTACAGCCTAAATAAATACTAATACAAAAGATATATAATCTGATTTTCTAACTGTAAACAGCAACTTTACCGTAGACCTCACCTTTTTTTAAGATCCTACACCTGCAATTGTAACTAAATGCTGAACAAATCAAACAAAAGCAATTATAAAGTAAAAACAAAGTCCATACCCTAAATATATAAAATTAACACAAAACAACAGTATTTACAAATAAATGCCAACAAAAACTACATAGATAGACTAAAACTGGAAACAACAAAGTAACAGAATTTAACAGCGAACAACAAGTGCAACTAAAATAAACAAAGCAACAACAAAAACCTACATGCTAAAGAAATCAAATATACCTTCAAAACTTTCAGGAGTCCAGATGCTGCATTCCGTCTATCATCAACCTCTAGACTCGCAGGATGTTGTATGAAAAAGAGAAAAAAATATGTAAGTGACCGTCCAAACTAAAACATATACCAACATTTGTATTCTCAAACAGCTGTAAACAGTTACCTGCCCTTACACCTCACCTTACTCGAGACATAAACACAATAAACAGCATTATACATGACAACAGTAAATCACTACAAAGTAAAACAAATTCAAACAAAAACAACATAAATTGACTAAAACCAGAAACAAATTAACAGAATTCAACACCAAAATAAAACAAGTGCAACTAATACAAACAAAGCAACAAAAGCAACATGCTTAAGAAATCAAATATACCTTCAAACCTTTCAGGAGTCCAGATGCTGCATCCCGTCTTACATCAACCTCTTCCAGACTCAAAGGATGGTTTGTGTGAAAGAAAAAAAAATTGAATGATATTCTAAAATTAAAACAAACATTTGTATTTTCAAACAGTAAACAGTTATCTGCCCTAACACATCACCATTCCTGAGACTGAAACACAAAAAAACATCATTAAACATAACAAGCTTATAAAATCTACAGTAAAATACTAAAATTTGAAACAAAAAAAAACAACAGCAGAAACAAACAAACAAGTGCAACTAACAACAAAAGCAACATAAAAACTTCATGCTAAAGACTTTAAATATACCCTTAAACCTGCTTTCACGAGTCCAATTGCTGCATTCCATCTGCCATGAACCTCAGTCAGACTCTCGGAATGGTGTATGGAAAAGAAAAACCAATATATTAGTTACAGCCCAAATAAATACTAATACAAAAGATATATATTCTGATTTTCTAACTGTAAACAGCAACTTTACCGTAGACCCAACCTTTTTGTAAGATCCTACACCTGCAATTGTAACAAAATGCTGAACAAGTCAAACAAAAGCAATTATAAAGTAAAAACAAAGTCCATACCCTAAATATATAAAATTAACACAAAACAACAGTTTTTACTAATAAATGCCAACAAAAACTACATTAATAGACTAAAACTGGAAACAATAAGTAACAGAATTTAACAGCGAACAACAAGTGCAATTAAAATAAACAAAGCAACAACAAAAACCTACATGCTAAATAAATCAAATATACCTTCAAACCTTGTTTCAGGAGTCCAGATGCTGCATTCCGTCTATCATCAACATCTTGACTCGCAGGATGTATGAAAAAGAGAAAAAATATGTAAGTGACGGTCCAAACTAAAACATATACCAACAGTTGTATTTTCAAACAGTAAACAGTTACCTGCCCTTACACCTCACCCTTCCTGAGATTGAAACACAAAAAACAGCATTATACATGACAACAGTAAAAGACTACAAAGGGTAAATTCAAACAAAAACTATATAAAAAGACTTAAACTAACAACATAAATTTAGAGAATTCAACACCAAAAACAAAACAAGTGCAACTAACACAAACAAAGCAACAAAAAAACTACATGCTTAAGAAATCAAAAATACCTTCAAACCTTGTTTCAGGATTCCAGATGCTGCATTCAGTCTATCATCAACCTCTTCCAGACTCTCAGCATTTTGTATGAAAAAGGGAAAAACAATATGTAAGTGACAGTCCATACTAAACATATACAAACATTTGTATTTTCAAACAGTAAACAGTTACCTGCCCTTACACGTCACCTTTCCTGAGGCCTAAACACAAAAAAGCAGCATTATACATGACAACAGTAAAAGACTACAAAGTAAAACTAATAAATTCAAACAAAAACTACATAAATAGACTAAAACTAGAAACAAATTAACAGAATTCAACACCAAAAACAAACAAGTGCAACTAACACAAACAAAGCAACAACAAAAAAATACATGCTTAAGAAATCAAATATACCTTCAAACCTTTCAGGAGTCCAGATGCTGCATCCCGTCTTACATCAACCTCTTCCAGACTCAAAAGATGGTTTGTGTGAAATAAAAAATATTTGAATGACATCCTAAAATTAAAACATTATACAAACATTTGTATCGTCAAACAGTAAACAGTTACCTGCCCTTACACCTCACCTTTCCCGAGACTGAAACATATAAAAAGCATTATACATAACATGCTTACAAAGTCTACAGTAAAATACTAGAATTCGAAACCAAAAAATCAACAGCAGAAAAAAACAAGTGCAACAAACAACAAAAGCAACATAAAAACTTCATGCTAAAGACTTTAAATATACCCTCAAACCTGCTTTCACGAGTCCAGTTGCTGCATTCCATCTGCCATGAACCTCAGTCAGACTCTCGGAATGGTGTATGGAAAAGAAAAACCAATATATTAGTTACAGCCCAAATAAATACTAATACAAAAGATATATTCTGATTTTCTAACTGTAAATAGCAATTTACCATAGACCTCACCTTTCTAATAGACCCTTCACACCTGCAATTGTAACTTAATAATGAACAAAATCAAACTAAAGCAATAATAAACTAAAAGCAAAGTCTATACCCTAAACATATAATCAACACAAAACAACAGTATAACAAATAAATGCCAACAAAAGCTACATTAATAGACTAAAACTGGAAACAACAAAGTAACAGAATTCAACAACAAACAACAAGTGCAACTTATACAAACAGAGCAACAAAAAAACTACATGCTTAAGAAATCAAATATACCTTCAAACCTTTCAGGAGTCCAGATGCTGCATCCCGTCCTATTCAACCTTTTCCAGACTCTCAGGATGGTGTTTGAGAAATAAAAAAAAAATTCTAATGACATCCTAAATTAAAACATATACAAACATTTGTATTTTCAAACAGTAAACAGTTACCTGCCCTTACACCTCACCTTTCCTGAGACTGAAACAAATAAAAACAACATTAAACATAACATGCTTACAAAATCTACAGTAAAATACTAGAATTTGAAACAAAAAAAATCAACAGCAGAAACAAACAAACAAGTGCAACTAACAACAAAAGCAACATAAAAACTTCATGCTAAAGACTTTAAATATACCCTCAAACCTGCTTTCACGAGTCCAGTTGCTGCATTCTATCTGCCATGAACCTCTGTCAGACTCGGAATGGTGTATGGAAAAGAATCGAAAAACCAATATATTAGTTAGAGCCCAAATAAATACTAATACAAAAGATATATTCTGATTTTCTAACTGTAAACAGCAACTTTACCGTAGACCCAACCTTTTTGTAAGATCCTACACCTGTAATTGTAACTAAATGCTGAACAAATCAAACAAAAGCAATAATAAACTAAAAACAAAGTCCATACCCTAAATACAAGTATATAAAATAAACACAAAACAACAGTTTTTACAAATAAATGCCAAAAAAA
Organism: Cyclina sinensis; assembly: GCA_012932295.1. Classification (NCBI taxonomy): domain Eukaryota; kingdom Metazoa; phylum Mollusca; class Bivalvia; order Venerida; family Veneridae; genus Cyclina; species Cyclina sinensis. The sequence continues at coordinate 33,546,065 of JAAONU010000001.1, read as the reverse complement.
CTATATTAATAGACTAAAACTAGAAACAACAAAGTAACAGAATTTAACAGCGAACAACAAGTGCAACTAACACAAACAAAGCAACAAAAAAACTACATGCTAAAGAAATCAAATATACCTTCAAACCTTGTTTCAGGAGTCCAGATGCTGCATTCCGTCTATCATCAACCTCTTCCAGACTCTCCGGATGTTGTATGAAAAAGGAAAACAATATGTAAGTGACAGTCCATACTAAACATATACATACATTTGTTCTTTCAAACAGTAAACAGTTACCTGCCCTTACACCTAACCTTTCCTGATACTGAAACACAAATAAACAGCATTATACATGACAACAGTAAAAGACTAGAAACTATAAGAAATTCAAACTAAAACTACATAAATAGACTAAAACTATAAACTTGAAATAACAGAATTCAACACCAAAAACAAACAAGTGCAACTTGTACAAACAAAGCAACAAAAAACTACATGCTTAAAAAATCAAATACCTTCAAACCTTTCAGGAGTCCAGATGCTGCATCCCGTCTTACATCAACCTCTTCCAGACTCAAAGGATGGTTTGTGTGAAAGAAAAAATATTTGAATGACATCCTAAATTAAAACGTAATCAAACATTTGTATTTTCAAACAGTAAACAGTAGAAATCAACACCCAAATCAAACAAGTGCAACTAACTCAAAGCAACAAAAAATCTACATGCTTAAGAAATCAAATATACCTTCAAACCTTTCAGGACTCCAGATGCTGCATCCCGTCTTGCATCAACCTCTTCCAGACTCTTAGGATGGTGTATGGAAAAGAAAAAACAAATATATTAGTTACAGCCCAAATAAATACTAATACAAAAGATATATTCTGATTTTCTAACTGTAAACAGAAACTTTACCTTAGACCTCACCTTTTTTTAAGATCCTACAACTGCAATTGTAACATCATAATGAACAAAATCAAACAAAAGCAATAATAAACTAAAACCAAAGTCTAAACATATAATCAACACAAAACAACAGTATTACAAATAAATGCCAACAAACTACATTAATAGACTAAAACTTGCAACTTAAAGTAACAGAATTCAACAACAAACAACAAGTGCAACTAAAACAAAGCAACAAAAAACTACATGCTTAAGTAATCAAATATACCTTCAAACCTTTCAGGAGTCCAGATGCTGCATTCTGTCTTACATCAACCTCTTCCAGACTCTTAGGATGGTCAATAAAAAAGAGAAAAACATGTGACAGCTTAAATTTAATTTTATACAAAAGGTAGACTGATTTTCAAACTGTTGACAGCAACTTTACCTTAGTTTTCACCTATATTTAGACCTTACCCTCTGCAACTGTAACTTAAAAACCAGCAAAAAAAACACAAACAATCCATAGTGATACCCCAAACAAAAAAGCAACACAAAGCAACAGAATTACATATGCTAATATGCTAACAAAAACTCAACAGACTAGAACTAGAAACATAATAAATTAACACAACTCAACAGCAAAAACAACAGACACAATTAACACAACAAAAACAAGATCAGATGCATGCTAAAGAAATCAAATATACCTTAAAACCTTGTTTCAGGAGTCAAGCTGCGACATTCAGTCTTTTATCTACCCCTTCCAGACCCTAAATATGGTTTATGAAAAAAAAGGATATTAGTTACAGCCCAGATTAAACCTAAATCAAAAGATACAGTAAAATGCAACTTTACCTTAGACCACACCTTTTTTTAACACCTTACCCTCAGCAAGTTTAACATTATTACCAAAATCAAAATATAGCAATAATCAACTTAAACAAAGTCCAAACATCAAATATAATAAAATCAACACAAAGTAACAATATAATATCAACACAAAATTAATGAACAACAAAAAAAGTACCCCCCCCCTTAAAAAACAACAACAAAAAAACAACAACAAAAAAAACAAAACAAACAAACAAAACAAAAAACAACAACAAGTGCAACTAGAACAATAAAGCAACATAAGCTACATGCTGAAGAAATGAAATATATACTTCACAACCTTGTTTCACGAGTTTGATACCTGAATTTCTTCTTCCTTCTAACTTTTGGCAACTCTTAAGAATAAGAGGTAAACAATTCGCATAAAATTCAGTCAAAAGTTTCTTATATGATTGCCTGATAGCCCCTTTAGACTTTAATGTTCTTTTTTATTTTAATTTTAATACCTGTAAACTTGAAAATAGTTGCTATGTTATATACCTGACAGAGTCTTGAATATAAATTTAGTTTCAAGAAACTTCAAATAAGGGCCAATTAAAACTTGCATTAAGTTCATTCAACAGTTATGTGACCTGGGTAATAGATACACCTGATAAGGCAGGCAGTACCTATGAGTAACACAGTGGACACAGCAGTAGTTCAGTTGTTCTTCAGTTATTGATTGAAGACTAATTTTGAAGAACAAGCCCCTGTGACCATGACCTTTGACCTATGGAAGCCAAAATTAGAAGAGTCATTCTTAAGTCTTTAAAGTTGCTAACTTAAATTTTTCTGCAGTAATATTTACGAAAACCTGTTTTTTTCAAAGTGTAGGCCCCTGTGAGCCAGACCTCTGACAAAGAAAGCCTGAAATCAAAATAGTTTATCTACACATGCTCATCAATCCTATAAAACTTGAGAGGTCTCAGTTCAGTTGGTTTTGAGTTACTGGTAGTGATTCAAAACCCTTTTTAAAAAGAATATTTTAGTTACATGTTTAAAATTTTGAGAGATAGCCAAGGTTTGACACAAATATTGACAGATGTGTAAGTCCCATCATTGTTCAAGGTATTACATAATTCTAAACAACTGTCTGTTAGAGTTCTGTTTTCCTACTTCAGTGTTACTTATTTCATTTTTGAAAAACTGAATCTTAAGAAACTATCATTGATTAATCTTTTACCAACCATTTAACTAAATGATCTGAAGAAACTATCACTGATTAATCTTTTACCAACCATTTAACTAAATGATCTGAAGAAACTATCACTGATTAATCTTCTACCAACCATTAAACTAAACAACCTCAAGAAACTATCACTGATTAATCTTTTACCAACCATTTAACTAAATGACCTCAAGAAACTATCATTGACTAATCTTTTACCAACCATTTAACAACTACCTTAGAATTATTTCCTTTATGAGTCATGTCTTATGCATAAAACTTTTTTGTGTCCGTTTCATACAGATCTGATTAAGAGTAAGACTTTTTCAATGTCTGCAGTCACAAAAGTCAAAGTGGTTTATAAATTTACAATATTTGCAAACAGATTTGCCTACTTCAAAATTTCAACAGTTTCATTTCCTTTAAAGGCAAACAACTAGTACATATTTTTTCAGAATGTCATAACTGGTAAACTGTAAGTTAATTTAAAAAAAAAAATTCTACACACTTCTGCTCATTCCAACTACGTATTGTTCAATTATTTAGAAATTCTTCTTTTCATGTCGAGATCCTTCACTGAGATAAAAGAAAATATATTTTCATGCATTTATCAATCACATTATTACACAAACCTTGGTCTTCGTGAGTTTGTATTCTGTATCCAACATTAAACATCTGCTGTATTTCTTCTTTCTATCTCCAACGTTATTGAGATGCTTAGGAATACCTATGGAAAGAAGAATAAACAACATGAATAAAAAAGTACTGGACTATTGCAAGCAATATTACTGCTTACAATCTTTAACTTTAAGTACTTCCACACTACTTTTAAGCTTTTGAAAAAAAATGTTATTAAGTTTAAAGAAGCTCCAGTATGATTTGAGTGATAACAGTCTTACAATGGGGGGGGGGGGACATTAGTGGATTATCTACCCTGAATACTCTGATATTACATTGGTCCTTCCATTTGGATTCCTCTGCTTTTATCCCTATTTTCTCTTTTGGTATGGTGATAACAACTTTCTATCTTCTTCAAACATTTTCCCAAAATTTAGCTTTAACACTAAGTTATTACAACATCATGAATTTCTTGATAGACAGAAAGATGTAAAAATCTGTTAGAGATGAAGAATGAATAATAACTGGTAAGTATAATCTTTCATTTTGCTTTAAATTTATTGTTTTATGAAGGCAGCCACTAAACTTTCTCAGTTATTGAAAGAATGGATAGACAGACAAATATATGGATGATGAGTAAAAAATCTTTTTTAATAATTAGAACTATTGCCGAAGTACAAGTATATCAGATTCAATTCAGCGAGCATTTAATATTTTACCTTTGCTTTGGATAGCTGAAAAGGACAGGAAGGTAGACCAAAAGAAAGGAGGGAGAGGAATTACATAGCAGATAAACTGCACTGGCAGATGGACATGAGGATGAATGGTGTAATTACTTATATAACATCTCCTCAAGGGGCATAAATGAAAGAAAAGAGGAAAAAAAAGAATGCAAGAATGGGAAATGGTAATGCAGAAGGAAAAGCAATAGGAGAGAAAGTAGATTAAGAAGAAAGGGAGAAAGGCAGAACTGAAAGAAAAAAGGAGTGAAGAATATATAGAAAATCAGAGGCAAGAGGGACATAAAAATGAAGGAAAGAAAAACAAATTAAAGGGAAAAAAAGAATGAAAGAAACAAGGGACAAAAAGGAACATTCAAGGAAGGAATGGAGACAAAGATAGAAAAAGAAGGAAAACACAAAAGGAAAAGAAATGAAGAAAAAGATGTAAACAAGTATAGAAAGAAAGAGAACTGGAAAATGGAAAAATAGCTAGAGTCATCAGGAAAAAAAGAAAAGAGGGAGATCAGAAAAGGAAGGAAAAGAGAAAAATAAGAAAGGATTGTAAAAAAAGACAATGAAGAAAAAGGAAAGAAAGAAGATAAGGTGAGAAAAACACTGCTTAGTAAAAATCAAGTATACAAGAGATAACAAAATGAAGAAAACAAATGAAAGAATGATACAGAAAGAAAAAGAATAATTAAGTCAGAAAAAATATAGGAACAATAAAAGACAGAAAATTGAAATAAATGGATAAATATGTTAAGAGGAGTTTTTAAGGAAGATGATGGAAAGTGTAACAAGAACATACAATAGTTTGATGAAAATACAGAATAAAAAGAAGGACTATATATAAAAGACAGAAAAATAGACAGACAGAATGAAGAAACTAGATAAATAAGAACTTTTAATAAAACAAAAAATAAAAAAAATTCATGCAATAACATTCAACAGAAAAATAGAATCACTGAATAAGAAATTTAGAAATTTATAAAAACATAATAAAAACAGACAGAAAGATAAAAGATACAAAGAATGCTAAAAAAAGAAAGAAAGACAAAAACAGGCACAAAGGGAGAAAAATATTAACATATAAAACACAGATAGAAAGAAGAAAAAAGAAAGACTTGATATGTTGAAGAAATGACAATACAGTGAGAGAAGTTTAATGCAAGAAATAGAGGATAAATAAAGTAACAAAGATGCATGGAAAGAAAGAAGAAAAGAAAGAATGGTAGATAGAAAAAATAGGGGATGAAAAGGAAAAAAAAACAAAGAAAATAAGATAGAAAAAGAGAAAATGAGAAAAAAATGGAAAAGTAATGTATAATCTGTATTTATAATATGCTGAAAGGAAAAAGATATAAGAGAGAAACTAGATTAAGAAGAGGAAGGGAGGAAGAAGTGACAGAAGAAAGAAAGGAAAAAAGCTATAATGACTATAATATATGTAAGACAAATTAGATTAGTAAGAGGAGATAAAAAAGAATTAAAGAACAAACGGAAAAAAAAGGTAGAAAGAGATAAAAAATAAGAAAGGATTGTAAAAAAAAGATGAAGAAGAAAGAAGATAAAGTGGGAAATATACTACCTGGAAAAAATCTATAAAAGGGAAAATAAAATGAAGAAAACAACAAAGGATAGAAAAATACAGAAAGAAAAAAAAGTATGATTTAGAGAAAAAACTAGAGGAACAATGATAGGAACATATAAAGAAGGAATGAGAACACAGATGTATGGAAAGAAAGACTGACAGAAAGAAAAAGATGAGAGAAACAGAGAAAATAAGAAAAAAAGAGAATAAAGAACGGAGAAATTATATATAATCCATATTTTAGCATAAAACTTCAAGAAACACTAATGTAGTGCATAAATCATGAAATATCAGCAGATATATAATCAAGTGTAATGGTTCAAAGGAATTCTTATCACAGTTTAAATTCTTAAGATTATGTCATATTTTTGTTCTAGCAGACAAAAGTGTAGACCTTTTTTCAGCAGAGAAGTGGAAAGCGCAGACATTTAATCCTTTTTAAGTTAGTTCTCAGTAATAAATCAGTTTATTAGAAATATAATGGGACAAATGACACGTGTATAAACACCAGAATCAAACAAGTTTATTTAAGTTTCAGAAGGAGAGGATTGGACAGCTTACTTGTATATCCTGATCACTAACAGACATGTCCTGTAACCAAGGTTCTAATGACAGCATCTTCTTTGAGAGGTGAAGAATAACACCCAAAGAACAGTTGGTTATCGTTGTCATCTGTACCTGCCATGTCAAGGTCATACCTTTGCCTTGATCTGAAAGATATTAACAAAATCTATAGATAATGACTGGAATAAATAAAAAATACCAAAGAAGGAAAGAAAGAACAAAACAGAAAATAAAAAGGAAGGAATGAAGTAAGGAATGAAGGAAGGAAAGAAAAAAGTTAGGTAAACAGTGAATTGAAAGTAAGGAGGAATTAAAACAGAAAACAGGGAAACAGAATGTGAAAAGAAATAAATGAAGGAAAGAAAGAAAGAAGATAATATATCATGTAAGTTTAGTTCAGACAGTAAAATCTCAGTTCCAGTTGAAAAATAATCAACTGTCTGCATTGCTTCATAGGAATGACAAGCTTTGAATTTCTGTTTGCAGTTAACTTGAAATAAATGTCCAAGACCCGATTTATTTTAGCAAACTTCAAAAGAATGTAGACCTATTCACCCAAGAAGTGAAAGGCGCAGACATCATGTCATGTTTCTATTATAAATAAGTTCTCTTAAAAGTTGTAAAACTCTGAGCTCAATCGAACAGTCACAGGCAGCAATAACAATTTCACATAAAACTGTAAAGTATATCATAAAATCAGCTTACCTTCACTAGGAAGTAGAATCAGTCGAGTCCTCTGCCAGCACCATTAAAAAAGCCCGCCATACGCCTCGGAACAATTGGAAAGGCACTAAACTACTGTTGAGTTGGGAAGAAAGCTCACGACTGAAAATTGTATTGTGTGACCTTCCTTTTATAGTGAGCGAAAAAGCAACAAGCATGAAAAAAGCCTGCAAGACATTCACGTAAATCTACGTCAGCTATGATCGTAACAACTCGACTATTTCCGTATATGCAGTTAAACGCTGTGCGTAGATTTCCGTAATCTGTTGTGGTCATGATCCGAGGGATGCAAGCTACAAAAATGGGCGCAGCTAAACGTCATGAAGGGGTGCACGTGGTTGGGGCCTTAGAAAAGGGGAAACCATTAAGGAAAATGGACAGTATTTCTTTCTAGCTCTTTCAGTCTTTCTTTCTTTCGATCATTCTTTTTTTACCTAAAAATGATGGAAACATGTCCTCAAAATTAAAACCTGCAGTGAGACAGGTTAAGCCAAGGGAAACACAACTGACACGCCTCCTTAGCTATTTTATAAGAAATACAATTAAATTCTTTTTTTTAAAGCTATAAAGAACTTACAGTTTTTATAATTACCATCATATAATAGAAAAATGGGCAAGAGCTGTTGGCAATTTGTTACATGCCGGAGATAAATTCCATATTCTAAGAGGAAAATGGTGCATTTTGACATGTATCTCGATCTAAAAATAGGCCTGACTATACAACTATATAGATACATAAATTGTTGTTGTTGTTGATGATATAATTTTGCTGCGGCTTGCTCTTACTGAAACACAACATCTCTATTTTAGTTCTAAGACAAAGTCTTTCTTCTGAAACTTGGAATTTTTCTTTGAAAAAAAAATCATGTCAGTAATCATCATCATCATCGTTAACTTATATGACACATGACACGTTCTTCATAAAAGTTCTTTCCTCTTTTACATAATTGCAGATTATAACTATAACGTAACGACTACATATTGCTTTGTCGAAATACGCAGCGTAACATATGTATAAATTAATAAGTAACTAAAATAAAGGAGAAAAGATATCACTGTAAAATTGTCCTTCTGTCAAACAATTTGAAACAAAAGGGCATTAAATATTGATGGGTGAAACTAATGCATTGCTCAGGGGTACATGTATATAAGCTAATTGTGTTTTCCAGTATGTAGTACATGTATATAGTGTGAATGTTAACGTCCCCTTTTTCGCGAGTTTTTGTTAATTTTATCGTGAGAACTGTTTACAGCAGGTAGTTGTTTTTTTCCCGCGGGCTATTTTCCTATTTCACTGCGCTTCTCTCGTGCGTGCAGACTGATTGTATTTGGCGGGTAATTACTTTTGCAATTTTTCTTAAAACTACATCTTTTCGAAAAAGAAAAAAATCTTTTTATGCCCCCACCACTTTGGGCGGGGTGCGGGGGGGGGGGAGTAATATAGATTTGCACTTGTCCGTCCGTCCGGCTGTTACGCTGTCCCGCTGCCCGGACGTAGACCGGTTTGTGTCGCGTGTAACTCCAAACGTATAGCTGGTAGAGCCATGAAACTTTCTAAGAATAGATGTCAGTATGTGAACTTACGCACCTGGGTATTTTGACGCAAATTTATTAGAGATCGGCAGAGTTATGCCTCCTCATTATGCAAAAAATAGCATTTTCAGTTTTGTGTCGCGTGTAGCTCCAAACAAATAACTGCTAGGGCGATGAAACTTTCTAAGAATAGTTGTCAGGCTTTATAACACTGGGGGCTGACGATGTCAAACCGCGAGCCGTTTTGTTACGAAGACAGGTAATGGTTTCGTTGTGAGTATTTGTTTACAACTAGCGTGACATGCATGTGCGGTATACACATTTGAATATATTTTGCTGTTTTTTCGGTGTGGATCTTCGGAGAGTTACAGAGAAATGGTGAGTTAATGAGTATGTTATGTTCGTGTATGCCATATATGCGACATTTTGTTTTTTATTAAATATTTTTGTGTTTATTAGTGTGTAATTACTATGTGTTACATAAAAATCCTTGTTTATTTGCAAAACGGTATAAAAGAAAAATACAATAATCTAAGAAAGAGTCACTTGTCTAGATATCAATGAATATTTGTTCCTGCTACAATAAGATGTCTCTGTTATTACGAATACATTATTAAAATCGGCAATTTACTACATTTTTTTGTGTCTGTGTTTCGCACAGAGTGTGTCTAGGTTTTCGTACGAAGTACAACAAAATAGTATGTGTTTCGTTACAAAGTCGATTTTCTTTTTTTTCAGAATCTTATGTGCAGCTATTGTGACTTTACATTTGAGAACATAAAAGACAGTGTGTCATTGTGTTGAGGATCACCCGGCAGAAAAGGTGCCCTACATCCTTGTCAGTGTTGTTATTAACATCCTGAAAAATATAACAGCACACATTTAAACTGTGACATAATACCGATGAGAACTCTAAATGTATCTGTTGATAAGCAAACGAAATAGTACTACTAAAAATGCTCACTTTTCTCAAAAACAGATCTGGCATCTCCGGATCAAGAAATTTTAGCCAAAGGCAACATGCGGCCAGATACCGAAATAACGAGCCGCATAGCGGTGTGTGGGGGTAGACGCAGGAAGGGGGATCTTCCTCAAGAAAGTTGTGTTATATGTTTGTGTACCGGGGCTATAAATTGTACCAATAAATTTCTTGGGTAGAACCAGTACTTCGTCTCCGGTTTTGATCGAACCAGAGTCCGCAGCACTGACTGGATTGCTTGGTTTATGAACTGGCGCAATGATAGCCCAGATAATCCTATTACCATATATTTAATTATTGTCTCATCACATTCGCTGCAAGTTATGTCTTCATCAACAAAAGAAATGTTTAGCCAGTCCATGCAGTCACCTACGCTCCCTCAGCAGCTAAGTGAATACACTACCGTTCTCTATCTATTTACCGTTACTTCACACCGCTGCTTTAATAAGAGTAGATTTATGATATTGACCTTTACAATGAACTTTAAAAAAACCAATGAAAGTGCACCAATATCCCCAAAACCGAAAAATCTTTAAACCATTTTTCACTGGTTTAAACGATCATGTGATTCCAAAATTTATAAATAGACGGGTGTTTTCTGACAATTTTGTAAACACATTTCAACTACGCGTTTACGTAAACATCTTAATACAGAAATTAAACGTCTAAAAACAACTTTACCATATCATTTTCATAGTTTTACTGGTTTATTTACGTATACATATTAAAAACACTTTGAAAAGTGAAATACGTAATTTTAGCAGAGGTAAGAAAGTGAAACATTCGACCGATGCGCAAGAGAGTAGCAGTCACCCATTTGAAAACAAAGAAATGCAGACTGTCTACAGCCAAACTAAGTGATGATATACGAGTTTATAAGGCCTCAGCATCAAATCGAAGTTGAAATAAATCAAAAAGAATTATGATTAACTCGCATTGAATTAAATAATTAAAGACCTATACATCAAAAGATGTATGCTTAATCATTGCAAAAAGTTATCAAGACGAATGCTTTTAAGTGAAACTTAGACGAGACTGAATCAACTTTCCTTAATGATAAACACAACAAATTAAAAAAAAAAACTATATTAAAGGTTAGCACACATGTATAATCTAATGGCTGCAGAAGAAACCCTAGACGTATTCTGTTGATGTCTTCAATAGAAAACACATACACCTTCAGTTGAAAACCCATACCTAATGCAGTGACTTCGAGAGAAAACCCATACTCATTTCTTATAAACACGACCGAGTATTTAAGGCAAGTTTTGTAGGAATAGAGGCATAAAATCAAATGAAAAACATGTACAGTCCAAAAACATGTTGAACTCGTGTTTAAAAGCTGAAAGTGTAAGCAAAATAATTACATTTAATAACAGATGCTTGTGTTTTCCATGAATTTGCTGTATAAAACCACACATTCAAAAAGAAACTGTCTGATTTTAATCAACTTACGGCTAAACAATTGCAAATTAGTCACATGTTTGCTTTGCTAACAAATGGTAAAGATTTACAGCTTACGTTTCACACAAATACTCTTACCTTTATATGAAAAATTTCAGTAAACACAGGCGTGTGTGAGGCGTGTGTGTAAACAAATACTCACGACGAAACCATTACCTGTCTTCGTAACAAAACGGCTCGCGGTTTGACATCGTCAGCCCCCAGTGTATAACAAACAGTAGAAAAATCTGTAGCCTTGGTAACCTTGTCCCCAGTAAAAGGTAGAGGTTCATGGGTATGCATATTACCAAAATATTTAAAATATTGGTCAATAAGTACTGGCTTTATAACAGAAATAAGAAAAATCTATTTTAACCTCGGTGACCTTGGCCCTAGTGACCTCAAACCCCACCCAGTGGTAGAGGTTCAGACAAGGTACCTACATACCGAATGTATAAGATATTAGTCAATAAATAAAGGCTTCATAACGAAAAGTAAAACCTTGTTGATATTGCAGAGCTCACATTTTTCTTCTGATCTTAATGAATATTAGTCAGAATTATGATGAATTGATGAATTATTGAAGTAATATGAAACTGGGTAATGTGGGGCCAGAAACTAGGCCAATAATAGGAAAACAATACAAATATTCAGAGGTCACATTTTTTATCCGAACTCAATGAAAATTAGTAAGGAAGCTTGCCTTGATGAATTTGTTCTGTGGCCATGTATTCCTTTGGACCTCGTACCACACATTTCAGGTGGGCAACCTATCGCCACTTGGTCCCATTGTTTCCGTATTGATATTGTGAGGTCAAAAAATGTCAAATGGTGTTGACTTTGCTGTTTGAATTAACTGGTGTGCACCTTTGTCTCAGGTGAGCAATATATGGCCATTTTGTCCCTCTTGCTCTTAAATGGTAGTTATCAGGTGAGCGATATAGGGCAATTATGGCCCTCCTGTTTATGAATAATTGTTTATATTTTCACAAAAACTTGCTGGCTGAATTTTATAAACATGGTTATTCTGTTGCTTCTAATTCTATCATAAAAGTATCTTTATTTGTATCAGTGTTATTTTTGAAAGAAAGAAAGACCTAACGAAGTCTTTGCCATTTTTAAGAAATATTTTTACTCTTGAATAAAGCAGTGTTCCTCAGCTTTTAAGTGAAACTTAGACGAGACTGAATCAACTTTCCTTAATGATAAACACAACAAATTAAAAAAAAACTATATTAAAGGTTAGCACACATGTATAATCTAATGGCTGCAGAAGAAACCCTAGACGTATTCTGTTGATGTCTTCAATAGAAAACACATACACCTTCAGTTGAAAACCCATACCTAATGCAGTGACTTCGAGAGAAAACCCATACTCATTTCTTATAAACACGACCGAGTATTTAAGGCAAGTTTTGTAGGAATAGAGGCATAAAATCAAATGAAAAACATGTACAGTCCAAAAACATGTTGAACTCGTGTTTAAAAGCTGAAAGTGTAAGCAAAATAATTACATTTAATAACAGATGCTTGTGTTTTCCATGAATTTGCTGTATAAAACCACACATTCAAAAAGAAACTGTCTGATTTTAATCAACTTACGGCTAAACAATTGCAAATTAGTCACATGTTTGCTTTGCTAACAAATGGTAAAGATTTACAGCTTACGTTTCACACAAATACTCTTACCTTTATATGAAAAATTTCAGTAAACACAGGCGTGTGTGAGGCGTGTGTGTAAACAAATACTCACGACGAAACCATTACCTGTCTTCGTAACAAAACGGCTCGCGGTTTGACATCGTCAGCCCCCAGTGTATAACAAACAGTAGAAAAATCTGTAGCCTTGGTAACCTTGTCCCCAGTAAAAGGTAGAGGTTCATGGGTATGCATATTACCAAAATATTTAAAATATTGGTCAATAAGTACTGGCTTTATAACAGAAATAAGAAAAATCTATTTTAACCTCGGTGACCTTGGCCCTAGTGACCTCAAACCCCACCCAGTGGTAGAGGTTCAGACAAGGTACCTACATACCGAATGTATAAGATATTAGTCAATAAATAAAGGCTTCATAACGAAAAGTAAAACCTTGTTGATATTGCAGAGCTCACATTTTTCTTCTGATCTTAATGAATATTAGTCAGAATTATGATGAATTGATGAATTATTGAAGTAATATGAAACTGGGTAATGTGGGGCCAGAAACTAGGCCAATAATAGGAAAACAATACAAATATTCAGAGGTCACATTTTTTATCCGAACTCAATGAAAATTAGTAAGGAAGCTTGCCTTGATGAATTTGTTCTGTGGCCATGTATTCCTTTGGACCTCGTACCACACATTTCAGGTGGGCAACCTATCGCCACTTGGTCCCATTGTTTCCGTATTGATATTGTGAGGTCAAAAAATGTCAAATGGTGTTGACTTTGCTGTTTGAATTAACTGGTGTGCACCTTTGTCTCAGGTGAGCAATATATGGCCATTTTGTCCCTCTTGCTCTTAAATGGTAGTTATCAGGTGAGCGATATAGGGCAATTATGGCCCTCCTGTTTATGAATAATTGTTTATATTTTCACAAAAACTTGCTGGCTGAATTTTATAAACATGGTTATTCTGTTGCTTCTAATTCTATCATAAAAGTATCTTTATTTGTATCAGTGTTATTTTTGAAAGAAAGAAAGACCTAACGAAGTCTTTGCCATTTTTAAGAAATATTTACACTCTTGAATAAAATAGTGCTCCTCAGCTTACTCATTTTGAAATAATCCGGTAGTTACCAAGATTAACAAGAGATATTTGTGAAACATATATGCCACCCCTAATGGCAATCAATAAATCATGTTACAAGGACTTCAACTCCTTTTACCTATTGACTTCAAAATCATCCCCCAAAACAAGCTTTATGTGCATTATCGAATGCTCATTTGGTATATAGGTACATTGCTTAGACTTCTATTTTTTGACGGGGTTTGAGGTCACTGGGGTCAAGACCAAGATCACAGAGGTTAAAATTAGATTCTTCTCAATAACGCCATAGTATTGTGTTCGCATTCGATTCAATTTCAACCAAACTTTCACAAAACATTTATAAACAATATATCGCTTTTTTTTACTGAAAAAAAAAACCTGATACCATTAGGGATTCCAAAGTTATGGCCCCTTAGCAAATGGACTTTGGTGAGCGATTTAAGGCCATCATGGTCATGTTATGAAACGTGACCAAAAAAATGTTTGGCAATAGTCTCAACACATGTTTTATTGGCAAATAGCTGTTTCCTGAATTCAATCAAGTACTTTTATCTGGCTGTCACATCGGTAAATCTTGATATTTAGTCATGTGACTGATTTTAGAAAAACACTATGCATAATTATTTTTTGTTTGTTTTTCATATACTTCCTTCTTATGTTTGTTTTATTTCGTTTGTGTTGATAATACCTCCGGGCAGCTCAAAGATTGCTGTTCAGTTGATTATCCTAAAAACTTTATAAGCCTTGTAAAGCAGCAAATTTCCTAATCATGACCTTAACACATGACCAAAAAAAACAATAAAAAGCTTTTTACTCTAGAGGGGTCATTATTGCATCCCGTGTGTACCTCATACTTTGTTTCAGCCACACAAGTGTATTTCTTTTTAAGTAACAGCTTTCAACTTCATAAAATTACTGAGCGTTATGAATAGATGGCCCATATTGTTTTGTTGAATTTCATTTGAAGTTTAAAGTACATCCACTCATTTGACCAATGGTCTTTAACCTTCGAAGTTTATCTGGCTTCAATGGTAAAATGATTGTTTCTGTAATTTAACTGTATGTAAGCTATAGCTTTCAACATATCGAATTGTTCATGACTCCAATGATCAAGGTCTTTAACCTTCAGAATAAATCTCGCTACAGTGGTAAAATAATTGTTTTTGTAGTGAGTCAATTTGCTAAACAAATGTTGTTTCATCAAGGACTGTTTAGTTTTTAAACCTTTGCCTTTGTTCAGTACCGAACAACTTCAGTGCTTTCAGCGCTCTGATTTTTTATTATAAGATTATGCTTTTTAACTTGGTACAACATCCACTCATAATGCACGGACGTGCCTAAAGGCAAGATATCAGATTCTCAGATATTGTCGGGTCACTATGACAGTGCTGTAAAAAGTACGTACACCATAAATCATTTTGAACGCCGAACTTCTCCTAGAGTTTTGCATTGGTTAAATTGACATTTGACTGATTGATGGGGACTGAACAAATACAGCTAACTTACAATCTAAACGCACTTCTAAAAACCACATGAACTAGTGCATATATTGCAGATGAACAACTCTTCTATACAAAACAGCAAGTTATCATGAAACTGAAATGTCCCCAGTACGGGTTGATTAAAAATTCAAGGCCGAAATGAGGGATAATTCATACATACACAGAGAAATACAGATACAAACATTTTCATTTACAATGGTGGCTGCTTTAAAAACAATTTCATACAACAATGCAGAAGATTGAAAGTGAATTGCTCATTCTATTTCCCTATGAACACATTACAACTGTGTATGTCTTAGGTTTCCGTCGAAAATTAAATCGGTATAATTCTGTTTGGCAGGACTGTCCTTTCCCTTCGAAACCTTACCGACCCTTTCAATACCTTCTTCCAATAATAAACATCTATTCCTTTCCTGGATTCCCTATGAGTAATTTGTCATGGACAGTGGTACCGACGATGGTCGGAATTTGGACCTTCCGGTCATGAGTGGACAATACATGGTCGCGCAATTACCGCTGAAAATACAATAAAGCAAGTCACGAGAATTGCCTTGTAACAAATTATATATACGCCTGTGTAATTGTGAAATTTGGTTAGATCAATGTCGGATCAATGTCGGATTCTTATCATAATTGTTGTTATTTAAACTTGCATATGGCCTCGCGCCGGCATCTCTTCTGAATATACACATCGATGGTGTACTTGCAATACATACAGTTGCATAATATTTATTGACTATCATTATATGATACATTTAAAATATTCTGATTTCGGAATTCTGCATTAATTTTATATAAAGAGGGTATCTACCAGTATTGGCAACAGGTAACTCTATTTGTTAACATTTTTATTTATATGCAGAGACAAGAACATATTTTATGAAGAAAAGTAAAAAAAAAAAAAAAAAAAAAAAAAAAAAAAAATCAACAACAAAAACAACAACAACAACAAACACGCAACAACCGGGCACAATCTAATTTTGCAATACATATAACCACTTGCGGGGTGAAAAATGTAAATTTACAATGTTTTTATAATTAAAAGAAAGACTGAATTTGCATTTCTTGTCTTCATACACATTGAAGAGACGAAAATGTAAATTTGTTTGACCTATGCAAGTCTCAACGAAATATTGAATTGCAAAGGCAGATTTTTAAGATGGTTTTAAACGATTATTGATGACATTTTGCTTATATAATACCGAAAATGCAACTATCATATTCATATATAAACACCTTATGTTTTCAAGATCATATCTTGTATGAACGTTCCATATTTTCATATAAAATCCAAAAACTTAGTTTCTAGGATTAGTCAAAAAACCTAAAAAACCACAGATGCAAACTCCTTTATAAAAGTAATACACTGTTTAATCACGCGGCATGCCAACATTTTGTCCAAAAACTGAATGGCCAGTAAACATCCTAACTAGACGTCAACAGTATATTAAAAGTGACAATTTCAGTATCAAAGAAAAGGTTTTACTTATTATAATTTTTTTTTGTATGTGTTGAAGAAATCCTGATTTTTTTCGGTAGTCAACATACAGATATGCTGATAATTCTTTGCCACACAGATGGTTTTCTTCTTTGCAAAAAAAAAAAAAACTCATATCATTTCTGGTACAATTTTGTTAAGTAAGGCACGTATCACTTTTTAGACGAATGAATGCTCTATTGCATTGTACAAATTGTTTTCACCCTTTTTTTAAGACATAAAACAAACGAGATTTTGCGAGATCTTATCCAGCTGTCGTGAGATTTTTTTTTGCAACTTAGATAAATAGCCAATCTGTGGTACTTTAGGTCTTTGGTTCAGTATTGGGTAAAACTGCTTGGGGTAGATGTTAATTTTTACCCACCGCCGAAAAGGAGGCTGGGGATATGGTAAAAGTCTCCGTCCGGCCTTCATGCAGTTCGTCCGTCCTTCCGTCCCATGTTTTTTTTGTCCGGAGCATAATTCAAAAAGTATTTGAGATATCAATTTGAAACTTTTTTTTTTTTTTTTTTTTTTTTGGCAAAAACCCATTTATTAGCCTCGTCATAGGTTACATGGGGTCGAGGCCATCCCCATGGCACCTTACAATATAATATAATATATGCTATAACTAAAATGAATAACAAAGGCATTTGAATGACAAGATACAAAATCATAAATAAAAATAATTATGACATATTGTCAAAAATGAGTAGCCTTATTTCCTTTGTGTTGAACTTATAGTGACAAAGATATGTACAAATAAACAATGGTGTATAAAAAAAATAGACACATAATGCAGATGTTTGACTGTGATCCTTTTCTGAAACGTATCGTTAATTTTTGCACAAAAAATAAAATAAATGGTTGTACTTAATTATTCAACTTCTTTTTTTTCATTTATATTGTTATTGAAAGTAGGTACCTTATCATGTATTTTCGGTAAAAGATCTTACAACTGACCAGTAGCTCAATAGTTTATCTGTTGTTGTTGTAGATTTATACATATCCCACGCTAATTTTAAGCTATTCTGGAAACCTTTTATGCTTGGATTTGTTTTATTAATCTTGCATAAAAATACGTATCTCTTATATTCTAATATTAATATGTCTAGATCATATTTATTGTTTTCTGAGCCTAATAGAACTTTTAATTTTGTAATCAAACAATTATACCCAATTTCAACTAATTTATCAGATATATAATGTTTTATTCTACTTAAATCTCGACATTCCCAAAATAAATGACTTAATGTTTCTTCTCGTTTCTTACAAAAGGTACACAAATTATTATCTTTAATACTCATTTTATGTAAAAGAGAATTTGTTGGCAGTATTCTATGTAGTATTCTTGTTTGTAGCCACTGAATATAAGAATCTTTAGTACATTTAAATACTCGGTTATAAATATTTTTCCAATCAATAGTTTCATTAATAAATTCATCATTCCATTTTTTCTGACTTGTAGGTATATCTTCATTATTACTTATCGTTTTATAAACAAACTGATTTGTGTTTTGTTTCAACAATAGTGGTTTTAGGTAACAGTTCATACATGGATTGTTGTATTCAGCACCTAAGCTATACTCTACAGGGAATTTTAATGTTTTTATGAATGATGTTAGTGATTTTTGTAATCCCATTATATTTAGAAAATTTAGTTTTTTCCCAATAACCTGTTCTAAGTATTTAATGCCAACAAAAACCCCTCTCCTATCAATAACATCTTTAACATATCTTATACCTCTATTAAATAGTTCAGGCAAATATATATTTTGTTTATTAATGAGGAAAGAGCTATTATAGAATAGGGGCAAGTCAAGTAGTTCTTCTGTTGTTTCAATTTTATATTTATTTATATAACATTTATAAGCTACTAATACATCTTTCCAAAAGTCATTTTTTAATCTTGGTATAATTGCTTCACAGTACATTGATCCTACACATAATAATTTATCAATGTTAAACATTACTTTTACTAATTTATAGCATTTGCTATCTCCATGTAGAATATAATTTCTTATCCATTTTACTTTAAGACTATATATAAAACTTGTAATATCTACCATTTTTAAACCACCCTCTGTGTAATCTTTAATAACTATTGACTGTTTTATTTTAGCTTTTCCGTCCCACATAATATCGACGAGGCATTTTGAAAGTTTATTTAAAAAATCCTTCCTTGGGTTAGGCAAGCTAAAAAATAAATGCGTTAGGAGTGGTAATAACAACGACTTTATAACAACTATTCTTCCCAGTGGAGTTAACCTCCGCCGTTTCCAGTATTGTATGAACTTATTTATTTTTATTATTTTACCGTCGAAATTTAGGCTCAACATGTTATTTAGATTAACATCAAATACCATACCTAACATTTTAAATTGAGTTTCACCCCATGATAGTTTCCAGCGAGTTTTAATTGATCTTGTACTATATTTAAGAGAACCAATCCAAATAACTTTAGTTTTGTCAAAGTTAACTTTTAATCCAGATATAAATGAGAAATAATTGAGGGTATCAAGAGCAGTATCTAAAGATTTTTTGCTTCCGTCTAGTAACAATGATGTGTCATCTGCAAATTGAGCTATTTTATATTCTTCCTCTTCAATTTTTATTCCTTTAATATCTGAGCTATTTCTAATCTTTATGGCCAAAATCTCTGCACATAATATGAAAATATACGGTGAAATTGGATCCCCTTGTCTACAACCCCTGCCAACTTCGAAAAATTCTGAATTAAAACCATTTATTTGTACACAAACTTCAGTATTATACAGAAAAAGTCTTATCCATTTTCTGATCATATACCCAAAATTGTAGAATAGCATAGTTTCTTCAATAAAATCAAAAGATAAAGAGTCAAAAGCTTTTTCAAAATCTATTAGCATTACTAAACCTGGAATTTTGTTATTTTCAGTAAAATTCATTATATCATACAATAAACGTGTATTTTCACCAATGTATCTACCTTTTATAAAACCTGTCTGATCCTTTGAAACTAGAGAGTTAAGAACAGTTTTTAGTCTATTTGCAATACTTCCGGTTGCCAGTTTATAAACAACATTTAATAATGTTATAGGTCTCCAGTTTTTTAAGTATTGTTTTGGCTTATTTTCTTTTGGAATACATGTTATTGTTCCTAATTTTATATTTCTTGAAAATTTTCCTCGCATAAAAGCATGATTTATAGACCTTAAAACAAACTTACCCATCTTACACCAAAACATTTTGTAAAAATTCACACTGAACCCATCACATCCTGGACTTTTGTCATTTTTCATATTTTTTAATGTTAAAGTAATTTCATCCAAAGTTAAAAGACCTTCTAGTTTGTCTGCCTGATCATTTTGTAGTTTGCTCATAGGGCAATTTTTTAAATAGTCTGTCAAATTAATTTTATCCACTAAATTTTGTTTTCTATACAGATTTTCATAATAATCACTAGTTTCTTTTAAAATTTCATTCTGTTCGTATATCTTACTTCCATCTTCCTTTTCTAAATAATGAATTGTTTTATTTATCACATGCTGTTTTTCTAAGGTGCAAAAATATTGAGTGACCTTTTCTCCATTATCGACCCAGTTTGATCTGGAACGTATAAAGGAACCTTTCAATTTAAAATCTCTTAATTCCTGGAGTCTATTTTGTAGTTCTAATAAATTTTCCTTATTTTCTTCTGTTAAGTTAGATTCTATATCTGCAATTTCTGATAATAATTGACTTTCATATGTTTTCCTTTCTTTAGATTTATGACTGGCATATGATATAGTTTTACCCCTAATTTCCATCAATAAAGTTTCTAAAAAAAGTTCATAATTTATAACAAAATGTATATTTTCATAATCTATTTTAAGTATATTTTCTAAATTATAAACTGGCAAACAGTACTGCATAATAATCTTATCAATTAGTTTATTTATAGATTCAACATACATCTTGTCATTTAATAGAGAATTATTAAACTTCCAAAAGCCTTTACCATGTCTAATTAATGAAAAATTTAAATTTAAAAGGACTGAAGAATGATCTGATTTATAGCTAATGTCTATGTTACACTCTATAACCTTATCAACTAATGTGTTGGAAATTAAAAAGAAATCTAATCTTCCTTGCTGTAGTGGATTTAATCTTCTCCATGTAAATTTCTTGATATTATCATGTAAAACTCTGAAAGGATCTACAAGAAATCTAGACTCCATTTTGTCCAATAAAAATTTTCTTGCCTTTACATGATGCGCAGTAGACCTATAATTATCATAATCAATTTGTGGATCAATGACAAGGTTATAATCTCCACACATTATCAAATTATTACAGGTACTATATGAATCAACAATTTTAAAAATATCACTAAAAAACGATGGACTATCAAAATTTGGTGCATATAAATTAAGTAATATAAAGTTAGTATCTTGAAATTTTAAATGCATAGATAAAAAAGATCCATTTCTGTCTGTATTTATGTCATTTATCTCTATATCTAAGTTTCTTTTAAATAATATTGCTACACCTTTTGCATTTGACTTTCCATGGCTAAAGAAACAGTTTCCATTCCACTCTGTATAAATTGTTTTCTCCATCTCTTGTGTAAAATGTGTCTCTTGCAAACATAAAATATCAACCTTCTTTTCTTTAAAAAAATCAAAAATATCAGTCCTCTTTCTTTGAGCTCTTAACCCCCGGCAGTTGTAAGAATATATACATAAATTATTCATCCTGACAATTTAATGCAAAAAAATATTCTCTCTATAATCTTTAAAAGATCACAACTAGAAGTACCAATCAGTATTTTTATACCTACACATGTTTTTTGTACAAAATATGCAAACATTAAAAACATGAATATCTTAAGTAAACATGTAACAGTTTTAAAGGACAACAGTCTATTAAAAAATATAAACATCTGCATAATAACAAGTGATGAAATAAATTTGATGGAGTCAAAGGTTTTACAAAAACAGAGGATTTGCAGTTTGACTAAGGATTATAATGTAGAAATATGGATATATTGATTAACATATCTTCCTTTCATATGTGATTGTTTTAACCCCAGTTTGAAAATACAATATGAGAGCTATTGGTTTTTATTTCTTTAGTGTGGTGTTAAATGTATTCATTCTAATTCTACTTAAATTGTGATATTTGAAACAATACTTAGGATGGTTTTATATTTAACATTTATAATAATCTATGAAAGTAAATAACAACACACTATTTATCTTCAAGGTTAGTTAATCACAAATGAAGAATTACCAATATACTGTTATTTTTTAACCATCCTGTACCCAGATGAAAACAGCAATATATAACTATATTTTATAAGACCCTAATATATGATATTATGTTTAATAATGAACTCAATAAAAATACAAATGTACACAATATTCTATTCAATATCAAGTATTCAGATAAAGTTCTGTTTAGTTATACAGTGTCTATTCTAGGACGCGCGATTGCGGGATTCACGCTATTTTTTCAAAGATCGCGCACATTTTTGAAACATGTGCGCGAAAATCGCGCATCCAAATCGGTAAACTCTTAATCGTAGAAGGTGAGACGAGGGGCGTGTCATAAGCAGTGAGACGAGAGCCGTGTAGTAACACCCCTTTTTGAATGTACAGCGTCTGCCGAAGTGGATTCAGTATCAAGATGGCGTTAGATGCACCACGTGTGTTTAAAACTTACCGGGCTGCTGAAGATTATATTAAATACTACGAAAAGCAAACTTGTGCTGCTTTTTCTAAATGGCACATGAGAAATCATGGAATGGAGCGTAAGAATTTTTCTCTTTGTTGTCTTTTCGTATTGTATCGCCTTCAAGTATCACCAGCAACTCGCCCCCATCCCATTTCGACCCCACTTCGATTTACTTACTATCTGACGAGGGTAAGCTGCACATTTCTGAAGCCATCTTGTTACTTTTCACATTAAATGGCGTTTAGTAGCTGATTTATGTCTATTTCCTTATTTAAGTTATATAACAATTTGATATTAATAAAAACCAGGTTTAGGAAAGCAAGATATCCTTATATTTAAAGATGATCATTAAATTTATTGATAAGGATAAGCAAATAACATAGTCGACTTGTCGTGCATGCTCTACAGCACACAGTTGCATAAAATCTAAAAAGCCTGAGGAAGAAATTTATGTAAACAAAAAGTTACAACAAGAAAAAACAGTTTTCTGCACAATGCATCTTTGTAAGTAAGTAAGTAAGTAAATTCTATATTTATAAAGGGTGGCTCATTTAGCTTATGCTAATCTTCCATGAGGCCCTCTCTGAGTGTACATATATATATTGTGTACATAACAGTCATAAAGAAATATTTAATGAGATAAAATGAAATACACAACAGAAAAATATGAAATGAATGTAAATGTTACATACATGTATATCGATAGTTTTTATCCAGTTGCTGCATTTTTAGCTCGGCTGTTTTGAAGAAACACCGCGGTATTGTGATAGCCCTGCTTGCGTCTGCGTTGTCTGCGTCATGCGAAAACTTTGACATTTTCAAATATCTCAGTCATTATTAAAGACATTTACTTCAAACTTGAAATAGTTGTTTACTATGACAAGAGGCATTTGTAGGACAGGTTACATAACTCTACGAACCATATTTTCACATTTATGCCCCTTTTTAACTTAGTAAATTTCTTCAAATAAAGCACCTACAGCCGAGCGTTGCACCCGTAGGCGGTGCTCTTGTTTTTTTAAAAGATTCTAACGAAGTGGACAATTTAACATCTTTAGGTAAACAATTCCAAAACCGGACCGGAATATTGTAAACTTTGTTTAAACAGTTCTGATTTTTGTTTAGGTATATGAAAATTTCCATCTGTGATTGATTGTAAAATTAAGGAATTTTTTGCCGGCTCTTTTTGCTTATACATGCTACATATGTATTCCGATAAAAGGCTATTTGCAGTTTTAAACATGAAACATGCATTTTGCTGAAACAGATGCTGACCAAACCGCTGTATTTCTAGAATCTTAAGAGACTGACTGAAATCCGAATAATTTGTTCCAAGAATAATTTTGCAAGCACGCTTCTGTAATCTTAAAATTTTATGAATATTTTTAGAAGTTGTATTTCCCCATATGCAACAATAGTCTAAATGTGGTTGAATGTAGGCTTTGTAGAAAAGCACTCTGTAATTAACATCGAGATATTCTTTATTTCTAGAAACTAGCCATATTATATAGGAAGATACTTTTTTACTTTGAAGTGCGAGTCCCATTTATGATCATCCTGTATATAGACGCCAAGAAGCTTTTCCTTCGGACTTTGTTTCAAAAATATATTATTATATAAAACAGTTATTTCATTATTGACTAAAAAGCGCCGGAGCTGTTGCGTAGCCACACGTCGGGTAAAAGTCGTGGAAATTTTTATTTTTTTCAAGGTCAGGGAATTGTGGGGTAATTTTGAATTTTTTTCAGGGAAATTTAAAAATACAGCAAATGTCCGGGAATTCAACTGTGATGTCAGGGAATATTGAAAAATGATGAGTCAACCGAAAAAAGAAAAATGATGAACATCAGTAACCAATAAACTGTAACATCTGTTACCAGTATTTATTTACCTATTTGTGTATAGAATTATGTAGAAACTTTCCTGTCATGGTGATTGCTTTGTTAAGAATAGATGGCCAGGGCAGCTTCTTCCTTTTGGTTTTGATGAAACAAAATAAATATGAATTTTTTGAGAAGCTGAAAGAGATTGAAAGGCAACTTAGGGCGACAAAATATGTCATGGAAATTTGAGATTTTGTCAGGAAAAAGTTAGGGAATTGTCAGGGAATTTTGTGTTCCCTGGCTTGTGGCAACCCTGACTTCAGTTTCATCAGTATAAAGTTTCATGCCATTTTCTTTGCATCATTTTTCCAAGGAATTCAGCATCACTTACTTTTCCTCACATATATTTAATTTTCACTGTTTATTTCTATTTCCCTGTCTATTCTCGACTTTTTGCAGGCCCTGCTTTTAGCGAAAAAGTCTGGGTCATATAGATGCACAGTCTGTAAGTTGTTGATGATGTTGATGTCTAACCAAGCAAAAATATGGAAGCTTATTTCGTCATAACCCTGTAATTGTGAATATGATAAGGGTCCATGAATATTTATAGTAAAAGGTCGGAAGTAACGGTGAAATAACGTAAATTGATACGATTCGTTTCTATATTAGTACAACAATATTATGTAAATTGGACCTTATGTGTATTTGTGGTGACATTAAAAACCATATTCAACATACTGATGAAGTGGATAAAAAAGACCCATATTTGCTCAGTATACTATCTATATAATTGCATGCATGCTTTTCACATATGGGGCCAGTTTCATAAAACGATAGTATTTTCTATTCATCATAATCTTATGACAGTTGTGGTCATCAATTTAATTTCCATTTCTTCATGCAATGAAATCCCTATGAAATTTGAAATATAAATAGATATCAAAAGAGAGGAAGTGCAGTGCAAAAGAAGCATAACTCTACTTTGATGATTTGTAGTAATCTCCCTTGTTATACTTAATTTCTCCTTGTCCTGAAAATAACTTGAAAAGTACTGAAGGGATTCCATATACTGTTGTATTAATATAAGAATGATTGGTATAGGAATTGAGGGGGAGTTTACCTGTGGGTGGCATAAGGGGTGAGGGGATGACCGGAGGTCTCTTTAAATGCATTTTATCCACAGTTGATGACCTCATTTTTGTAAAAGTATTGAGCAGAGTTAGCCTTATTTTGGTATAAGGAGTGAGGGGAGATGTCTTTGAATGCATTATATCCACAGTTGTTGACCTTATTTTGGTATAAGGAGTGATGAGAGGTCTGTTTAAATACAGTGTATCTACAGTGGATGACATTATTTTTGTATAAGTAGTGAGGGGAGGTGACCTTATTTTGTTATAAGGAATGAGGGGAGGTGTCTTTAAATCCATTATATCCACTGTTGATCACCTCATTTTGGTATAAGGAGTAAGGGGAGGTGTCTTTAAATCCATTATATCCACTGTTGATCACCTCATTTTGGTATAAGGAGTGAGGGGAGGTGTCTTTTAATGCATTATATCCACTGTTGATCACCTCATTTTGGTATAAGGAGTGAGGAGAGGTGTCTTTAAATGTAGTTTATCTACAGTGGATAACCTAATTGTGGTATAAGGAGTGAGGGGAGGTAACCTGTTTTTGGTATAAGGAGTGAGGGGAGATCTCTTTAAATGCAGTTTCCTGAAAGGGATGTAAGGAGTGAGGGGAGGTCTCCTTTAAATGCAGTTTCCTGAAGGGGATGACTTAATTTTGTTATAAGGAGCGAGGGGAGGTGTCTATAAATGTAGTTTATCTACAGTGGATAACCTAATTGTGGTATAAGGAGTGAGGGGAGGTAACCTGTTTTTGGTATAAGGAGTGAGGGGAGATCTCTTTAAATGCAGTTTCCTGAAAGGGATGTAAGGAGTGAGGGGAGGTCTCCTTTAAATGCAGTTAACTGAAGAGGATGACCTAATTTTGTAATAAGGAGTGAGGGGAGATGTCTATAAATGTAGTGTATGTACAGTGGCTGACCTAATTTCAGTATAAGGAGTGAGGGGAGGTGACCTGTGTTTTGTGTAAGAAGTGATGTGAGGTCTCTTTAAATGCAGTTCCCTGAAGGGAATGACCTAATTTTGTTATAAGGAGTGAGGGGAGATGTCTATAAATGTAGTGTATCTACAGTGGATGACCTAATTTTGGTATAAGGAGTGAAGGGAGGTGACCTGTTTTTGGTGTAAGGAGTGAGGGGAGGTCTCTTTAAATGCAGTTTCTTGAAGGGGATGACCTTATTTTTGTATAAGGAGTGAGAGGAGTTCTCTTTAAAGGCATTGTATCCACAGTTGATGACCTTATTTTTGTATAAGGAGTGAGGGGAGGTGACTTTATTTTGTTATAAGGAGTGAGGGGAGGTGTCTTTAAATCCATTATATCCACTGTTGATCACCTCATTTTGGTATAAGGAGTGAGGGGAGGTGTCTTTAAATCCATTATGTCCACTGTTGATCACCTTATTTTGGTATAAGGAGTGAGGGGAGGTGTCTTTAAATGCATTATATCCACAGTGGATGACCTCATTTTGGTATAAGGAGTGAGGGGAGATGTCTTAAATGCATTGTATCCACAGTTGATGATATAATCTTGGTATAAGGAGTGAGGGGAGTTCTCTTTCAATGCATTATATCAGCCGTTGATGACCTTATTTTGGTATGAGGATTGAAGGAAGATGACCTTATTTTTGTATAAGGAGTGAGGGGAGGTGATATTATTTTTGTATAAGGATTGAGGGGATGTGTCTATAAATGTTGTGTATCTACAGTGGATGACCTTATTTTGGTATAAGGAGTGAGCGGAGGTATCTATAAATGTAGTGTATCTACAGTGGATGACCTAATTTTGGTTAAAGGAGTGAGGGGAGTTGTAAGGAGTGAGGGGAGGTCTCTTTAAATGCTGTTTCCTGAAGGGGATGACTTAATTTTGTTATAAGGAGCGAGGGGAGGTGTCTATAAATGTAGTTTATCTACAGTAGATAACCTCATTGTGGTATAAGGAGTGAGGGGAGGTAACCTGTTTTTGGTATAAGGAGTGAGGGGAGATCTCTTTAAATGCAGTTTCCTGAAGGGGATGACCTAATTTAAATTTTGTATAAGGAGTGAGGTGAGGTAACCTGTTTTTGGTATAAGGAGTTAGGGGAGGTCTCTTTAAATTCATTTTCCTGAAGGGGATGACCTAATTTTGTTAAAAGGAGTGAGGGGAGATGTCTATAAATGTAGTGTCTCTACAGTGGATGACCTAATTTTGGTATAAGGAGTGAGGGGAGGTGACCTGATTTTGATGTACGGAGTGAGGGGAGGTCTCCTTTAAATGCAGTTAACTGAAGAGGATGACCTAATTTTGTAATAAGGAGTGAGGGGAGATGTCTATAAATGTAGTGTATGTACAGTGGCTGACCTAATTTCAGTATAAGGAGTGAGGGGAGGTGACCTGTGTTTTGTGTAAGAAGTGATGTGAGGTCTCTTTAAATGCAGTTCCCTGAAGGGGATGACCTAATTTTGTTATAAGGAGTGAGGGGAGATGTCTATAAATGTAGTGTATCCACAGTTGATGACCTTATTTTTGTATAAGGAGTGAGGGGAGGTGACTTTATTTTGTTATAAGGAGTGAGGGGAGGTGTCTTTAAATCCATTATATCCACTGTTGATCACCTCATTTTGGTATAAGGAGTGAGGGGAGGTGTCTTTAAATCCATTATATCCACAGTTGATGACCTTATTTTGTTACAAGGCGTGAGGGGAGGTGTCTTTAAATGTAGTGTATTTACAGTGGATGACCTAATTTTGGTATAAGGAGTGAGGGGAGGTGACCTGTTTTTGGTGTAAGGAGTGAGGTGAGGTCTCTTCAAATGCAGTTTCCTGAAGGTGATGACCTTATTTTTTTATAAGGAGTGAGGGGAGATGTCTATAAATGTAGTATATCTACAGTGAATGGCCTTATTTTGGTATAAGGAGTGAGGGGAGGTGTCTATAAATGTAGTGTATCTACAGTGGATGACCTAATTTTGGTATAAGGAGTGAGGGGAGGTGTCTTTAAATGTGTTATAACCACAGTTGATGACCTCATTTTGGTGTAAGAAATGAGGGGAGGTGTCTTTAGATGCATTTTATCTTCTGTTGATGACCACATTTTGGTATAAGGAGTGAGGGGAATTCTCTTTAAATGCATTGTATCCACAGTTGATGACCTTATTTTTGTATAAGGAGTGAGGGTAGGTGACCTTATTTTGTTATAAGGAGTGAGGGGAGGTGTCTTTAAATCCATTATATCCACAGTTGATGACCTCATTTTGGTATAAGGAGTGAGGGGAGGTGTCTTTAAATGTATTATAACCACAGTTGATGACCTCATTTTGGTGTAAGAAGTGAGGGGAGGTGTCTTTAGATGCATTTTATCTTCTGTTGATGACCACATTTTGGTATAAGGAGTGAGGGGAATTCTCTTTAAATGCATTGTATCGACAGTTGATGACCTTATTTTTGTATAAGGAGTGAGGGTAGGTGACCTTATTTTGTTATAAGGAGTGAGGGGAGGTGTCTTTAAATGTATTATAACCACAGTTGATGACCTCATTTTGGTATAAGGAGTGAGGGGAGGTGTCTTTAAATGTATTATAACCACAGTTGATGACCTCATTTTGGTGTAAGAAGTGAGGGGAGGTGTCTTTAGATGCATTTTATCTTCTGTTAATGACCACATTTTGGTATAAGGAGTGAGGGGAATTCTCTTTAAATGCATTTTATCCTCAGTTGATGACCTCATTTTGGTGTATTAAGGATTGAGGGGAGTTCTCTTTAAATGCATTATATCCACAGTTGATGACCTTATTTTATTATAAGGAGTGAGGGGGGGTGTCTTTATATGTAGTGTATATACAGTGGATGACCTAATTTTACTATAAGGAGTGAGGGGAGGTGACCTGTTTTGGGTGTAAGGGGTGAGGGGAGGTCTCTTTAAATGCAGTTTCCTGAAGGGGATGACCTTATTTTGTTATAAGGAGTGAGGGGAGGTCTCTTTAAAAGCAACTTCCTGAAGGGAGTGAACTCATTTTGGTATAAGGAATGAGGGGAGTTTTTTTTAAATGCAATGTATCCACAGTTGATGATCTTATTTTGGTATTAGGAGTAAGGGGAGGATGCCTAATTTTGGTGTAAGGACTAAAGGGAATTGTTTTTTGAATGCAGTGTCCTACAGTGGATGACCTTATTTTGGTATCAGAAGTGAGGGAAGGATTCTTTAAATGTATTATATCCACAGTTGATGACCTCATTTTGGAATAAGGAGTGAGGGGAGATGTCTTTTAATGTATTATATCCACAGTTGATGAGGTGTCTTTAAATGTAGTGTTTATAGAGTGGATGACCTAATTTTGGTATTAAGAATGAGGGGGGTGATCTGTTTTGGGTGTAAGGAGTGAGGGGAGGTCTTTTTATATGCAGTGTGTCTACAATGGTTAACCTTATGTTGGTATGAGTGAGGGGGGGGGGGGGGGTCTCTTTAAAGTAGGCCATCTATGAAGGGATTATGCAATAACTTGGCACAGATGTTTATAATTATGATTGACCTTTGCTGTGCTTGACTTTGACCTATTGACCGACCTTCTTGTTTTGTACGCTT
This sequence comes from Cyclina sinensis, assembly GCA_012932295.1. Lineage (NCBI taxonomy): Eukaryota > Metazoa > Mollusca > Bivalvia > Venerida > Veneridae > Cyclina > Cyclina sinensis. The sequence continues at coordinate 33,516,053 of JAAONU010000001.1, read as the reverse complement.
CAGCAATGAAATATGCAACCTGTTAACAGTTTTGCATGCAGATTTGAAATGTGCTCTTTGATTCTGACCTATTGATGTACTTTCTAGTTGGTCCTCCTGCTATTCTCTTCAACCACTGTTCTTGCCCTATGGACACATTTCTGGCTGAGCCGGAATCTGGTGAAAAAGTTTGATCTCAAATATATGCATCTGTGAACATTTATATGGATATGTTGATTAGATCTATATAAATGTTATATGAAAGAAAAGTCGGACAATAATTGTCATTGCTTCTATAATGCCTTTCATATATGTAATTTTATCATTTTTAGACTTGACAACATTGGTAAATCACCGGATATGGTGGACTGATGCAAGGGGAGAGATTCCCATCAGTTATGATGATACACCTTTTGTATCCATTCAATCTGAGGTTAGGCAATGCCATCAGGGGCAAGAGAAGAAAAAAAGACAGCAAGTGGTAATTATTCAGCAAACATTCTAATTTAGAAATTAACTTACTCTGTAAAAAAACTTACAATATGATTGGCGAATCCATGAGCTAGGCTAGCATTTTTTATTCTGTTTCTATATCTTCCTTTTGGAATTGAATTTGTTCTTGAGTTTTGAAGAAGTTATTTTAAATATTGTTAGTGTTTTTAAGCATTATATAGAAGACCAATCCAAAGCGGGAGATTTGATCCTTAAATAACACTGAAGTGACTTGAATTTAGAACTAACATCAATGAAGAAACAAATCACTAAATGTTTTGGTATTTGGAATTGTTAGTAGAATTTGTTTCAAATACATCCGATTCTTATTATTGAATTTTTTTCTTGCTGACTTTGTCATTTTGTGTACATATGATTAATAGTTTTGTGAATGACAATAGGTCACGTTTGCAATGTCATGGAAAGCGCATAATTACTCCTGTTTTGAAAGGCATAGGAACTCGTGTCATGCTTTGACTCTTGCAAAAGAAATCAGCATACTGTCCAGCCACTTCATATTGAAACTTTTAGGTTACTTTTTATTATTTCTTTTTCTTTTACAGTCTTATTTACATGGTACTTTTTTTTGAGAGGAGTTTAAATATCAAACCTTAATGCATGAACAGATTATTATTGTAAATACACTTTGTTTTCTATTATTGTTTTCACAGAGCACTACTGACCATGCCAGTGAAGGGAGTATTCATCACATTTAGTGATAGCTCTAGTTTCCTTTACTGGAAGTAGTCCTCTAAAGAATAAAAGAATGATAATGAACAACATGTGTGTGTGACTTTAACAAATCATATGTAATCTTCAGGTATTGATGTATACACTTGTGATTTCCATCGTGAGCAGTCATGGTTGCGTTGGCTGAACAGAACTGAAAATAAGGCAGTGGAGCACAAAGAGTCAATTTTAAAGCAGTAAGTTGTTGAAGAATCATAACAGTGACTGTAGCATTATAATTATGGTCTTTTGTATTGCAGATTGCTGTACAGTTTTAGTAGTGGCACTACCTTCGCATAACTGAACCACCATTTCTTTGGTTGGGGCAATAGTTTTGTCTGTTGCTCATTTCCAGTTGTTAGGCATTTGGTGCTATGCCAGTGCATTTTTGAATCTTAACCCTTTCACCACCATAGGCGACTTTTGTCAACAAATATATAGCCCACCATATGGGACTTTTGTTGACACCAGATGCTCACCGTGATAATAATTGATTAATACTGCCTTATATGAGAAATTAGACATTAGCAAGTGGTAATTTTAACTGTACAGTGCTTATCAGATTTTCTAATTATTCCTCATTTGGGATGTGACTCTTCATGTCATTTTTTGTCAGAATTTGCCATATATCATCATACACAAGTAAGTATCAAATACATCTGTTTCAAATGATTATCTGTATTGGTGAAAAATATATAGCATTTATAATGAGCAAACCAAAAATCTTACAAAATTTTTAACAATTAATAAAACACTTGTTGGTCTGACAATATATGAAATACAGGTTTTAAGACTTTTTTTAAATGCTCTACCCAAATGCTCACTTTGTAAATAAGCAGCTTTACTTTTTTAGCTAACATGAGCAAGAAGTGCATAAGGTGAGCTTTTGTAATCACCCGCTGTCCGTTGTTCGTGTGTGCATCAGATGTTTCTTCAAACAACTTCTCCTCGTAAACAACTTGATGGATTATGATTAAATTTCACAGGAATGTTCCTTGGGTGAAACTCAACCATAGTTCTTTAAATTGTTAAATTCTTAATTTCAGTTTTTTTAAGATTATTCAGTTAAGTCCATTAAATGTAGTGATATTCAGGTGAATCCCAGGGCCATAATGACTCTATTGTTTTGTACGCTTTAGCAATGAAATTTGCAACATGTAAACAGTTTTGCATGCAGATTTGAAATGTGATCTTTGATTCTGACCTATTGACCTACTTTCTTGTTCTGCTTTTCAGACTGCGCAAGATTGCAAATGCAGGTTCCGAAAAAGAGTACGAGAACGAAGTCCATGTTTTGAAATCATCAGATTTTTTCAAAGAATCTGTAGCTTTCAGGAACTGGATAGAAAAGCAGTGGTTATGTGAGAAAAAGGTTAATTTTTGTTTCAGTGTCATTTTGTTAGCTTTATTCCAGAATATATGCCACTTGTTTTTAGCTCGACTTTCGAAGAAAAAATGTCGAGGTATTGTCGTCACTTGATTGTGTGCATGTGCGTTGGTTAAGTTTTTCGTGCGAGTCATTTTCTCAAAGACTATCAAAGGTGTTCACTTGAAACTTGGTATAGTTGTT